>CM065480.1:25704454-25867274 GCA_032873175.1 Leptopilina drosophilae
TGCGAAATAGAAGGGAAAGAAATTAAATTTTTTTCAAAAAATTGCAAAAAATGACCCTGTCCCCCACCCCTTTAACTTCTACAAATCTGAACCTTATGGGCTGAAATTCGGTAGGGATTCTTCAGTTTTAAGTGCAGATTACAGGAAAAAATATAGCGAACACGATTAGCCTACATATTTGCGAAATAGAAAGGGAATGAAATTTAATTTTTTTCAAAAAAAATTGCAAAAAAATGACCCTGTCCCCCTCCCTTAACTTTCTACAAATCTTAACCTGGTAAGCTGAAATTCGGTAGGGATATTCAGTTTTTACTAGCAGATTAAAAGAAAAAAAAAATAGCGAACACGATTGGCTTATATATTAGCGAAAATTTAAGGGAAAGAAATTAAAATTTTATCAAAAAAATTGCAAAAAATAACCCTGTCTCCCCCCCTTAAACTTCCTACAAATCTGAACCATGTGAGCTGAAATTCGGTAGGGATCATTCAGTTTTACCTGCAGATTACAGAAAAAATATAGCAAATACACGATTGGCCTAAAAATTTGCGAAATAGAAGGGAAAGAAATTAAATTTTTTCAAAAAAAAAAAATTAAAAATGAGACTGCCCCCCCTTAACTTCTACAAATCTCAAACCTGGTGGGCTGCAATTCGGTTAGAGATCTTCAGTTTTAAGTGCAGATTAGGGGAAAAATATAGCGAACACGATTGGCTTACATATTTGCGAAATAGAAGGGAATGAAATTAAATTTTTTCAAAAAATTGCAAAAAATGACCCTATCCCCTTCCCTTAACTTCTACAAATCTGAACCTGGTGAGCTGAAATTCGGGTAGGGATCTTCAGTTTTTACGTGCAGATAGATTACAGAAAAAAAATATAACGAAAACAATTGGTCTACATATTTACGAAATAGAAGGGAAAGAAATTAAAATTTTTTCGAAAAAATTACAAAAAATGGCACTGTCTCCCCCCTTAACTTCTACAAATCTGAACCATGTGAGATGAAAATTCGGTAGGGGATCATCAGTTTTACCTGCAGATTACAGAAAAAAATATAGCAAACACGATTGGCCTACATATTTGCAAAATAGAAGGGAAAGAAATTAAATTTTATCAAAAAAATTGCAAAAAAATAACCCTGTCTCCCCCCCCTTAACTTCTACAAATCTGAACCATGTGAGCTGAAATTCGGTAGGGATCATCAGTTTTACCTGCAGATTACAGAAAAAAATATAGCAAACACGATTGGCCTAAAAATTTGGCGAAATAGAAAGGAAAAGAAATTTAAATTTTTTCGAAAAAAAATTACAAAAAATGGCACTGTCTCCCCCCTTAACTTCTACAAATCTGAACCTAGAGCTGAAATTTCAGCAGGGATCTTCAGTTTTAAGTGCAGATTACCAGGAAAAATATAGCGAAACACGATTGGTCTACATATTTGCAAATAGAAGACAAGAGAAATTAAATGTTTTTAATAAATTGCAAAAAATGACCCTGTCCACCCCCCCTTCACTTCTACAAATCTGAACCTAGTGAGCTGAAATTCGGAAGGGTTTCTTCAGTTTTTAAGTGCAGATTACAGGAAAAATATAGCGAACACGATTAGCTTACATATTTGCGAAATAGAAGGGAATGAAATTAAATTTTTTTCAAAAAATTGCAAAAAATGACCCTATCCCCTTCCCTTAACTTCTACAAATCTGAACCTGGTGAGCTGAAATTCGGTAGGGAGGGATCTTCAGTTTTACGTGCAGATTACAGAAAAAAATATAGCGAAAACGATTGGTCTACATATTTGCAAAATAGAAGGGAAAGAAATTAAATTTTTTCAAAAAAAATTGCAAAAAAGACCCTATCCCCCGCCCCCCCTTAACTTCTACAAATCTTCAGATTTGTGACCTGTACGTCGGTAGGGATCTTCAGTTATAACGTGCAGATTAGGGGAAAAATACTAGCGAACACGATTGGCCTACATATTTGCGAAATAAAAGGAAAAGAATTTAATTTTTTCGAAAAAATTACAAAAAATGGCACTGTCTCCCCCCTTAACTTCTACAAATCTGAACCTAGAGCTGAAATTCAGCAGGGATCTTCAGTTTTAAGTGCAGATTACAGGAAAAATATAGCGAACACGATTGACCTACATATTTGCAAAATAGAAGGGAAAGAAATTAAATTTTTTGAAAGAATTGAAAAAAATGAACCTGTCCTCCACCCCCTTAACTTCTACAAATCTGAACCTAGTGAGCTGTAATTCGGTAGGGATTCTTCAGTTTTACGTGCAGATTACCGAAAAAAATATAGCGAAAACGATTTATCTACAGATTTGCGAAATAGAAGGGAAAGAAATTAAATTTTTTCAAAAAATTGCAAAAAATGACCCTGTCCACCCCCCCTTCACTTCTACAAATCTGAACCTAGTGAGCTGAAATTCGGTAGGGATCTTCAGTTTTACGTGCAGGTTACAAAAAAAAATATAGCAAAAACGATTGGTCTACATATTTGCGAAATAGAAGAGAGAGAAATTAAATGTTTTCAATAAATTGCAAAAAATGACCCTGTCCACCCCCCCTTAACTTCTACAAATCTGAACCTAGTGAGCTGAAATTCGGAAGGGTTCTTCAGTTTTACGTGCAGATTACAGAAAAAAAATATAGCGAAAACGATTGGTCTACATATTTGCAAAATAGAAGAAAGAGAAATTAAATGTTTTCAATAAATTGCAAAAAATGACCCTGTCCACCGCCCCTTAACTTCTACAAATCTGAACCTAGTGAGCTGAAATTCGGAAGGGTTCTTCAGTTTTACGTGCAGATTACAGAAAAAAAAATATAGCGAAAACGATTGGTCTACATATTTGCGAAATAGAAGGGAATGAAATTAAATTTTTTCGAAAAAATTTAAAAAAATGACCCTGTCCACCCCCCCTTAACTTCTACAAATCTGAACCTAGTGAGCTGAAATTCGGAAGGGATCTTCAGTTTTACGTGCAGATTACAGAAAAAAAATATAGCGAAAACGATTAGTCTACATATTTGTGAAATAGAAGGGAATGAAATTAAATTTTTTCGAAAAAATTTAAAAAAATGACCCTGTCCACCCCCCCTTAACTTCTACAAATCTGAACCTAGTGAGCTGAAATTCAGCTGGGATCTTCAGTTTTAAGTGCAGATTACAGGAAAAAAATATAGCGAAAACAATTGGTCTACATATTTGCGAAATAAAAGGGAATGAAATTAAATTTTTTCAAAAAATTGCAAAAAATGACTGTGTCCACCCCTCCCTTTAACTTCTACAAATCTGAACCTGGTAAGCTGAAATTCGGTAGGGATCTTCAGTTTTACGTGCAGATTACAGAAAAAAAATATAGCGAAAACGATTGGTCTACATATTTGCAAAATAGAAGGGAAAGAAATTAAGTTTTTTCGAAAAAATTGCAAAAAATGACTGTGTCCACCCCTCCCTTTAACTTTTACAAATCTGAACCTGGTTAGCTGAAATTCGGTAGGGATCATCAGTTTTACGTGCAGATTACAGAAAAAAAATATAGCGAAAACGATTGGTCTACATATTTGCGAAATAGAAGGGAAAGAAATTAAATTTTTTTAAAAAATTGCAAAAAATGACCCTGTCCACCCCCCCTTCACTTCTACAAATCTGAACCTAGTGAGCTGAATTTCGGTAGAGATCTTCAGTTTTACGTGCAGGTTACAAGAAAAAAATGTAGCGAAAACGATTGGTCTACATATTTGCGAAATAGAAGGTAAAGAAATTAAATTTTTTCGAAAAAATTGCAAAAAATGAACCTGTCCACCCCCCCTTAACTTCTACAAATCTGAACCTAGGGAGCTGAAATTCAGCTGGGATCTTCAGTTTTAAGTGCAGATTACAGGAAAAAAATATAGCGAAAACAATTGGTCTACATATTTGCGAAATAGAAGGGAAAGAAATTAAATTTTTTCAAAAAATTGCAAAAAATGACTCTATCCCCCATCCCTTTAACTTCTACAAATCTGAACCTGGTAAGCTGAAATTAGGTAGGGATCTTCAGTTTTTACGTGCAGATTACAGAAAAAAAATTTAGCGAAAACGATTGGTCTACATATTTACGAAATAGAAGGGAAAGAAAATTAAATGTTTTCAATAAATTGCAAAAAATGACCCTGTCCACCCCCCCTTAACTTCTACAAATCTGAACCTAGTGAGCTGAAATTCGGAAGGGTTCTTCAGTTTTACGTGCAGGTTACAAAAAAAAATATAGCAAAAAAGATTGGTCAACATATTTGCGAAATAGAAGAGAGAGAAATTAAATTTTTTCAATAAATTGCAAAAAATGACCCTGTCCACCGCCCCTTAACTTCTACAAATCTGAACCTAGTGAGCTGAAATTCGGAAGGGTTCTTCAGTTTTACGTGCAGATTACAGAAAAAAAATATAGCGAAAACGATTGGTCTACATATTTGCGAAATTAGAAGGGAATGAAATTAAATTTTTTCGAAAAAATTTAAAAAAATGACCCTGTCCACCCCCCCTTAACTTCTACAAATCTGAACCTAGTGAGCTGAAATTCGGAAGGGATCTTCAGTTTTACGTGCAGATTACAGAAAAAAAATATAGCGAAAACGATTAGTCTACATATTTGCGAAATAGAAGGGAATGAAATTAAATTTTTTCGAAAAAATTTAAAAAAATGACCCTGTCCACCCCCCCTTAACTTCTACAAATCTGAACCTAGTGAGCTGAAATTCGGTAGGGATCTTCAGTTTTACGTGCAGATTACAGAAAAAAAATATAGCGAAAACGATTGGTCTACATATTTGCAAAATAGAAGGGAAAGAAATTAAGTTTTTTCGAAAAAATTGCAAAAAATGACTGTGTCCACCCCTCCCTTTAACTTTTACAAATCTGAACCTGGTTAGCTGAAATTCGGTAGGGATCATCAGTTTTACGTGCAGATTACAGAAAAAAAATATAGCGAAAACGATTGGTCTACATATTTGCGAAATAGAAGGGAAAGAAATTAAATTTTTTTAAAAAATTGCAAAAAATGACCCTGTCCACCCCCCCTTCACTTCTACAAATCTGAACCTAGTGAGCTGAATTTCGGTAGAGATCTTCAGTTTTACGTGCAGGTTACAGGAAAAAAATGTAGCGAAAACGATTGGTCTACATATTTGCGAAATAGAAGGTAAAGAAATTAAATTTTTTCGAAAAAATTGCAAAAAATGAACCTGTCCACCCCCCCTTAACTTCTACAAATCTGAACCTAGGGAGCTGAAATTCAGCTGGGATCTTCAGTTTTAAGTGCAGATTACAGGAAAAAAATATAGCGAAAACAATTGGTCTACATATTTGCGAAATAGAAGGGAAAGAAATTAAATTTTTTCAAAAAATTGCAAAAAATGACTCTATCCCCCATCCCTTTAACTTCTACAAATCTGAACCTGGTAAGCTGAAATTCGGTAGGGATCTTCAGTTTTACGTGCAGATTACAGAAAAAAAATTTAGCGAAAACGATTGGTCTACATATTTACGAAATAGAAGGGAAAGAAATTAAATGTTTTCAATAAATTGCAAAAAATGACCCTGTCCACCCCCCCTTAACTTCTACAAATCTGAACCTAGTGAGCTGAAATTCGGAAGGGTTCTTCAGTTTTACGTGCAGGTTACAAAAAAAAATATAGCAAAAACGATTGGTCTACATATTTGCGAAATAGAAGAGAGAGAAATTAAATGTTTTCAATAAATTGCAAAAAATGACCCTGTCCACCCCCCCTTAACTTCTACAAATCTGAACCTAGTGAGCTGAAATTCGGAAAGGTTCTTCAGTTTTACGTGCAGATTACAGAAAAAAAATATAGCGAAAACGATTGGTCTACATATTTGCAAAATAGAAGAGAGAGAAATTAAATGTTTTCAATAAATTGCAAAAAATGACCCTGTCCACCGCCCCTTAACTTCTACAAATCTGAACCTAGTGAGCTGTAATTCGGTAGGGATCTTCAGTTTTACGTGCAGATTACAGGAAAAAAATATAGCGAAAACGATTGGTCTACATATTTGCAAAATAGAAGGGAAAGAAATTAAATTTTTTCAAAAAATTGCAAAAAAGACCCTATCCCCCGCCCCCTTAACTTCTAGAAATCTTCAGATTTGTGACCTGTAATTCGGTAGGGATCTTCAGTTATACGTGCAGATTAGGGGAAAAATATAGCGAACACGATTGGCCTACATATTTGCGAAATAAAAGGAAAAGAATTTAATTTTTTCGAAAAAATTACAAAAAATGGCACTGACTCCCCCCTTAACTTCTACAAATCTGAACCTGGTTAGCTGAAATTCGGTAGGGATCATCAGTTTTACGTGCAGATTACAGAAAAAAAATATAGCGAAAACGATTGGTCTACATATTTGCGAAATAGAAGGGAAAGAAATTAAATTTTTTCAAAAAAATTGCAAAAAATGACACTGTCCCCCACCCCCTTAACTTCTACAAATCTGAACCTTGTGAGCTGTAATTCGGTAGGGATCTTCAGTTTTACGTGCAGATTACAGGAAAAAAATATAGCGAAAACGATTCGTCTACATATTTGCGAAATAGAAGGGAAAGAAATTAAATTTTTTCAAAAAAATGGAAAAAAAGACCCTATCCCCCACCCCCTTAACTTCTACAAAACTTCAGATTTGTGAGCTGTAATTCGGTAGGGATCTTCAGTTTTACGTGCAGATTACAGAAAAAAAATATAGCGAAAACGATTGGTCTACATATTTACGAAATAGAAGGGAAAGAAATTTAATTTTTTCGAAAAAATTGCAAAAAATGACCCTGCCCCCGCCCCCTTAACTTCTACAAATCTTCAGATTTGTGAGCAGTAATTCGGTAGGGATCTTCAGTTTATCGTGCAGATTACAGGAAAAAAATATATAGCGAAAACGATTGGTCTACATATTTGCGAAATAGAAGGGAAAGAAATTAAATTTTTTCAAAAAATTGCAAAAAAAGACCCTATCCCCCACCCCCTTAACTTCTACAAAACTTCAGATTTGTGAGCTGTAATTCGGTAGGGATCTTCAGTTTTACGTGCAGATTACAGGAAAAAAATATAGCGAAAACGATTGGTCTACATATTTGCGAAATAGAAGGGAAAGAAATTAAATTTTTTCAAAAAATTGCAAAAAAGACCCTATCCCCCACCCCCTTAACTTCTACAAAACTTCAGATTTGTGAGCTGTAATTCGGTAGGGATCTTCAGTTTTACGTGCAGATTACAGAAAAAAAATATAGCGAAAACGATTGGTCTACATATTTACGAAATAGAAGGGAAAGAAATTTAATTTTTTCGAAAAAATTGCAAAAAATGACCCTGCCCCCGCCCCCTTAACTTCTACAAATCTTCAGATTTGTGAGCAGTAATTCGGTAGGGATCTTCAGTTTATCGTGCAGATTACAGGAAAAAAATATATAGCGAAAACGATTGGTCTACATATTTGCGAAATAGAAGGGAAAGAAATTAAATTTTTTCAAAAAATTGCAAAAAAGACCCTATCCCCCACCCCCTTAACTTCTACAAAACTTCAGATTTGTGAGCTGTAATTCGGTAGGGATCTTCAGTTTTACGTGCAGATTACAGGAAAAAAATATAGCGAAAACGATTGGTCTACATATTTGCGAAATAGAAGGGAAAGAAATTAAATTTTTTCAAAAAATTGCAAAAAAGACCCTATCCCCCGCCCGCTTAACTTCTACAAATCATCAGATTTGTGAGCTGTAATTCGGTAGGGATCTTTAGTTTTACGTGCAGATTACAGAAAAAAAATATAGCGAAAACGATTGGTCTACATATTTACGAAATAGAAGGGAAAGAAATTAAATTTTTTCGAAAAAATTGCAAAAAATGACTGTGTCCACCCCTCCCTTAACTTCTACAAATCTGAACCTGGTTAGCTGAAATTCGGTAGGGATCATCAGTTTTACGTGCAGATTACAGAAAAAAAATATAGCAAAATCGATTGGTCTACATATTTGCGAAATAGAAGGGAAAGAAATTAAATTTTTTCAAAAAAATTGCAAAAAATGACCCTGTCCACCCCCCCTTCACTTCTACAAATCTGAACCTAGTGAGCTGTAATTCGGTAGGGATCTTCAGTTTTACGTGCAGATTACAGAAAAAAAATATAGCGAAAACGATTGGTCTACATATTTGCAAAATAGAAGGGAAAGAAATTAAGTTTTTTCGAAAAAATTGCAAAAAATGACTGTGTCCACCCCTCCCTTAACTTCTACAAATCTGAACCTGGATAGCTGAAATTCGGTAGGGATCATCAGTTTTACGTGCAGATTACAGAAAAAAAATATAGCGAAAACGATTGGTCTACATATTTGCGAAATAGAAGGGAAAGAAATTAAATTTTTTCAAAAAATTGCAAAAAATGACCCTGTCCACCCCCCCTTAACTTCTACAAATCTGAACCTAGTGAGCTGAATTTCGGTAGAGATCTTCAGTTTTACGTGCAGGTTACAGGAAAAAAATATAGCGAAAACGATTGGTTTACATATTTGCGAAATAGAAGGGAAAGAAATTAAATTTTTTCGAAAAAATTGCAAAAAATGACCCTGTCCACCCCCCCTTAACTTCTACAAATCTGAACCTAGTGAGCTGAAATTCAGCTGGGATCTTCAGTTTTAAGTGCAGATTACAGGAAAAAAATATAGCGAAAACAATTGGTCTACATATTTGCGAAAAAGAAGGGAAAGAAATTAAATTTTTTCAAAAAATTTGCAAAAAATGACACTGTCCCCCACCCCCTTCACTTCTACAAATCTGAACCTTGTGAGCTGTAATTCGGTAGGGATCTTCAGTTTTACGTGCAGATTACAGGAAAAAAATATAGCAAAAACGATTGGTCTACATATTTGCGAAATAGAAGGGAAAGAAATTAAATTTTTTCAAAAAATTGCAAAAAAAGACCCTATCCCCCGCCCCCTTAACTTCTACAAATCTTCAGATTTGTGAGTTGTAATTCGGTAGGGATCTTCAGTTTCACGTGCAGATTACAGAAAAAAAATATAGCGAAAACGATTGGTCTACATATTTACGAAATAGAAGGGAAAGAAATTAAATTTTTTCGAAAAAATTGCAAAAAATGACCCTGTCCCCCCATCCCCTTAACTTCTACAAATCTGAACCTGGTAAGCTGAAATTCGGTAGGGATTTTCAGTTTTACGTGCAGATTACAGAAAAAAAATATAGCGAAAACGATTGGTCTATATATTTGCAAAATAGAAGGGAAAGAAATTAAGTTTTTTCGAAAAAATTGCAAAAAATGACTGTGTCCACCCCTCCCTTAACTTCTACAAATCTGAACCTGGTTAGCTGAAATTCGGTAGGGATCATCAGTTTTACGTGCAGATTACAGAAAAAAAATATAGCGAAATCGATTGGTCTACATATTTGCGAAATAGAAGGGAAAGAAATTAAATTTTTTCAAAAAAATTGCAAAAAATGACCCTGTCCACCCCCCCTTCACTTCTACAAATCTGAACCTAGTGAGCTGTAATTCGGTAGGGATCTTCAGTTATACGTGCAGATTACGAGAAAAATATAGCAAACACGATTTGCCTACATATTTGCGAAATACAAGGAAAACAATTTAATTTTTTCAAAAAAATTGCAAAAAATGACCCTGTCTCCCCCCCTTAACTTCTACAAATCTGAACCTGGTGAGCTGAAATTCGGTAGGGATTATCAGTTTTACCTGCAGATTACAGAAAAAATATAGTGAACACGATTGGCCTAAATATTTGCGAAATAGAAGGGAAAGAAATTAAATTTTTTTAAAAAAATAAAAAATGAGACTGCCCCCCCCTTAACTTCTACAAATCTCAAACCTGGTGGGCTGAGATTCGATAGAGATCTTCAGTTTTAAGTGCAGATTAGGGGAAAAATATAGCGAACACGATTGGCCTACATATTTGCGAAATAGAAGGAAAAGAATTTAAATTTTTCGAAAAAATTACAAAAAATGGCACTGTCACCCCCCTTAACTTCTACAAATCTGAACCTGGTGGGCTGAAATTCGGTAGGGTTCTTTAGTTTTAAGTGCAGATTAAGGAAAAAATATAGCGAAAACGATTGGTCTACATATTTGCGAAATAGAAGGGAAAGAAATTAAATTTTTTTAAAAAATTGCAAAAAATGACCCTATCCCCCACCCCCTTAACTTCTACAAATCTGAACCTAGTGAGCTGAAATTCAGCTGGGATCTTCAGTTTTAAGTGCAGATTACAGGAAAAAAATATAGCGAAAACGATTGGTCTACATATTTGCGAAATAGAAGGGAAAGAAATTAAATTTTTTCAAAAAATTGCAAAATATGACCCTATCCCCCACCCCCTTAACTTCTACAAATCTGAACCTGGTAAGCTGAAATTCGGTAGGGATCTTCAGTTTCACGTGCAGATTACAGAAAAAAAATATAGCGAAAACGATTGGTCTACATATTTGCAAAATAGAAGGGAAAGAAATTAAATTTTTTCAAAAAATTGAAAAAAATGACCCTGTCCTCCACCCCCTTAACTTCTACAAATCTGAACCTAGTGAGCTGTAATTCGGTAGGGATCTTCAGTTTTACGTGCAGATTACAGAAAAAAAATATAGCGAAAACGATTGGTCTACATATTTGCGAAATAGAAGAGAGAGAAATTAAATGTTTTTTTCGAAAAAATTGAAAAAAATGACCCTGTCCCCCACCCCCTTAACTTCTACAAATCTGAACCTTATGGGCTGAAATTCGGTAGGGTTCTTCAGTGTTAAGTGCAGATTACAGGAAAAATATAGCGAACACGATTAGCCTACATATTTGCGAAATAGAAGGGAATGAAATTAAATTTTTTCGAAAAAATTGCAAAAAATGACCCTGTCCACCCCCCCTTCACTTCTACAAATCTGAACCTAGTGAGCTGAAATTCAGCTGGGATCTTCAGTTTTAAGTGCACATTACAGGAAAAAAATATAGCAAAAACGATTGGTCTACATATTTGCGAAATAGAAGAGAGAGAAATTAAATGTTTTCAATAAATTGCAAAAAATGACCCTGTCCACCCCCCCTTAACTTCTACAAATCTGAAACTAGTGAGCTGAAATTCGGAAGGGTTCTTCAGTTTTAAGTGCAGATTACAGGAAAAATATAGCAAACACGATTAGCCTACATATTTGCGAAAAAGAAGGGAATGAATTTAAATTTTTTCAAAAAATTGCAAAAAAAGACCCTATCCCCTTCCCTTAACTTCTACAAATCTGAACCTAGTGAGCTGAAATTCAGCTGGGATCTTCAGTTTTAAGTGCAGATTACAGGAAAAAAATATAGCGAAAACGATTGGTCTACATATTTGCAAAATAGAAGGGAAAGAAATTAAATTTTTTCAAAAAATTGAAAAAAATGACCCTGTCCTCCACCCCCTTAACTTCTAGAAATCTGAACCTAGTGAGCTGTAATTCGGTAGGGATCTTCAGTTTTACGTGTAGATTACAGAAAAAAAATATAGCGAAAACGATTGGTCTACATATTTGCGAAATAGAAGAGAGAGAAATTAAATGTTTTCAAAAAATTGCAAAAAATGACCCTGACCCCCACCACCTTAACTTCTACAAATCTGAACCTTATGGGCTGAAATTCGGTAGGGTTCTTCAGTGTTAAGTGCAGATTACAGGAAAAATATAGCGAACACGATTAGCCTACATATTTGCGAAATAGAAGGGAATGAAATTAAATTTTTTCGAAAAAATTGCAAAAAATGACCCTGTCCACCCCCCCTTCACTTCTACAAATCTGAACCTAGTGAGCTGAAATTCAGCTGGGATCTTCAGTTTTAAGTGCACATTACAGGAAAAAAATATAGCGAAAACGATTGGTCTACATATTTGCGAAATAGAAGGGAATAAAATTAAATTTTTTCGAAAAAATTGCAAAAAATGACCCTGTCCACCCCCCCTTAACTTCTACAAATCTGAACCTAGTGAGCTGAAATTCAGCTGGGATCTTCAGTTTTAAGTGCAGATTACAGGAAAAAAATATAGCGAAAAACGATTGGTCTACATATTTGCGAAATAGAAGGGAAAGAAATTAAATGTTTTCAAAAAATTGCAAAAAAATGACCCTATACCCCCCCCCCTTCACTTCTACAAATCTGAACCTGGTAAGCTGAAATTCGGTAGAGATCTTCAGTTTTACGTGCAGATTACAGAAAAAAAATATAGCGAAAACGATTGGTCTACATATTTCCGAAATAGAAGGGAATGAAATTAAATTTTTTCGAAAAAATTGCAAAAAATGACCCTGTCCACCCCCCCTTAACTTCTACAAATCTGAACCTAGTGAGCTGAAATTCAGCTGGGATCTTCAGTTTTACGTGCAGATTACAGAAAAAAAATATAGCGAAAACGATTGGTCTACATATTTGCAAAATAGAAGGGAAAGAAATTAAGTTTTTTCGAAAAAATTGCAAAAAATTACTGTGTCCACCCCTCCCTTAACTTCTACAAATCTGAACCTGGTAAGGTGAAATTCGGTAGGGATCATCAGTTTTACGTGCAGATTACAGAAAAAAAATATAGCGAAAACGATTGGTCTACATATTTGCGAAATAGAAGGGAATAAAATTAAATTTTTTCGAAAAATTTTAAAAAAATGACCCTGTCCACCCCCCCTTAACTTCTACAAATCTGAACCTAGTGAGCTGAAATTCGGAAGGGATCTTCAGTTTTACGTGCAGATTACAGAAAAAAAATATAGCGAAAACGATTAGTCTACATATTTGTGAAATAGAAGGGAATGAAATTAAATTTTTTCGAAAAAATTGCAAAAAATGACCCTGTCCACCCCCCCTTAACTTCTACAAATCTGAACCTAGTGAGCTGAAATTCAGCTGGGATCTTCAGTTTTAAGTGCAGATTACAGGAAAAAAATATAGCGAAAACAATTGGTCTACATATTTGCGAAATAAAAGGGAATGAAATTAAATTTTTTCAAAAAATTGCAAAAAATGACTGTGTCCACCCCTCCCTTTAACTTCTACAAATCTGAACCTGGTAAGCTGAAATTCGGTAGGGATCTTCAGTTTTACGTGCAGATTACAGAAAAAAAATATAGCGAAAACGATTGGTCTACATATTTGCGAAATAGAAGGGAAAGAAATTAAATTTTTTTAAAAAATTGCAAAAAATGACCCTGTCCACCCCCCCTTCACTTCTACAAATCTGAACCTAGTGAGCTGAATTTCGGTAGAGATCTTCAGTTTTACGTGCAGGTTACAGGAAAAAAATGTAGCGAAAACGATTGGTCTACATATTTGCGAAATAGAAGGTAAAGAAATTAAATTTTTTCGAAAAAATTGCAAAAAATGAACCTGTCCACCCCCCCTTAACTTCTACAAATCTGAACCTAGGGAGCTGAAATTCAGCTGGGATCTTCAGTTTTAAGTGCAGATTACAGGAAAAAAATATAGCGAAAACAATTGGTCTACATATTTGCGAAATAGAAGGGAAAGAAATTAAATTTTTTCAAAAAATTGCAAAAAATGACTCTATCCCCCATCCCTTTAACTTCTACAAATCTGAACCTGGTAAGCTGAAATTCGGTAGGGATCTTCAGTTTTACGTGCAGATTACAGAAAAAAATATAGCGAAAACGATTTATCTACATATTTGCGAAATAGAAGGGAAAGAAATTAAATTTTTTCAAAAAATTGCAAAAAATGACCCTGTCCACCCCCCCTTCACTTCTACAAATCTGAACCTAGTGAGCTGAAATTCGGTAGGGATCTTCAGTTTTACGTGCAGGTTACAAAAAAAATATAGCAAAAACGATTGGTCTACATATTTGCGAAATAGAAGAGAGTGAAATTAAATGTTTTCAATAAATTGCAAAAAATGACCCTGTTTACCCCCCCTTAACTTCTACAAATCTGAACCTAGTGAGCTGAAATTCGGAAGGGTTCTTCAGTTTTACGTGCAGATTACAGAAAAAAAATATAGCGAAAACGATTGGTCTACATATTTGCAAAATAGAAGAGAGAGAAATTAAATGTTTTCAATAAATTGCAAAAAATGACCCTGTCCACCGCCCCTTAACTTCTACAAATCTGAACCTAGTGAGCTGAAATTCGGAAGGGTTCTTCAGTTTTACGTGCAGATTACAGAAAAAAAATATAGCGAAAACGATTGGTCTACATATTTGCGAAATAGAAGGGAATGAAATTAAATTTTTTCGAAAAAATTTAAAAAAATGACCCTGTCCACCCCCCCTTAACTTCTACAAATCTGAACCTAGTGAGCTGAAATTCGGAAGGGATCTTCAGTTTTACGTGCAGATTACAGAAAAAAAATATAGCGAAAACGATTGGTCTACATATTTGCGAAATAGAAGGGAAAAAAATTAAATTTTTTCAAAAAATTGCAAAAAATGACTGTGTCCACCCCTCCCTTTAACTTCTACAAATCTGAACCTGGTAAGCTGAAATTCGGTAGGGATCTTCAGTTTTACGTGCAGATTACAGAAAAAAAATATAGCGAAAACGATTGGTCTACATATTTGCAAAATAGAAGGGAAAGAAATTAAGTTTTTTCGAAAAAATTGCAAAAAATGACTGTGTCCACCCCTCCCTTTAATTTTTACAAATCTGAACCTGGTTAGCTGAAATTCGGTAGGGATCATCAGTTTTACGTGCAGATTACAGAAAAAAAATATAGCGAAAACGATTGGTCTACATATTTGCGAAATAGAAGGGAAAGAAATTAAATTTTTTTAAAAAATTGCAAAAAATGACTCTGTCCACCCCCCCTTCACTTCTACAATTCTGAACCTAGTGAGCTGAATTTCGGTAGAGATCTTCAGTTTTACGTGCAGGTTACAGGAAAAAAATGTAGCGAAAACGATTGGTCTACATATTTGCGAAATAGAAGGTAAAGAAATTAAATTTTTTCGAAAAAATTGCAAAAAATGAACCTGTCCACCCCCCCTTAACTTCTACAAATCTGAACCTAGGGAGCTGAAATTCAGCTGGGATCTTCAGTTTTAAGTGCAGATTACAGGAAAAAAATTTAGCGAAAACAATTGGTCTACATATTTGCGAAATAGAAGGGAAAGAAATTAAATTTTTTCAAAAAATTGCAAAAAATGACTCTATCCCCCATCCCTTTAACTTCTACAAATCTGAACCTGGTAAGCTGAAATTCGGTAGGGATCTTCAGTTTTACGTGCAGATTACAGAAAAAAAATTTAGCGAAAACAATTGGTCTACATATTTGCGAAATAGAAGGGAATGAAATTTCATTTTTTCAAAAAAATTGCAAAAAATGACCCTGTCCACCCCCCTTCACTTCTACAAATCTGAACCTAGTGAGCTGAAATTCAGCTGGGATCTTCAGTTTTACGTGCAGGTTACAAAAAAAATATAGCAAAAACGATTGGTCTACATATTTGCGAAATAGAAGAAAGAGAAATTAAATGTTTTTAATAAATTGCAAAAAATGACCCTGTCCACCCCCCCTTCACTTCTACAAATCTGAACCTAGTGAGCTGAAATTCGGAAGGGTTCTTCAGTTTTAAGTGCAGATTACAGGAAAAATATAGCGAACACGATTAGCTTACATATTTGCGAAATAGAAGGGAATGAAATTTAATTTTTTCAAAAAAATTGCAAAAAATGACCCTGTCCACCCCCCTTCACTTCTACAAATCTGAACCTAGTGAGCTGAAATTCAGCTGGGATCTTCAGTTTTACGTGCAGGTTACAAAAAAAATATAGCAAAAACGATTGGTCTACATATTTGCGAAATAGAAGAAAGAGAAATTAAATGTTTTTAATAAATTGCAAAAAATGACCCTGTCCACCGCCCCTTAACTTCTACAAATCTGAACCTAGTGAGCTGAAATTCGGAAGGGTTCTTCAGTTTTACGTGCAGATTACAGAAAAAAAATATAGCGAAAACGATTGGTCTACATATTTGCGAAATAGAAGGGAATGAAATTAAATTTTTTCGAAAAAATTTAAAAAAATGACCCTGTCCACCCCCCCTTAACTTCTACAAATCTGAACCTAGTGAGCTGAAATTCGGAAGGGATCTTCAGTTTTACGTGCAGATTACAGAAAAAAAATATAGCGAAAACGATTGGTCTACATATTTGCGAAATAGAAGGGAAAAAAATTAAATTTTTTCAAAAAATTGCAAAAAATGACTGTGTCCACCCCTCCCTTAACTTCTACAAATCTGAACCTGGTTAGCTGAAATTCGGTAGGGATCATCAGTTTTACGTGCAGATTACAGAAAAAAAATATAGCAAAATCGATTGGTCTACATATTTGCGAAATAGAAGGGAAAGAAATTAAATTTTTTCAAAAAATTGCAAAAAAAGACCCTATCCCCCGCCCCCTTAACTTCTACAAATCTTCAGATTTGTGAGCAGTAATTCGGTAGGGATCTTCAGTTTTACGTGCAGATTACAGAAAAAAAATATAGCGAAAACGATTGGTCTACATATTTACGAAATAGAAGGGAAAGAAATTAAATTTTTTCGAAAAAATTGCAAAAAATGACTGTGTCCACCCCTCCCTTAACTTCTACAAATCTGAACCTGGTTAGCTGAAATTCGGTAGGGATCATCAGTTTTACGTGCAGATTACAGAAAAAAAATATAGCAAAATCGATTGGTCTACATATTTGCGAAATAGAAGGGAAAGAAATTAAATTTTTTCAAAAAATTGCAAAAAAAGACCCTATCCCCCGCCCCCTTAACTTCTACAAATCTTCAGATTTGTGAGCAGTAATTCGGTAGGGATCTTCAGTTTATCGTGCAGATTACAGAAAACAAATATAGCGAAAACGATTGGCCTACATATTTGCGAAATAGAAGGGAAAGAAATTAAATTATTTCGAAAAAATTGCAAAAAAAGACCCTATCCCCCGCCCCCTTAACTTCTACAAATCTTCAGATTTGTGAGCAGTAATTCGGTAGGGATCTTCAGTTTTACGTGCAGATTACAGAAAAAAAATATAGCAAAATCGATTGGTCTACATATTTGCGAAATAGAAGGGAAAGAAATTAAATTTTTTCAAAAAAAATTGCAAAAAAAGACCCTATCCCCCGCCCCCTTAACTTCTACAAATCTTCAGATTTGAGAGCAGTAATTCGGTAGGGATCTACAGTTTTAAGTTCAGATTACATGAAAAATATAGCGAAAACGATTGGCCTACATATTTGCGAAATAGAAGGGAAAGAAATTAAATTTTTTCAAAAAATTGCAAAAAAAGACCCTATCCCCCGCCCCCTTAACTTCTACAAATCTTCAGATTTGTGAGCAGTAATTCGGTAGGGATCTTCAGTTTTATCATGCAGATTACAGAAAACAAATATAGCGAAAACGATTGGCCTACATATTTGCAAAATAGAAGGGAAAGAAATTAAATTTTTTCAAAAAAATTGCAAAAAATGACCCTGTCCCCACCCCTTAACTTCTACAAATCTGAACCTACTTAGCTGTAATTCGGTAGGGATCTTCAGTTATACGTGCAGATTACAGAAAACAAATATAGCGAAAACGATTGGCCTACATATTTGCAAAATAGAAGGGAATGAAATTTAATTTTTTCAATAAAATTGCAAAAAATGACACTGTCCCCCACCCCCTTAACTTCTACAAATCTGAACCTTGTGAGTTGTAATTCGGTAGGGATCTTCAGTTTTACGTGCAGATTACAGGAAAAAAATATAGCGAAAACGATTGGTCTACATATTTGCGAAATAGAAGGGAAAGAAATTAAATTTTTTCAAAAAATTGCAAAAAAGACCCTATCCCCCGCCCGCTTAACTTCTACAAATCATCAGATTTGTGAGCTGTAATTCGGTAGGGATCTTCAGTTTTACGTGCAGATTACAGAAAAAAAATATAGCGAAAACGATTGGTCTACATATTTACCAAATAAAAGGGAAAGAAATTAAATTTTTTCGAAAAAATTGCAAAAAATGACTGTGTCCACCCCTCCCTTAACTTCTACAAATCTGAACCTGGATAGCTGAAATTCGGTAGGGATCATCAGTTTTACGTGCAGATTACAGAAAAAAAATATAGCGAACACGATTGGCCTACATATTTGCGAAATAAAAGGAAAAGAATTTAATTTTTTCGAAAAAATTACAAAAAATGGCACTGTCTCCCCCCTTAACTTCTTCAAATCTGAACCTAGAGCTGAAATTCAGCAGGGATCTTCAGTTTTAAGTGCAGATTACAGGAAAAATATAGCGAACACGATTGGCCTACATATTTGCAAAATAGAAGGGAATGAAATTTAATTTTTTCAAAAAAATTGCAAAAAATGACACTGTCCCCCACCCCCTTAACTTCTACAAATCTGAACCTGGTGAGCTGAAATTCGGTAGGGATCTTCAGTTTTACGTGCAGATTACAGAAATAAAATATAGCGAAAACGATTGGTCTACATATTTGCAAAATAGAAGGGAAAGAAATTAAATTTTTTCAAAAAAATAAAAAATGAGACTGCCCCCCCCCCTTAACTTCTACAAATCTCAAACCTGGTGGGCTGCAATTCGGTAGAGATCTTCAGTTTTAAGTGCAGATTAGGGGAAAAATATAGCGAACACGATTAGCCTACATATTTGCGAAATAGAAGGGAAAGAAATTAAATTTTTTCAAAAAATTGCAAAAAATGACCCTGTCCCCCACCCCTTTAACTTCTACAAATCTGAACCTTATGGGCTGAAATTCGGTAGGATTCTTCAGTTTTAAGTGCAGATTACAGGAAAAATATAGCGAACACGATTAGCCTACATATTTGCGAAATAGAAGGGAAAGAAATTAAATTTTTTCGAAAAAATTACAAAAAATGGCACTGTCTCCCCCCTTAACTTCTACAAATCTGAACCATGTGAGATGAAATTCGGTAGGGATCATCAGTTTTACCTGCAGATTACAGAAAAAATATAGCGAACACGATTAGCCTAAATATTTGCGAAATAGAAGGGAAAGAAATTAAATTTTATCAAAAAAATTGCAAAAAATGACCCTGTCTCCCCCCCTTAACTTCTACAAATCTGAACCATGTGAGCTGAAATTCGGTAGGGATCATCAGTTTTACCTGCAGATTACAGAAAAAATATAGCAAACACGATTGGCCTAAAAATTTGCGAAATAGAAAGGAAAGAAATTTAATTTTTTCGAAAAAATTACAAAAAATGGCACTGTCTCCCCCCTTAACTTCTACAAATCTGAACCTAGAGCTGAAATTCAGCAGGGATCTTCAGTTTTAAGTGCAGATTACAGGAAAAATATAGCGAACACGATTGGTCTACATATTTGCAAAATAGAAGAAAGAGAAATTAAATGTTTTTAATAAATTGCAAAAAATGACCCTGTCCACCCCCCCTTCACTTCTACAAATCTGAACCTAGTGAGCTGAAATTCGGAAGGGTTCTTCAGTTTTAAGTGCAGATTACAGGAAAAATATAGCGAACACGATTAGCTTACATATTTGCGAAATAGAAGGGAATGAAATTAAATTTTTTCAAAAAATTGCAAAAAATGACCCTATCCCCTTCCCTTAACTTCTACAAATCTGAACCTGGTGAGCTGAAATTCGGTAGGGATCTTCAGTTTTACGTGCAGATTACAGAAAAAAATATAGCGAAAACGATTGGTCTACATATTTGCAAAATAGAAGGGAAAGAAATTAAATTTTTTCAAAAAATTGCAAAAAAGACCCTATCCCCCGCCCCCTTAACTTCTACAAATCTTCAGATTTGTGACCTGTAATTCGGTAGGGATCTTCAGTTATACGTGCAGATTAGGGGAAAAATATAGCGAACACGATTGGCCTACATATTTGCGAAATAAAAGGAAAAGAATTTAATTTTTTCGAAAAAATTACAAAAAATGGCACTGACTCCCCCCTTAACTTCTACAAATCTGAACCTAGAGCTGAAATTCAGCAGGGATCTTCAGTTTTAAGTGCAGATTACAGGAAAAATATAGCGAACACGATTGACCTACATATTTGCAAAATAGAAGGGAAAGAAATTAAATTTTTTCAAAGAATTGAAAAAAATGACCCTGTCCTCCACCCCCTTAACTTCTACAAATCTGAACCTAGTGAGCTGTAATTCGGTAGGGATCTTCAGTTTTACGTGCAGATTACAGAAAAAAAAATATAGCGAAAACGATTGGTCTACATATTTGCGAAATAGAAGGGAATGAAATTAAATTTTTTCGAAAAAATTTAAAAAAATGACCCTGTCCACCCCCCCTTAACTTCTACAAATCTGAACCTAGTGAGCTGAAATTCGGAAGGGATCTTCAGTTTTACGTGCAGATTACAGAAAAAAAATATAGCGAAAACGATTAGTCTACATATTTGTGAAATAGAAGGGAATGAAATTAAATTTTTTCGAAAAAATTGCAAAAAATGACCCTGTCCACCCCCCCTTAACTTCTACAAATCTGAACCTAGTGAGCTGAAATTCAGCTGGGATCTTCAGTTTTAAGTGCAGATTACAGGAAAAAAATATAGCGAAAACAATTGGTCTACATATTTGCGAAATAAAAGGGAATGAAATTAAATTTTTTCAAAAAATTGCAAAAAATGACTGTGTCCACCCCTCCCTTTAACTTCTACAAATCTGAACCTGGTAAGCTGAAATTCGGTAGGGATCTTCAGTTTTACGTGCAGATTACAGAAAAAAAATATAGCGAAAACGATTGGTCTACATATTTGCAAAATAGAAGGGAAAGAAATTAAGTTTTTTCGAAAAAATTGCAAAAAATGACTGTGTCCACCCCTCCCTTTAACTTTTACAAATCTGAACCTGGTTAGCTGAAATTCGGTAGGGATCATCAGTTTTACGTGCAGATTACAGAAAAAAAATATAGCGAAAACGATTGGTCTACATATTTGCGAAATAGAAGGGAAAGAAATTAAATTTTTTTAAAAAATTGCAAAAAATGACCCTGTCCACCCCCCCTTCACTTCTACAAATCTGAACCTAGTGAGCTGAATTTCGGTAGAGATCTTCAGTTTTACGTGCAGGTTACAGGAAAAAAATGTAGCGAAAACGATTGGTCTACATATTTGCGAAATAGAAGGTAAAGAAATTAAATTTTTTCGAAAAAATTGCAAAAAATGAACCTGTCCACCCCCCCTTAACTTCTACAAATCTGAACCTAGGGAGCTGAAATTCAGCTGGGATCTTCAGTTTTAAGTGCAGATTACAGGAAAAAAATATAGCGAAAACAATTGGTCTACATATTTGCGAAATAGAAGGGAAAGAAATTAAATTTTTTCAAAAAATTGCAAAAAATGACTCTATCCCCCATCCCTTTAACTTCTACAAATCTGAACCTGGTAAGCTGAAATTCGGTAGGGATCTTCAGTTTTACGTGCAGATTACAGAAAAAAAATTTAGCGAAAACGATTGGTCTACATATTTACGAAATAGAAGGGAAAGAAATTAAATGTTTTCAATAAATTGCAAAAAATGACCCTGTCCACCCCCCCTTAACTTCTACAAATCTGAACCTAGTGAGCTGAAATTCGGAAGGGTTCTTCAGTTTTACGTGCAGGTTACAAAAAAAAATATAGCAAAAACGATTGGTCTACATATTTGCGAAATAGAAGAGAGAGAAATTAAATGTTTTCAATAAATTGCAAAAAATGACCCTGTCCACCGCCCCTTAACTTCTACAAATCTGAACCTAGTGAGCTGAAATTCGGAAGGGTTCTTCAGTTTTACGTGCAGATTACAGAAAAAAAATATAGCGAAAACGATTGGTCTACATATTTGCGAAATAGAAGGGAATGAAATTAAATTTTTTCGAAAAAATTTAAAAAAATGACCCTGTCCACCCCCCCTTAACTTCTACAAATCTGAACCTAGTGAGCTGAAATTCGGAAGGGATCTTCAGTTTTACGTGCAGATTACAGAAAAAAAATATAGCGAAAACGATTAGTCTACATATTTGTGAAATAGAAGGGAATGAAATTAAATTTTTTCGAAAAAATTGCAAAAAATGACCCTGTCCACCCCCCCTTAACTTCTACAAATCTGAACCTAGTGAGCTGAAATTCAGCTGGGATCTTCAGTTTTAAGTGCAGATTACAGGAAAAAAATATAGCGAAAACAATTGGTCTACATATTTGCGAAATAAAAGGGAATGAAATTAAATTTTTTCAAAAAATTGCAAAAAATGACTGTGTCCACCCCTCCCTTTAACTTCTACAAATCTGAACCTGGTAAGCTGAAATTCGGTAGGGATCTTCAGTTTTACGTGCAGATTACAGAAAAAAAATATAGCGAAAACGATTGGTCTACATATTTGCAAAATAGAAGGGAAAGAAATTAAGTTTTTTCAAAAAAAAATTGCAAAAAATGACTGTGTCCACCCCTCCCTTTAACTTTTACAAATCTGAACCTGGTTAGCTGAAATTCGGTAGGGATCATCAGTTTTACGTGCAGATTACAGAAAAAAAATATAGCGAAAACGATTGGTCTACATATTTGCGAAATAGAAGGGAAAGAAATTAAATTTTTTCGAAAAAATTGCAAAAAATGACCCTGTCCACCCCCCCTTAACTTCTACAAATCTGAACCTGGTGAGCTGAAATTCGGTAGGGATCTTCAGTTTTACGTGCAGGTTACAGGAAAAAAATGTAGCGAAAACGATTGGTCTACATATTTGCGAAATAGAAGGTAAAGAAATTAAATTTTTTCGAAAAAATTGCAAAAAATGAACCTGTCCACCCCCCCTTAACTTCTACAAATCTGAACCTAGGGAGCTGAAATTCAGCTGGGATCTTCAGTTTTAAGTGCAGATTACAGGAAAAAAATATAGCGAAAACAATTGGTCTACATATTTGCGAAATAGAAGGGAAAGAAATTAAATTTTTTCGAAAAAATTGCAAAAAATGACCCTATCCCCCATCCCTTTAACTTCTACAAATCTGAACCTGGTGAGCTGAAATTCGGTAGGGATCTTCAGTTTTACGTGCAGATTACAGAAAAAAATTTAGCGAAAACGATTGGTCTACATATTTACGAAATAGAAGGGAAAGAAATTAAAATGTTTTCAAAAAATTGCAAAAAATGACCCTGTCCACCCCCCTTAACTTCTACAAATCTGAACCTAGTGAGCTGAAATTCGGTAGGGATCTTCAGTTTTACGTGCAGGTTACAAAAAAAAATATAGCAAAAACGATTGGTCTACATATTTGCGAAATAGAAGAGAGAGAAATTAAATGTTTTCAATAAATTGCAAAAAATGACCCAGTCCACCCCCACTTAACTTCTACAAATCTGAACCTAGTGAGCTGAAATTCGGAAAGGTTCTTCAGTTTTACGTGCAGATTACAGGAAAAAATATAGCGAAAACGATTGGTCTACATATTTGCAAAATAGAAGAGAAAGAAATTAAATGTTTTCAATAAATTGCAAAAAATGACCCTGTCCACCGCCCCTTAACTTCTACAAATCTGAACCTAGTGAGCTGTAATTCGGTAGGGATCTTCAGTTTTACGTGCAGATTACAGGAAAAAAATATAGCGAAAACGATTGGTCTACATATTTGCAAAATAGAAGGGAAAGAAATTAAATTTTTTCAAAAAATTGCAAAAAAGACCCTAACCCCCGCCCCCTTAACTTCTCCAAATCTTCAGATTTGTGACCTGTAATTCGGTAGGGATCTTCAGTTATACGTGCAGATTAGGGGAAAAATATAGCGAACACGATTGGTCTACATATTTACGAAATAGAAGGGAAAGAAATTTAATTTTTTCGAAAAAATTGCAAAAAATGACCCTGCCCCCGCCCCCTTAACTTCTACAAATCTTCAGATTTGTGAGCAGTAATTCGGTAGGGATCTTCAGTTTATCGTGCAGATTACAGGAAAAAAATATATAGCGAAAACGATTGGTCTACATATTTGCGAAATAGAAGGGAAAGAAATTAAATTTTTTCAAAAAATTGCAAAAAAAGACCCTATCCCCCACCCCCTTAACTTCTACAAAACTTCAGATTTGTGAGCTGTAATTCGGTAGGGATCTTCAGTTTTACGTGCAGATTACAGGAAAAAAATATAGCGAAAACGATTGGTCTACATATTTGCGAAATAGAAGGGAAAGAAATTAAATTTTTTCAAAAAATTGCAAAAAAGACCCTATCCCCCACCCCCTTAACTTCTACAAAACTTCAGATTTGTGAGCTGTAATTCGGTAGGGATCTTCAGTTTTACGTGCAGATTACAGAAAAAAAATATAGCGGAAACGATTGGTCTACATATTTACGAAATAGAAGGGAAAGAAATTTAATTTTTTCGAAAAAATTGCAAAAAATGACCCTGCCCCCGCCCCCTTAACTTCTACAAATCTTCAGATTTGTGAGCAGTAATTCGGTAGGGATCTTCAGTTTATCGTGCAGATTACAGGAAAAAAATATATAGCGAAAACGATTGGTCTACATATTTGCGAAATAGAAGGGAAAGAAATTAAATTTTTTCAAAAAATTGCAAAAAAAGACCCTAACCCCCACCCCCTTAACTTCTACAAATATTCATATTTGTGAGCTGTAATTCGGTAGGGATCTTCAGTTTTACGTGCAGATTACAGGAAAAAAATATAGCGAAAACGATTGGTCTACATATTTGCGAAATAGAAGGGAAAGAAATTAAATTTTTTCAAAAAATTGCAAAAAAGACCCTATCCCCCGCCCGCTTAACTTCTACAAATCATCAGATTTGTGAGCTGTAATTCGGTAGGGATCTTCAGTTTTACGTGCAGATTACAGAAAAAAAATATAGCGAAAACGATTGGTCTACATATTTACGAAATAGAAGGGAAAGAAATTAAATTTTTTCGAAAAAATTGCAAAAAATGACTGTGTCCACCCCTCCCTTAACTTCTACAAATCTGAACCTGGTTAGCTGAAATTCGGTAGGGATCATCAGTTTTACGTGCAGATTACAGAAAAAAAATATAGCAAAATCGATTGGTCTACATATTTGCGAAATAGAAGGGAAAGAAATTAAATTTTTTCAAAAAAATTGCAAAAAATGACCCTGTCCACCCCCCCTTCACTTCTACAAATCTGAACCTAGTGAGCTGTAATTCGGTAGGGATCTTCAGTTATACGTGCAGATTACGAGAAAAATATAGCAAACACGATTTGCCTACATATTTGCGAAATACAAGGAAAACAATTAAATTTTTTCAAAAAAATTTGCATAAATGACCCTGTCCCCCCATCCCTTTAACTTCTACAAATCTGAACCTGGTAAGCTGAAATTCGGTAGGGATCTTCAGTTTTACGTGCAGATTACAGAAAAAAAATATAGCGAAAACGATTGGTCTACATATTTGCAAAATAGAAGGGAAAGAAATTAAGTTTTTTCGAAAAAATTGCAAAAAATGACTGTGTCCACCCCTCCCTTAACTTCTACAAATCTGAACCTGGATAGCTGAAATTCGGTAGGGATCATCAGTTTTACGTGCAGATTACAGAAAAAAAATATAGCGAAAACGATTGGTCTACATATTTGCGAAATAGAAGGGAAAGAAATTAAATTTTTTCAAAAAATTGCAAAAAATGACCCTGTCCACCCCCCCTTAACTTCTACAAATCTGAACCTAGTGAGCTGAATTTCGGTAGAGATCTTCAGTTTTACGTGCAGGTTACAGGAAAAAAATATAGCGAAAACGATTGGTTTACATATTTGCGAAATAGAAGGGAAAGAAATTAAATTTTTTCGAAAAAATTGCAAAAAATGACCCTGTCCACCCCCCCTTAACTTCTACAAATCTGAACCTAGTGAGCTGAAATTCAGCTGGGATCTTCAGTTTTAAGTGCAGATTACAGGAAAAAAATATAGCGAAAACAATTGGTCTACATATTTGCGAAAAAGAAGGGAAAGAAATTAAATTTTTTCAAAAAATTGCAAAAAATGACTGTGTCCACCCCTCCCTTAACTTCTACAAATCTGAACCTGGTTAGCTGAAATTCGGTAGGGATCATCAGTTTTACGTGCAGATTACAGAAAAAAAATATAGCGAAAACGATTGGTCTACATATTTGCGAAATAGAAGGGAAAGAAATTAAATTTTTTCAAAAAATTGCAAAAAATGACCCTGTCCACCCCCCCTTAACTTCTACAAATCTGAACCTAGTGAGCTGAATTTCGGTAGAGATCTTCAGTTTTACGTGCAGGTTACAAAAAAAAATATAGCAAAAACGATTGGTCTACATATTTGCGAAATAGAAGGAAAAGAAATTAAATTTTTTAAAAAAAATTGCTAAAAATGACCCTGTCCCCCCCCTTAACTTCTACAAATCTGAACCTAGAGCTGAAATTCAGCAGGGATCTTCAGTTTTAAGTGCAGATTACAGGAAAAATATAGCGAACACGATTGGCCTACATATTTGCAAAATAGAAGGAAATGAAATTTAATTTTTTCAAAAAAATTGCAAAAAATGACACTGTCCCCCACCCCCTTCACTTCTACAAATCTGAACCTTGTGAGCTGTAATTCGGTAGGGATCTTCAGTTTTACGTGCAGATTACAGGAAAAAAATATAGCAAAAACGATTGGTCTACATATTTGCGAAATAGAAGGGAAAGAAATTAAATTTTTTCAAAAAATTGCAAAAAAAGACCCTATCCCCCGCCCCCTTAACTTCTACAAATCTTCAGATTTGTGAGTTGTAATTCGGTAGGGATCTTCAGTTTCACGTGCAGATTACAGAAAAAAAATATAGCGAAAACGATTGGTCTACATATTTACGAAATAGAAGGGAAAGAAATTAAATTTTTTCGAAAAAATTGCAAAAAATGACCCTGTCCCCCCATCCCCTTAACTTCTACAAATCTGAACCTGGTAAGCTGAAATTCGGTAGGGATCTTCAGTTTTACGTGCAGATTACAGAAAAAAAATATAGCGAAAACGATTGGTCTACATATTTGCAAAATAGAAGGGAAAGAAATTAAGTTTTTTCGAAAAAATTGCAAAAAATGACTGTGTCCACCCCTCCCTTAACTTCTACAAATCTGAACCTGGTTAGCTGAAATTCGGTAGGGATCATCAGTTTTACGTGCAGATTACAGAAAAAAAATATAGCGAAATCGATTGGTCTACATATTTGCGAAATAGAAGGGAAAGAAATTAAATTTTTTCAAAAAAATTGCAAAAAATGACCCTGTCCACCCCCCCTTCACTTCTACAAATCTGAACCTAGTGAGCTGTAATTCGGTAGGGATCTTCAGTTATACGTGCAGATTACGAGAAAAATATAGCAAACACGATTTGCCTACATATTTGCGAAATACAAGGAAAACAATTTAATTTTTTCAAAAAAATTGCAAAAAATGACCCTGTCTCCCCCCCTTAACTTCTACAAATCTGAACCTGGTGAGCTGAAATTCGGTAGGGATTATCAGTTTTACCTGCAGATTACAGAAAAAATATAGTGAACACGATTGGCCTAAATATTTGCGAAATAGAAGGGAAAGAAATTAAATTTTTTCGAAAAAATTGCAAAAAATGACACTGTCCCCCCCCTTAACTTCTACAAATCTCAAACCTGGTGGGCTGAGATTCGATAGAGATCTTCAGTTTTAAGTGCAGATTAGGGGAAAAATATAGCGAACACGATTGGCCTACATATTTGCGAAATAGAAGGAAAAGAATTTAAATTTTTCGAAAAAATTACAAAAAATGGCACTGTCACCCCCCTTAACTTCTACAAATCTGAACCTGGTGGGCTGAAATTCGGTAGGGTTCTTTAGTTTTAAGTGCAGATTAAGGAAAAAATATAGCGAAAACGATTGGTCTACATATTTGCGAAATAGAAGGGAAAGAAATTAAATTTTTTTAAAAAATTGCAAAAAATGACCCTATCCCCCACCCCCTTAACTTCTACAAATCTGAACCTAGTGAGCTGAAATTCAGCTGGGATCTTCAGTTTTAAGTGCAGATTACAGGAAAAAAATATAGCGAAAACGATTGGTCTACATATTTGCGAAATAGAAGGGAAAGAAATTAAATTTTTTCAAAAAATTGCAAAATATGACCCTATCCCCCACCCCCTTAACTTCTACAAATCTGAACCTGGTAAGCTGAAATTCGGTAGGGATCTTCAGTTTCACGTGCAGATTACAGAAAAAAAATATAGCGAAAACGATTGGTCTACATATTTGCAAAATAGAAGGGAAAGAAATTAAATTTTTTCAAAAAATTGAAAAAAATGACCCTGTCCTCCACCCCCTTAACTTCTACAAATCTGAACCTAGTGAGCTGTAATTCGGTAGGGATCTTCAGTTTTACGTGCAGATTACAGAAAAAAAATATAGCGAAAACGATTGGTCTACATATTTGCGAAATAGAAGAGAGAGAAATTAAATGTTTTCAAAAAATTGCAAAAAATGACCCTGTCCCCCACCCCCTTAACTTCTACAAATCTGAACCTTATGGGCTGAAATTCGGTAGGGTTCTTCAGTGTTAAGTGCAGATTACAGGAAAAATATAGCGAACACGATTAGCCTACATATTTGCGAAATAGAAGGGAATGAAATTAAATTTTTTCGAAAAAATTGCAAAAAATGACCCTGTCCACCCCCCCTTCACTTCTACAAATCTGAACCTAGTGAGCTGAAATTCAGCTGGGATCTTCAGTTTTAAGTGCACATTACAGGAAAAAAATATAGCAAAAACGATTGGTCTACATATTTGCGAAATAGAAGAGAGAGAAATTAAATGTTTTCAATAAATTGCAAAAAATGACCCTGTCCACCCCCCCTTAACTTCTACAAATCTGAAACTAGTGAGCTGAAATTCGGAAGGGTTCTTCAGTTTTAAGTGCAGATTACAGGAAAAATATAGCAAACACGATTAGCCTACATATTTGCGAAAAAGAAGGGAATGAATTTAAATTTTTTCAAAAAATTGCAAAAAAAGACCCTATCCCCTTCCCTTAACTTCTACAAATCTGAACCTAGTGAGCTGAAATTCAGCTGGGATCTTCAGTTTTAAGTGCAGATTACAGGAAAAAAATATAGCGAAAACGATTGGTCTACATATTTGCAAAATAGAAGGGAAAGAAATTAAATTTTTTCAAAAAATTGAAAAAAATGACCCTGTCCTCCACCCCCTTAACTTCTAGAAATCTGAACCTAGTGAGCTGTAATTCGGTAGGGATCTTCAGTTTTACGTGTAGATTACAGAAAAAAAATATAGCGAAAACGATTGGTCTACATATTTGCGAAATAGAAGAGAGAGAAATTAAATGTTTTCAAAAAATTGCAAAAAATGACCCTGACCCCCACCACTTTAACTTCTACAAATCTGAACCTTATGGGCTGAAATTCGGTAGGGTTCTTCAGTGTTAAGTGCAGATTACAGGAAAAATATAGCGAACACGATTAGCCTACATATTTGCGAAATAGAAGGGAATGAAATTAAATTTTTTCGAAAAAATTGCAAAAAATGACCCTGTCCACCCCCCTTTACTTCTACAAATCTGAACCTAGTGAGCTGAAATTCAGCTGGGATCTTCAGTTTTAAGTGCACATTACAGGAAAAAAATATAGCGAAAACGATTGGTCTACATATTTGCGAAATAGAAGGGAATAAAATTAAATTTTTTCGAAAAAATTGCAAAAAATGACCCTGTCCACCCCCCCTTAACTTCTACAAATCTGAACCTAGTGAGCTGAAATTCAGCTGGGATCTTCAGTTTTAAGTGCAGATTACAGGAAAAAAATATAGCGAAAACGATTGGTCTACATATTTGCGAAATAGAAGGGAAAGAAATTAAATGTTTTCAAAAAATTGCAAAAAATGACCCTATCCCCCACCCCCTTAACTTCTACAAATCTGAACCTGGTAAGCTGAAATTCGGTAGAGATCTTCAGTTTTACGTGCAGATTACAGAAAAAAAATATAGCGAAAACGATTGGTCTACATATTTCCGAAATAGAAGGGAATGAAATTAAATTTTTTCGAAAAAATTGCAAAAAATGACCCTGTCCACCCCCCCTTAACTTCTACAAATCTGAACCTAGTGAGCTGAAATTCAGCTGGGATCTTCAGTTTTACGTGCAGATTACAGAAAAAAAATATAGCGAAAACGATTGGTCTACATATTTGCAAAATAGAAGGGAAAGAAATTAAGTTTTTTCGAAAAAATTGCAAAAAATTACTGTGTCCACCCCTCCCTTAACTTCTACAAATCTGAACCTGGTAAGGTGAAATTCGGTAGGGATCATCAGTTTTACGTGCAGATTACAGAAAAAAAATATAGCGAAAACGATTGGTCTACATATTTGCGAAATAGAAGGGAATGAAATTAAATTTTTTCGAAAAAATTGCAAAAAAATAACCATGTCCCCCCCCCTTAACTTCTCTAAATCTGAACCTGGTGAGCTGAAGTTAAGCAGGGATCTTCAGTTTTAAGTGCAGATTACAGGAAAAAAATATAGCGAAAACGATTGGTCTACATATTTGCGAAATAGAAGGGAAAGAAATTAAGTTTTTTCGAAAAAATTGAAAAAAATGACTGTGTCCACCCCTCCCATAACTTCTACCAATCTGAACCTGGTGAGCTGAAATTCGGTAGGGATCTTCAGTTTTACGTGCAGATTACAGAAAAAAATATAGCGAAAACGATTTGTCTACATATTTGCAAAATAGAAGGGAATGAAATTAAGTTTTTTTGAAAAAATTGCAAAAAATGACCCTGTCCACCCCCCCTTAACTTCTACAAATCTGAACCTAGTGAGCTGAATTTCGGTAGAGATCTTCAGTTTTACGTGCAGATTACAGAAAAAAAATATAGCGAAAACGATTGGTCTACATATTTGCGAAATAGAAGGGAAAGAAATTAAATTTTTTCGAAAAAATTGCAAAAAATGACCCTGTCCACCCCCCCTTAACTTCTACAAATCTTCAGATTTGTGAGCTGAAATTCAGCTGGGATCTTCAGTTTTAAGTGCAGATTACAGGAAAAAAATATAGCAAAAACGTTTAGTCTACATATTTGCGAAATAGAAGGGAAAGAAATTAAATTTTTTCAAAAAATGGCAAAAATTGACCCTATCCCCCACCCTCTTAACTTCTACGAATCTGAACCTAGTGAGCTGTAATTCGGTAGGGATCTTCAGTTTTACGTGCAGATTACAGAAAAAAATATAGCGAAAACGATTTGTATACATATTTGCGAAATAGAAGGGAATGAAATTAAATTTTTTCAAAAAATTGCAAAAAATGACCCTATCCCCATCCATTAACTTCTACAAATCTGAACCTAGTGAGCTGAAATTCGGTAGGTATCTTCAGTTTTACGTGCAGGTTACAAAAAAAATATAGCAAAAACGATTGGTCTACATATTTGCGAAATAGAAGAGAGAGAAATTAAATGTTTTCAATAAATTGCAAAAAATGACCCTGTTTACCCCCCCTTAACTTCTACAAATCTGAACCTAGTGAGCTGAAATTCGGAAGGGATCTTCAGTTTTACGTGCAGATTACAGAAAAAAAATATAGCGAAAACGATTGGTCTACATATTTGCAAAATAGAAGAGAGAGAAATTAAATTTTTTCAAAAAATTGCAAAAAATGACCCTGTAAACCCCCCCTTAACTTCTACAAATCTGAACCTAGTGAGCTGAAATTCGGAAGGGATCTTCAGTTTTACGTGCAGATTACAGAAAAAAAATATAGCGAAAACGATTGGTCTACATATTTGCGAAATAGAAGGGAATGAAATTAAATTTTTTCGAAAAAATTTAAAAAAATGACCCTGTCCACCCCCCCTTAACTTCTACAAATCTGAACCTAGTGAGCTGAAATTCGGAAGGGATCTTCAGTTTTACGTGCAGATTACAGAAAAAAAATATAGCGAAAACGATTGGTCTACATATTTGCGAAATAGAAGGGAAAAAAATTAAATTTTTTCAAAAAATTGCAAAAAATGACTGTGTCCACCCCCCCCTTAACTTCTACAAATCTGAACCTGGTGAGCTGAAATTCGGTAGGGATCTTCAGTTTTACGTGCAGATTACAGAAAAAAAATATAGCGAAAACGATTGGTCTACATATTTGCAAAATAGAAGGGAAAGAAATTAAGTTTTTTCGAAAAAATTGCAAAAAATGACTGTGTCCACCCCTCCCTTTAACTTTTACAAATCTGAACCTGGTTAGCTGAAATTCGGTAGGGATCATCAGTTTTACGTGCAGATTACAGAAAAAAAATATAGCGAAAACGATTGGTCTACATATTTGCGAAATAGAAGGGAAAGAAATTAAATTTTTTTAAAAAATTGCAAAAAATGACCCTGTCCACCCCCCCTTCACTTCTACAAATCTGAACCTAGTGAGCTGAATTTCGGTAGAGATCTTCAGTTTTACGTGCAGGTTACAGGAAAAAAATATAGCGAACATGATTGGCCTACATATTTGCGAAATAGAGTGGAGGAAAATTAAATTTTTTCGAAAAAATTGCAAAAAATGACCCTGTCCACCCCCCCTTCACTTCTACAAATCTGAACCTAGTGAGCTGAAATTCAGCTGGGATCTTCAGTTTTAAGTGCAGATTACAGGAAAAAAATATAGCGAAAACGATTGGTCTACATATTTGCGAAATAGAAGGGAAAGAAATTAAATTTTTTCAAAAAATTGCAAAAAATGACTCTATCCCCCATCCCTTTAACTTCTACAAATCTGAACCTGGTAAGCTGAAATTCGGTAGGGATCTTCAGTTTTAAGTGCAGATTACAGAAAAAAAAATATAGCGAAAACGATTGGTCTACATATTTACGAAATAGAAGGGAAAGAAATTAAATTTTTTCGAAAAAATTGCAAAAAATGACCCTGTTCACCCCCCTTTCACTTCTACAAATCTGAACCTAGTGAGCTGAAATTCAGCTGGGATCTTCAGTTTTAAGTGCAGATTACAGGAAAAAAATATAGCAAAAACGATTGGTCTACATATTTGCGAAATAGAAGGGAATGAAATTTAATTTTTTCAAAAAAATTGCAAAAAATGACCCTGTCCACCCCCCTTCACTTCTACAAATCTGAACCTAGTGAGCTGAAATTCGGAAGGGTTCTTCAGTTTTAAGTGCAGATTACAGGAAAAATATAGCGAACACGATTAGCTTACATATTTGCGAAATAGAAGGGAATGAAATTTAATTTTTTCAAAAAAATTGCAAAAAATGACCCTGTCCACCCCCCTTCACTTCTACAAATCTGAACCTAGTGAGCTGAAATTCAGCTGGGATCTTCAGTTTTACGTGCAGGTTACAAAAAAAATATAGCAAAAACGATTGGTCTACATATTTGCGAAATAGAAGAAAGAGAAGTTAAATGTTTTTAAAAAATTGCAAAAAATGACCCTGTCCACCCCCTTTCTTCTACAAATCTGAACCTGGTGAGCTGAAATTCAGCAGGGATCTTCAGTTTTACGTGCAGATTACAGAAAAAATATAGCGAAAACGATTGGCCTACATATTTGCGAAATAGAAGGGAATGAAATTAAATTTTTTCGAAAAAATTTAAAAAAATGACCCTGTCCACCCCCCCTTAACTTCTACAAATCTGAACCTGGTGAGCTGTAATTCGGTAGGGATCTTCAGTTTTACGTGCAGATTACAGAAAAAAAATAAAGCAAAATCGATTGGTCTACATATTTGCGAAATACAAGGAAAACAATTTAATTTTTTCAAAAAAATTGCAAAAAATGACTGTGTCCACCCCTCCCTTAACTTCTACAAATCTGAACCTGGTGAGCTGTAATTCGGTAGGGATTTTCAGTTTTAAGTGCAGATGACGGGAAAAATATAGCGAACACGATTGGTCTACATATTTGCAAAATAGAAGGGAAAGAAATTAAGTTTTTTCGAAAAAATTGAAAAAAATGACTGTGTCCACCCCTCCCATAACTTCTACCAATCTGAACCTGGTTAGCTGAAATTCGGTAGGGATCATCAGTTTTACGTGCAGATTACAGAAAAAAAATATAGCGAAAACGATTGGTCTACATATTTGCGAAATAGAAGGGAAAGAAATTAAATTTTTTTAAAAAATTGCAAAAAATGACCCTGTCCACCCCCCCTTAACTTCTACAAATCTGAACCTGGTAAGCTGAAATTCGGTAGGGATCTTCAGTTTCACGTGCAGATTACAGGAAAAAAATGTAGCGAAAACGATTGGTCTACATATTTGCGAAATAGAAGGTAAAGAAATTAAATTTTTTCGAAAAAATTGCAAAAAATGAACCTGTCCACCCCCCCTTAACTTATACAAATCTGAACCTAGGGTGCGGAAATTCGGTAGTGTTCTTAAGTTTTAAGTGCAGATTACAGGAAAAAAATATAGCGAAAACAATTGGTCTACATATTTGCGAAATAGAAGGGAAAGAAATTAAATTTTTTCAAAAAATTGCAAAAAATGACTCTATCCCCCATCCCTTTAACTTCTACAAATCTGAACCTGGTAAGCTGAAATTCGGTAGGGATCTTCAGTTTTACGTGCAGATTACAGAAAAAAAATTTAGCGAAAACGATTGGTCTACATATTTACGAAATAGAAGGGAAAGAAATTAAATTTTTTGGAAAAAATTGCAAAACATGACCCTGCCCCCCATCCCTTTAACTTCTACAAATCTGAACCTGGTAAGCTGAAATTCGGTAGGGATCTTCAGTTTTACGTGCAGATTACAGAAAAAAAATATAGCGAAAACGATTGGTCTACATATTTGCAAAATAGAAGGGAAAGAAATTAAGTTTTTTCGAAAAAATTGCAAAAAATGACTGTGTCCACCCCTCCCTTAACTTCTACAAATCTGAACCTGGTTAGCTGAAATTCGGTAGGGATCATCAGTTTTACGTGCAGATTACAGAAAAAAAATATAGCGAAAACGATTGGTCTACATATTTGCGAAATAGAAGGGAAAGAAATTAAATTTTTTCAAAAAATTGCAAAAAATGACCCTGTCCCCCCCCTTAACTTCTACAAATCTGAACCTAGAGCTGAAATTTAGCAGGGATCTTCAGTTTTAAGTGCAGATTACAGGAAAAATATAGCGAACACGATTGGCCTACATATTTGCAAAATAGAAGGGAATGAAATTTAATTTTTTCAAAAAAATTGCAAAAAATGACACTGTCCCCCACCCCCTTAACTTCTACAAATCTGAACCTTGTGAGCTGTAATTCGGTAGGGACCTTCAGTTTATCGTGCAGATTACAGGAAAAAAATATATAGCGAAAACGATTGGTCTACATATTTGCGAAATAGAAGGGAAAGAAATTAAATTTTTTCAAAAAATTGCAAAAAAAGACCCTATCCCCCACCCCCTTAACTTCTACAAAACTTCAGATTTGTGAGCTGTAATTCGGTAGGGATCTTCAGTTTTACGTGCAGATTACAGGAAAAAAATATAGCGAAAACGATTGGTCTACATATTTACGAAATAGAAGGGAAACAATTTAAATTTTTACAAAAAATTGCAAAAAATACCCTATCCCCCGCCCGCTTAACTTCTACAAATCATCAGATTTGTGAGCTGTAATTCGGTAGGGATCTTTAGTTTTACGTGCAGATTACAGAAAAAAAATATAGCGAAAACGATTGGTCTACATATTTACGAAATAGAAGGGAAAGAAATTAAATTTTTTCGAAAAAATTGCAAAAAATGACTGTGTCCACCCCTCCCTTAACTTCTACAAATCTGAACCTGGTTAGCTGAAATTCGGTAGGGATCATCAGTTTTACGTGCAGATTACAGAAAAAAAATATAGCAAAATCGATTGGTCTACATATTTGCGAAATAGAAGGGAAAGAAATTAAATTTTTTTTAATAAATTGCAAAAAATGACCCTCTCCCCCCACTTAAATTCTACAAATCTGAACCTAGTGAGCTGTAATTCGGTAGGGATCTTCAGTTATACGTGCAGATTACGAGAAAAATATAGCAAACACGATTTGCCTACATATTTGCGAAATACAAGGAAAACAATTAAACTTTTTCAAAAAAATTTGCATAAATGACCCTGTCCCCCTCATAACTTCTACCAATCTGAACCTGGTGAGCTGAAATTCGGTAGGGATCTTCAGTTTTACGTGCAGATTACAGAAAAAAATATAGCGAAAACGATTTGTCTACATATTTGCAAAATAGAAGGGAAAGAAATTAAGTTTTTTCGAAAAAATTGCAAAAAATGACTGTGTCCACCCCTCCCTTAACTTCTACAAATCTGAACCTGGATAGCTGAAATTCGGTAGGGATCATCAGTTTTACGTGCAGATTACAGAAAAAAAATATAGCGAAAACGATTGGTCTACATATTTGCGAAATAGAAGGGAAAGAAATTAAATTTTTTCAAAAAATTGCAAAAAATGACCCTATCCCCCACCCCCTTAACTTCTACAAATCTTCAGATTTGTGAGCTGTAATTCGGTAGGGATCTTCAGTTTTACGTGCAGATTACAGAAAAAAAATATAGCGAATATGATTGGTCTACATATTTACGAAATAGAAGGGAAAGAAATTAAATTTTTTCGAAAAAATTGCAAAACATGACCCTGTCCCCCCATCCCTTTAACTTCTACAAATCTGAACCTGGTAAGCTGAAATTCGGTAGGGATCTTCAGTTTTACGTGCAGATTACAGAAAAAAAATATAGCGAAAACGATTGGTCTACATATTTGCGAAATAGAAGGGAAAGAAATTAAGTTTTTTCGAAAAAATTGCAAAAAATGACTGTGTCCACCCCTCCCTTAACTTCTACAAATCTGAACCTGGTTAGCTGAAATTCGGTAGGGATCATCAGTTTTACGTGCAGATTACAGAAAAAAAATATAGCGAAAACGATTGGTCTACATATTTGCGAAATAGAAGGGAAAGAAATTAAATTTTTTCAAAAAATTGCAAAAAATGACCCTATCCCCCACCCCCTTAACTTCTACAAATCTTCAGATTTGTGAGTTGTAATTCGGTAGGGATCTTCAGTTTTACGTGCAGATTACAGAAAAAAAATATAGCGAAAACGATTGGTCTACATATTTGCGAAATAGAAGGGAAAGAAATTAAATTTTTTCGAAAAAATTGCAAAAAATGACCCTGTCCCCCCCCTTAACTTCTACAAATCTGAACCGGGTGAGCTGAAATTCGGTAGGGATCTTCAGTTTTACGTGCAGATTACAGAAAAAAAATATAGCGAAAACGATTGGTCTACATATTTGCGAAATAGAAGGGAAAGAAATTAAATTTTTTCGAAAAAATTGCAAAAAATGACTGTGTCCACCCCTCCCTTAACTTCTACAAATCTGAACCTGGTTAGCTGAAATTCGGTAGGGATCATCAGTTTTACGTGCAGATTACAGAAAAAAAATATAGCGAAATCGATTGGTCTACATATTTGCGAAATAGAAGGGAAAGAAATTAAATTTTTTCAAAAAAATTGCAAAAAATGACCCTGTCCACCCCCCCTTCACTTCTACAAATCTGAACCTAGTGAGCTGTAATTCGGTAGGGATCTTCAGTTATACGTGCAGATTACGAGAAAAATATAGCAAACACGATTTGCCTACATATTTGCGAAATACAAGGAAAAGAAATTTAATTTTTACAAAAAAATTGCAAAAAATCACCCTGTCACCCCCCCTTAACTTCTACAAATCTGAACCTGGTGATCTGAAATTCGGTACGGATCTTCAGTTTTACGTGCAGATTACAGGAAAAAAAATATAGCGAAAACGATTGGTCTACATATTTACGAAATAGAAGGGAAAGAAATTTAATTTTTTTAAAAAAATTGCAAAAAATGACCCTATCCCCCACCCCCTTAACTTCTACAAATCTGAACCTAGTGAGCTGAAATTCAGCTGGGATCTTCAGTTTTAAGTGCAGATTACAGGAAAAAAATATAGCGAAAACGATTGGTCTACATATTTGCGAAATAGAAGGGAAAGAAATTAAATTTTTTCAAAAAATTGCAAAAAATGACCCTATCCCCCACCCCCTTAACTTTTACAAATCTGAACCTGGTTAGCTGAAATTCGGTAGGGATCATCAGTTTTACGTGCAGATTACAGAAAAAAAATATAGCGAAAACGATTGGTCTACATATTTGCGAAATAGAAGGGAAAGAAATTAAATTTTTTCAAAAAATTGCAAAAAATGACCCTGTCCACCCCCCCTCACTTCTACAAATCTGAACCTAGAGCTGAAATTCGGTAGGGATCATCAGTTTTACGTGCAGATTACAGAAAAAAAATATAGCGAAAACGATTGGTCTACATATTTGCGAAATAGAAGGGAAAGAAATTAAATGTTTCAAAAAATTGCAAAAAATGACCCTGTCCCCCACCCCTTAACTTCTACAAATCTGAACCTGGTGAGCTGAAATTCGGTAGGGTTCTTCAGTTTTACGTGCAGATTACAGAAATAAAATATATAGCGAACACGATTAGCCTACATATTTGCGAAATAGAAGGGAATGAAATTAAATTTTTTCGAAAAAATTGCAAAAAATGACCCTGTCCCCCCCCCTTAACTTCTACAAATCTTCAGAATTGTGAGCTGAAATTCGGTAGGGATCTTCAGTTTTAAGTGCAGATTACAGGAAAAAAATATAGCGAACACGATTGGCTCACATATTTGCGAAATACAATGGAAAGAAATTAAATTTTTTCAAAAAAATTGCAAAAAATGACCCTGTCCACCCCCCCTTAACTTCTACAAATCTGAACCTAGTAAGCTGAAATTCAGCAGGGATCTTCAGTTTTAAGTGCAGATTACAGGAAAAATATAGCGAACACGATTGGCCTACATATTTGCGAAATAGAAGGGAATGAAATTAAATTTTGTCAAAAAAATTGCTAAAAATGACTCGGTCCCCCCCCCCTTAACTTCTACAAATCTGAACCTGGTGAGCTGAAATTCGGTAGGGATCTTCAGTTTTACGTGCAGATTACAGGAAAAAAATATAGCGAAAACGATTGGTCTACATATTTGCGAAATAGAAGGGAGAGAAATTAAATGTTTTCAAAAAATTGCAAAAAATGACCTTGTCCACCCCCCCTTAACTTCTACAAATCTGAACCTAGTGAGCTGAAATTCGGTAGGGATCATCAGTTTTACGTGCAGATTACAGAAAAAAAATATAGCGAACACGATTGGCCTACATATTTGCGAAATAGAAGGGAAAGAAATTAAATTTTTTCAAAAAAATTGCAAAAAATAACCCTATCCCCCCCCCCTTAACTTCTACAAATCTGAACCTGGTGAGCTGAAATTCGGTAGGGATCTTCAGTTTTAGGAGCAGATTACGGGAAAAAAAAATATAGCGAAAACGATTGGTCTACATATTTGCGAAATAGAAGGGAAAGAAATTAAATTTTTTCGAAAAAATTGCAAAAAAATGACCCTGTCCCCCCCCCCTTAACTTCTACAAATCTTCAGATTTGTGAGCTGAAATTCGGTAGGGATCTTCAGTTTTACGTGCAGATTACAGAAAAAAATATAGCGAAAACGATTGGCCTACATATTTGCAAAATAGAAGGGAAAGAAATTAAATTTTGTCAAAAAAATTTCTAAAAATGACACTGTCCCCCCCCCCCTTAACTTCTATAAATCTGAACCTGGTGAGTTGAAATTCGGTAGGGATTTTCAGTTTTACGTGCAGATTACAGGATAAAAATATGACGAACACGATTGGCCTACATATTTGCGAAATAGAAGGGAAAGAAATTAAATTTTTTCGAAAAAATTGCAAAAATTGACCCTGTCCCCCGCCCGCTTAACTTCTACAAATCATCAGATTTGTGAGCTGTAATTCGGTAGGGATCTATAGTTTTACGTGCAGATTACAGAAAAAAAATATAGCGAACACGATTGGTCTACATATTTGCGAAATAGAAGGGAAAGAAATTAAATTTTTAAAAAAAATTGCAAAAAATGACCCTGTCCACCCCCCCTTAACTTCTAAAAATCTGAACCTGGTTAGCTGAAATTCGGTAGGGATCTTCAGTTTTACGTGCAGATTACAGAAAAAATATAGCAAAATCGATTGGACTACATATTTGCGAAATAGAAGGGAAAGAAATTAAATTTTTTCAAAAAAATTGCAAAAAATGACCCTGTCCCCACCCCCTTAACTTCTACAAATCTGAACCTAGTTAGCTGTAATTCGGTAGGGATCTTCAGTTTTACGTGCAGATTACAGGAAAAAAATATAACGAACACGATTTGCCTACATATTTGCGAAATAGAAGGGAAAGAAATTAAATTTTTTCAAAAAAATTGCAAAAATGACCCTGTCCCCCCCCCCTTAACTTCTACAAATCTGATTGGTGAGCTGAAATTCGGTAGGGATCTTCAGTTTTACGTGCAGATTACAGAAAAAAAATATAGCGAAAACGATTGGTCTAGATATTTGCGAAATAGACGGGAAAGAAATTTAATTTTTTCGAAAAAATTGCAAAAAATGACCATGCCCCCCCCCTTAACTTCTACAAATCTTAACCTGGTGAGCAGAAATTCGGTAGGGATCTTCAGTTTTACGTGCAGATTACAGGAAAAAAATATATAGCGAAAACGATTGGTCTACATATTTGCGAAATAGAAGGGAAAGAAGTTAAATTTTTTCGAAAAAATTGTAAAAAATAACCATGTCTCCCCCTTAACTTCTACAAATCTTCAGAAATGTGAGCTGAAATTCGGTAGGGATCATCAGTTTTACGTGCAGATTACAGAAAAAAAATATAGCGAAAACGATTGGCCTACATATTTGCAAAATAGAAGGGAAAGAAATTAAATTTTTTCAAAAAAATTGCAAAAAATGACCCTGTCCCCACCCCCTTAACTTCTACAAATCTGAACCTACTTAGCTGTAATTCGGTAGGGATCTTCAGTTTTACGTGCAGATTACAGGAAATATATAGCGAACACGATTGGCCTACATATTTGCGAAATAGAAGGAAATGAAATTTAATTTTTTCAAAAAAATTCTAAAAAATTCCCTCTCCCCCCCCCCTTAACATCTACAAATCTGAACCGGGTAAGCTGAAATTCGGTATAGATCTTCAGTTTTACGTGCAGATTACAGGAAAAAAAATATATAGCAAAAACGATTCGTCTACATATTTGCGAAATAGAAGGGAAAGAAATTAAATTTTTTCAAAAAATTGCAAAAAAAGACCCTATCCCCCGCCCCCTTAACTTCTACAAATCTTCAGATTTGTAAGCTGTAATTCGGTAGGGATCTTCAGTTAATCGTGCAGATTACGGGAAAAAAATATATAGCGAAAACGATTAGTCGAAATATTAGGGAAATAGAAGGGACAAATATTAAATTTTTTCGAAAAAATTGCAAAAAAAGACCCTGTCCCCCGCCCCCTTAACTTCTACAAATCTTCAGATTTGTGAGCTGAAATTCGGTAGGGATCTTCAGTTTTACGTGCAGATTACAGAAAACAAATATAGCGAAAACGATTGGCCTACATATTTGCAAAATAGAAGGGAAAGAAATTTAATTTTTTCGAAAAAATGTCAAAAAATGACCCTGTCCCCCCCCCCTTAACTTCTACAAATCTTCAAACCTGGTGAGCTGAAATTCGGTAGGGATCTTCAGTTTTACGTGCAGATTACAGAAAAAAAATATAGCGAAAACGATTGGTCTACATATTTGCGAAATAGAAGGGAAAGAAATTAAATTTTTTCAAAAAAATTGCAAAAAATGACCCTGTCCCCACCCCCTTAACTTCTACAAATCTGAACCTAGTTAGCTGTAATTCGGTAGGGATCTTCAGTTATACGTGCAGATTACGAGAAAAATATAGCAAACACGATTAGCCTACATATTTGCGAAATACAAGGAAAACAATTTAATTTTTTCAAAAAAATTGCAAAAAATGACCCTGTCTCCCCCCCTTAACTTCTACAAATCTGAACCTGGTGAGCTGAAATTCGGTAGGGATTCTCAGTTTAACTTGGAGATTACAGGAAAAATATAGCGAACACGATTGGCCTACATATTTACGAACTAGAAAGGAAAGAAATTGAAATTTTCTCAAAAAAATTGCAAAAAATGACCCTGTCCCCCCCCTTAACTTCTACAACTCTGAACCTGGTGAGCTGTAATTCGGTAGGGATCTTCAGTTTTACGTGCAGATTACAGAAAAAATATAGCGAACACGATTGGCCTACATATTTGCGAAATAGAAGGGAAAGAAATTAAATTTTTTCAAAAAAATTGCAAAAAATGACCCTGTCCCCCCCCCTTAACTTCTACAAATCTGAACCTGGTGAGCTGTAATTCGGTAGGGATCTTCAGTTTTACGTGCAGATTACAGAAAAAAAATAAAGCAAAATCGATTGGTCTACATATTTGCGAAATACAAGGAAAACAATTTAATTTTTTCAAAAAAATTGCAAAAAATGACCCTGTCTCCCCCCCTTAACTTCTACAAATCTGAACCTGGTGAGCTGTAATTCGGTAGGGATCTTCAGTTTTACGTGCAGATTACAGGAAAAAAATATAGCGAAAACGATTCGTCTACATATTTGCGAAATAGAAGGGAAAGAAATTAAATTTTTTCAAAAAATTTCAAAAAATGACCCTATACCCCCCCCCCTTAACTTCGACAAATCTGAAGCTGGTAAGCTGAAATTCGGTAGGGATCATCAGTTTTCCGTGCAGATTACAGAAAAAAAATATAGCAAAATCGATTGGTCTACATATTTGCGAAATAGAAGGGAAAGAAATTAAATTTTTTCAAAAAAATTGCAAAAAATGACCCTGTCTCCCCCCCTTAACTTCTACAAATCTGAACCTGGTGAGCTGAAATTCGGTAGGGATCTTCAGTTTTACGTGCAGATTACAGAAAAAAAATATAGCGAAAACGATTGGCCTACATATTTGCGAAATAGAAGGGAAAGAAATTAAATTTTGTCAAAAAAATTGCTAAAAATGACCATGGCCCCACCCCCTCTTTTAAATTCTACAAATCTGAAACGGGTGGGCTGAAATTCGGTAGGAATCTTAAGTTTTAAGTGCAGATTACAGGAAAATTATAGCGAACACGATTGGTCTACATATTTGCGAAATACAAGGAAAACAATTTAATTTTTTCAAAAAAATTGCAAAAAATGACTGTGTCCACCCCTCCCTTAACTTCTACAAATCTGAACCTGGATAGCTGAAATTCGGTAGGGATCATCAGTTTTACGTGCAGATTACAGAAAAAAAATATAGCGAACACGATTGGCCTACATATTTGCGAAATAGAAGGGAATGAAATTAAATTTTTTCGAAAAAATTGCAAAAAATGACCCTGTCCACCCCCCCTTCACTTCTACAAATCTGAAACTAGTGAGCTGAAATTCGGAAGGGTTCTTCAGTTTTAAGTGCAGATTACAGGAAAAATATAGCAAACACGATTAGCCTACATATTTGCGAAAAAGAAGGGAATGAATTTAAATTTTTTCAAAAAATTGCAAAAAAAGACCCTATCCCCTTCCCTTAACTTCTACAAATCTGAACCTGGTGAGCTGAAATTCGGTAGGGATCTTCAGTTTTTCGTGCAGATTACAAAAAAAATATAGCGAAAACGATTGGTCTACATATTTGCGAAATAGAAGGGAATAAAATTAAATTTTTTCGAAAAAATTGCAAAAAATGACCTTGTCCACCCCCCCTTAACTTCTACAAATCTGAACCTAGTGAGCTGAAATTCAGCTGGGATCTTCAGTTTTAAGTGCAGATTACAGGAAAAAAATATAGCGAAAACGATTGGTCTACATATTTGCAAAATAGAAGGGAAAGAAATTAAATTTTTTCAAAAAATTGAAAAAAATGACCCTGTCCTCCACCCCCTTAACTTCTAGAAATCTGAACCTAGTGAGCTGTAATTCGGTAGGGATCTTCAGTTTTACGTGTAGATTACAGAAAAAAAATATAGCGAAAACGATTGGTCTACATATTTGCGAAATAGAAGAGAGAGAAATTAAATGTTTTCAAAAAATTGCAAAAAATGACCCTGACCCCCACCACCTTAACTTCTACAAATCTGAACCTCATGGGCTGAAATTCGGTAGGGTTCTTCAGTGTTAAGTGCAGATTACAGGAAAAATATAGCGAACACGATTAGCCTACATATTTGCGAAATAGAAGGGAATGAAATTAAATTTTTTCGAAAAAATTGCAAAAAATGACCCTGTCCACCCCCCCTTCACTTCTACAAATCTGAACCTAGTGAGCTGAAATTCAGCTGGGATCTTCAGTTTTAAGTGCACATTACAGGAAAAAAATATAGCGAAAACGATTGGTCTACATATTTGCGAAATAGAAGGGAATAAAATTAAATTTTTTCGAAAAAATTGCAAAAAATGACCCTGTCCACCCCCCCTTAACTTCTACAAATCTGAACCTAGTGAGCTGAAATTCAGCTGGGATCTTCAGTTTTAAGTGCAGATTACAGGAAAAAAATATAGCGAAAACGATTGGTCTACATATTTGCGAAATAGAAGGGAAAGAAATTAAATGTTTTCAAAAAATTGCAAAAAATGACCCTATCCCCCACCCCCTTAACTTCTACAAATCTGAACCTGGTAAGCTGAAATTCGGTAGAGATCTTCAGTTTTACGTGCAGATTACAGAAAAAAAATATAGCGAAAACGATTGGTCTACATATTTCCGAAATAGAAGGGAATGAAATTAAATTTTTTCGAAAAAATTGCAAAAAATGACCCTGTCCACCCCCCCTTAACTTCTACAAATCTGAACCTAGTGAGCTGAAATTCAGCTGGGATCTTCAGTTTTACGTGCAGATTACAGGAAAAAAATATAGCGAAAACGATTCGTCTACATATTTGCGAAATAGAAGGGAAAGAAATTAAATTTTTTCAAAAAATTGCAAAAAAAGACCCTATCCCCCGCCCCCTTAACTTCTACAAATCTTCAGATTTGTAAGCTGTAATTCGGTAGGGATCTTCAGTTTATCGTGCAGATTACAGGAAAAAAATATATAGCGAAAACGATTGGTCTACATATTTGCGAAATAGAAGGGAAAAAAATTAAATTTTTTCAAAAAATTGCAAAAAAAGACCCTATCCCCCGCCCCCTTAACTTCTACAAATCTTCAGAGTTGTGAGCTTAAATTCGCTAGGGATTTTCAGTTTTAAGTGCAGATTACAGAAATAAAATATAGCGAACACGATTGGCCAACATATTTGCAAAATAGAAGGGAATGAAATTTAATTTTTTCAAAAAAATTGCAAAAAGTGACACTGTCCCCCACCCCCTTAACTTCTACAAATCTTCAGATTTGTAAGCTGTAATTCGGTAGGGATCTTCAGTTTTACGTGCAGATTACAGAAAAAAAATATAGCGAAAACGATTGGTCTACATATTTACGAAATAGAAGGGAAAGAAATTTAATTTTTTCGAAAAAATTGCAAAAAATGACCCTGTCCCCCGCCCCCTTAACTTCTACAAATCTTCAGATTTGTGAGCAGTAATTCGGTAGGGATCTTCAGTTTATCGTGCAGATTACAGGAAAAAAATATATAGCGAAAACGATTGGTCTACATATTTGCGAAATAGAAGGGAAAAAAATTAAATTTTTTCAAAAAATTGCAAAAAAAGACCCTATCCCCCGCCCCCTTAACTTCTACAAATCTTCAGATTTGTGAGCAGTAATTCGGTAGGGATCTTCAGTTTATCATGCAGATTACAGAAAACAAATATAGCGAAAACGATTGGCCTACATATTTGCAAAATAGAAGGGAAAGAAATTAAATTTTTTCAAAAAAATTGCAAAAAATGACCCTGTCCCCACCCCCTTAACTTCTACAAATCTGAACCTACTTAGCTGTAATTCGGTAGGGATCTTCAGTTATACGTGCAGATTACGAGAAAAATATAGCAAACACGATTAGCCTACATATTTGCGAAATACAAGGAAAACAATTTAATTTTTTCAAAAAAATTGCAAAAAATGACCCTGTCTCCCCCCCTTAACTTCTACAAATCTGAACCTGGTGAGCTGTAATTCGGTAGGGATCTTCAGTTTTACGTGCAGATTACAGAAAAAAAATAAAGCAAAATCGATTGGTCTACATATTTGCGAAATAGAAGGGAAAGAAATTAAATTTTTTCAAAAAATTGCAAAAAAAGACCCTATCCCCCGCCCCCTTAACTTCTACAAATCTTCAGATTTGTGAGCAGTAATTCGGTAGGGATCTTCAGTTTATCATGCAGATTACAGAAAACAAATATAGCGAAAACGATTGGCCTACATATTTGCAAAATAGAAGGGAATGAAATTTAATTTTTTCAATAAAATTGCGAAAAATGACACTGTCCCCCACCCCCTTAACTTCTACAAATCTGAACCTTGTGAGTTGTAATTCGGTAGGGATCTTCAGTTTTACGTGCAGATTACAGGAAAAAAATATAGCGAAAACGATTGGTCTACATATTTGCGAAATAGAAGGGAAAGAAATTAAATTTTTTCAAAAAAATAAAAAATGAGAGTGCCCCCCCTTAACTTCTACAAATCTCAAACCTGGTGGGCTGCAATTCGGTAGAGATCTTCAGTTTTAAGTGCAGATTAGGGAAAAATATAGCAAACACGATTGGCCTACATATTTGCGAAATAGAAGGAAAAGAATTAAATTTTTTCGATAAAATTGCAAAAAATGACCCTGTCCCCCCCCTTAACTTCTACAAATCTGAACCTGGTGAGCTGAAATTCGGTAGGGATCTTCAGTTTTACGTGCAGATTACAGGAAAAATATAGCGAACACGATTGGCCTACATATTTGCGAAATAGAAGGGAAAGAAATTAAATTTTTTCAAAAAAATTGCAAAAAATGACCCTGTCCCCCCCCCTTAACTTCTACAAATCTGAACCTGGTGAGCTGAAATTCGGTAGGGATCTTCAGTTTTACGTGCAGATTACAGAAAAAAAATATAGCGAAAACGATTGGTCTACATATTTACGAAATAGAAGGGAAAGAAATTAAATTTTTTCGAAAAAATTGCAAAAAATGACCCTGTCCCCCCCCTTAACTTCTACAAATCTGAACCTGGTGAGCTGAAATTCGGTAGGGTTCTTCAGTTTTACGTGAACATTACAGGAAAAATATAGCGAACACGATTGGGCTACATATTTGCGAAATAGAAGGGAAAGAAATTAAATTTTTTCAGATAAATAGCAAAAAATGACCCTGTCGCCCCCTTAACTTCTACAAATCTGAACCTAGTGGGCTGAAATTCGGTAGGAATCTTCAGTTTTAAGTGCAGATTACAGGAAAAATATAGCAAACACGATTGGCCTACATCTTTGCAAAATAGAAGGGGAAGAAATTACATTTTTTCGAAAAAATTGCAAAAAATGACCCTGTTCCCCACCCCCTTAACTTCTACAAATCTGAACCTGGTGAGCTGAAATTCGGTAGGGATCTTCAGTTTTTCGTGCAGATTACAAAAAAAATATAGCGAAAACGATTGGTCTACATATTTGCGAAATAGAAGGGAATAAAATTAAATTTTTTCGAAAAAATTGCAAAAAATGACCTTGTCCACCCCCCCTTAACTTCTACAAATCTGAACCTAGTGAGCTGAAATTCAGCTGGGATCTTCAGTGTTAAGTGCAGATTACAGGAAAAATATAGCGAACACGATTAGCCTACATATTTGCGAAATAGAAGGGAATGAAATTAAATTTTTTCGAAAAAATTGCAAAAAATGACCCTGTCCACCCCCCCTTCACTTCTACAAATCTGAACCTAGTGAGCTGAAATTCAGCTGGGATCTTCAGTTTTAAGTGCACATTACAGGAAAAAAATATAGCGAAAACGATTGGTCTACATATTTGCGAAATAGAAGGGAATAAAATTAAATTTTTTCGAAAAAATTGCAAAAAATGACCCTGTCCACCCCCCCTTAACTTCTACAAATCTGAACCTAGAGCTGAAATTCAGCAGGGATCTTCAGTTTTAAGTGCAGATTACAGGAAAAATATAGCGAACACGATTGGCCTACATATTTGCAAAGTAGAAGGGAATGAAATTTAATTTTTTCAAAAAAATTGCAAAAAATGACACTGTCCCCCACCCCCTTAACTTCTGCAAATCTGAACCTTGTGAGCTGTAATTCGGTAGGGATCTTCATTTTTCCTTGCAGATTACAGGAAAAAAATAAAGCGAAAACGATTTGTCTACATATTTGCGAAATAGAAGGGAAAGAAATTAAATTTTTTCAAAAAATTGCAAAAAAAGACCCTATCCCCCACCCCCTTAACTTCTACAAAACTTCAGATTTGTGAGCTGTAATTCGGTAGGGATCTTCAGTTTTACGTGCAGATTACAGAAAAAAAATATAGCGAAAACGATTGGTCTACATATTTGCGAAATAGAAGGGAAAGAAATTAAATTTTTAAAAAAAAATTGCAAAAAATGACCCTGTCCCCCCCCTTAACTTCTACAAATCTGAACCTAGAGCTGAAATTCAGCAGGGATCTTCAGTTTTAAGTGCAGATTACAGGAAAAATATAGCGAACACGATTGGCCTACATATTTGCAAAATAGAAGGGAATGAAATTTAATTTTTTCAAAAAAATTGCAAAAAATGACACTGTCCCCCACCCCCTTAACTTCTACAAATCTGAACCTTGTGAGTTGTAATTCGGTAGGGATCTTCAGTTTTACGTGCAGATTACAGGAAAAAAATATAGCGAAAACGATTGGTCTACATATTTGCGAAATAGAAGGGAAAGAAATTAAATTTTTTCAAAAAATTGCAAAAAAGACCCTATCCCCCGCCCGCTTAACTTCTACAAATCATCAGATTTGTGAGCTGTAATTCGGTAGGGATCTTCAGTTTTACGTGCAGATTACAGAAAAAAAATATAGCAAAAACGATTGGTCTACATATTTACGAAATAAAAGGGAAAGAAATTAAATTTTTTCGAAAAAATTGCAAAAAATGACTGTGTCCACCCCTCCCTTAACTTCTACAAATCTGAACCTGGTTAGCTGAAATTCGGTAGGGATCATCAGTTTTACGTGCAGATTACAGAAAAAAAATATAGCAAAATCGATTGGTCTACATATTTGCGAAATAGAAGGGAAAGAAATTAAATTTTTTCAAAAAAATTGCAAAAAATGACCCTGTCCACCCCCCCTTCACTTCTACAAATCTGAACCTAGTGAGCTGTAATTCGGTAGGGATCTTCAGTTATACGTGCAGATTACGAGAAAAATATAGCAAACACGATTTGCCTACATATTTGCGAAATACAAGGAAAACAATTAAATTTTTTCAAAAAAATTGCAAAAAATGACCCTGTCTCCCCCCCTTAACTTCTACAAATCTGAACCTGGTGAGCTGAAATTCGGTAGGGATCTTCAGTTTTACGTGCAGATTACAGAAAAAAAATATAGCGAAAACGATTGGTCTACATATTTGCAAAATAGAAGGGAAAGAAATTAAGTTTTTTCGAAAAAATTGCAAAAAATGACTGTGTCCACCCCTCCCTTAACTTCTACAAATCTGAACCTGGATAGCTGAAATTCGGTAGGGATCATCAGTTTTACGTGCAGATTACAGAAAAAAAATATAGCGAACACGATTGGCCTACATATTTGCGAAATAAAAGGAAAAGAATTTAATTTTTTCGAAAAAATTACAAAAAATGGCACTGTCTCCCCCCTTAACTTCTACAAATCTCAAACCTGGTGGGCTGCAATTCGGTAGAGATCTTCAGTTTTAAGTGCAGATTAGGGAAAAATATAGCGAACACGATTGGCCTACATATTTGCGAAATAGAAGGAAAAGAATTCAATTTTTTCGAAAAAATTACAAAAAATGGCACTGTCTCCCCCCTTAACTTCTTCAAATCTGAACCTAGAGCTGAAATTCAGCAGGGATCTTCAGTTTTAAGTGCAGATTACAGGAAAAATATAGCGAACACGATTGGCCTACATATTTGCAAAATAGAAGGGAATGAAATTTAATTTTGTAAAAAAACTAGCAAAAAATGACACTGTCCCCCACCCCCTTAACTTCTACAAATCTGAACCTGGTGAGCTGAAATTCAGTAGGGATCTTCAGTTTTACGAGCATATTACAAAAATAAAATATAGCGAAAACGATTGGTCTACATATTTGCAAAATAGAAGGGAAAGAAATTAAATTTTTTCAAAAAAATAAAAAATGAGAGTGCCCCCCCTTAACTTCTACAAATCTCAAACCTGGTGGGCTGCAATTCGGTAGAGATCTTCAGTTTTAAGTGCAGATTAGGGGAAAAATATAGCGAACACGATTGGCCTACATATTTGCGAAATAGAAGGAAAATAATTTAATTTTTTCGAAAAAATTACAAAAAATGGCACTGTCTCCCCCCTTAACTTCTACAAATCTGAACCTAGAGCTGAAATTCAGCAGGGATCTTCAGTTTTAAGTGCAGATTACAGGAAAAATATAGCGAACACGATTGGTCTACATTTTTGCAAAATAGAAGGGAATGAAATTTAATTTTTTCAAAAAAATTGCAAAAAATGACACTGTCCCCCACCCCCTTAACTTCTACAAATCTGAACCTGGTGAGCTGAAATTCGGTAGGGATCTTCAGTTTTACGTGTAGATTACAGAAATAAAATATAGCGAAAACGATTGGTCTACATATTTGCAAAATAGAAGGGAAAGAAATTAAATTTTTTCAAAAAATTGCAAAAAATGACCCTGTCCCCCACCCCTTAAACTTCTACAAATCTGAACCTTATGGGCTGAAATTCGGTAGGATTCTTCAGTTTTAAGTGCAGATTACAGGAAAAATATAGCGAACACGATTAGCCTACATATTTGCGAAATAGAAGGGAATGAAATTTAATTTTTTCAAAAAAATTGCAAAAAATGACCCTGTCCCCCTCCCTTAACTTCTACAAATCTTAACCTGGTAAGCTGAAATTCGGTAGGGATATTCAGTTTTACGAGCAGATTAAAGAAAAAAATAATAGCGAACACGATTGGCTTATATATTAGCGAAATTTAAGGGAAAGAAATTAAATTTTATCAAAAAAATTGCAAAAAATAACCCTGTCTCCCCCCCCTTAACTTCTACAAATCTGAACCATGGGAGCTGAAATTCGGTAGGGATCATCAGTTTTACCTGCAGATTACAGAAAAAATATAGCAAACACGATTGGCCTAAAAATTTGCGAAATAGAAGGGAAAGAAATTAATTTTTTTCAAAAAAATAAAAAATGAGACTGCCCCCCCCTTAACTTCTACAAATCTCAAACCTGGTGGGCTGCAATTCGGTAGAGATCTTCAGTTTTAAGTGCAGATTAGGGGAAAAATATAGCGAACACGATTGGCTTACATATTTGCGAAATAGAAGGGAATGAAATTAAATTTTTTCAAAAAATTGCAAAAAATGACCCTATCCCCTTCCCTTAACTTCTACAAATCTGAACCTGGTGAGCTGAAATTCGGTAGGGATCTTCAGTTTTACGTGCAGATTACAGAAAAAAAATATAACGAAAACAATTGGTCTACATATTTACGAAATAGAAGGGAAAGAAATTAAATTTTTTCGAAAAAATTGCAAAAAATGACCCTGTCCCCCCATCCCCTTAACTTCTACAAATCTGAACCTGGTAAGCTGAAATTCGGTAGGGATCTTCAGTTTTACGTGCAGATTACAGGAAAAATAAAGCGAACACGATTGGCCTACATATTTGCAAAATAGAAGGGAAAGAAATTAAATTTTATCAAAAAAATTGCAAAAAATAACCCTGTCTCCCCCCCCTTAACTTCTACAAATCTGAACCATGTGAGCTGAAATTCGGTAGGGATCATCAGTTTTACCTGCAGATTACAGAAAAAATATAGCAAACACGATTGGCCTAAAAATTTGCGAAATAGAAGGGAAAGAAATTTTATTTTTTTCGAAAAAATTACAAAAAATGGCACTGTCTCCCCCCTTAACTTCTACAAATCTGAACCTAGAGCTGAAATTCAGCAGGGATCTTCAGTTTTAAGTGCAGATTACAGGAAAAATATAGCGAACACGATTGGTCTACATATTTGCAAAATAGAAGGGAATGAAATTTAATTTTTTCAAAAAAATTGCAAAAAATGACACTGTCCCCCACCCCCTTAACTTCTACAAATCTGAACCTAGAGCTGAAATTCAGCAGGGATCTTCAGTTTTAAGTGCAGATTACAGGAAAAATATAGCGAACACGATTGGTCTACATATTTGCAAAATAGAAGGGAATGAAATTTAATTTTTTCAAAAAAATTGCAAAAAATGACACTGTCCCCCACCCCCTTAACTTCTACAAATCTGAACCTTATGGGCTGAAATTCGGTAGGATTCTTCAGTTTTAAGTGCAGATTACAGGAAAAATATAGCGAACACGATTAGCCTACATATTTGCAAAATAGAAGGGAATGAAATTTAATTTTTTCAAAAAAATTGCAAAAAATGACCCTGTCCACCCCCCCTTCACTTCTACAAATCTGAACCTAGTGAGCTGAAATTCAGCTGGGATCTTCAGTTTTACGTGCAGGTTACAAAAAAAAATATAGCAAAAACGATTGGTCTACATATTTGCGAAATAGAAGAAAGAGAAATTAAATGTTTTTGTTGCGTCGCATAAGTGATGAGTGTGATAGAGTGGGAGAAATTAATTTGGGACCTTTGCGTCTAAATTTGCGCAGAAAGGGACTGGAGAAAAATTATTTGTACTTGGCGTCAGTCTCACGTCGAACGATTAACGATACAACACAATGTAAATTTATTCCCGTATAATAGTAACTTATTTTAATTATAATAAATTATTTATGTCTTGGTTAACCAACTATTGATGTGTTATTTATTACAAAGTTACAGTTGAAATATTAAAGTTTTATAATTACTCAACATATTTTTATATCACGTGGCAAGAATGCAAAGATTCGAGGCTTGCCCCGTTGATCATGGTCCTTCGAGCCGGATCCCACGTTGAAATTTACAATAATTTACGATTCAATGTGAGGATTGAAGCATTTATAAGCAAGAAAAAAGTTACGTGAGACTACATTTAAATTAAAGTAGAAAGTTTAGTTTTCGTTAATCGTTTTGGAGCAATTTTGGACAACGTTGCATCGAGATTCAATGGAAATCATTAATATTGACGAATTATAGAAGGTGGAATATTGTTATAAAAAAAAATCGTCTTTATTATCATTTGGGACCAGGAAGCAGATTGGCGGATTTAATATTGGCTGTAACCTGGGATTTTCAACATTAAGGACAACTAGATGAGGACAGTATTGCCAAATTTTCATGACCATTGTTTTTTTTATCTGCGACTGCACGCTGTTACTACATTTTTAAAAATTCAACAATTATATATTTTATCAAGGAATTATATTGAGACGACGCTTCGAGAAGGTTCGTAGTTGCAAGTACATCAATGACTCATCATAACAACAGGAATCAAGTAAGCGTATCATCGTACAATTTTTGTTTTGTTTGTTGACCTTTATATTTGTAGATTGTAAATTTCGTTATTAATTCTTTAATTATGGAAGTTGACATTGCACGTCAAACGCGTACTAATTGTAAAACGCGATTGACTAAATTCCGATCATTTTTGGATAAGGCATTAAATGTTGAAACTCGCGATTTAGTAGAGGTAGAGGAACTACAATTACGTTTAAAGAAAATCGAAGAATCGTGGAGTGAATTCGATAGTGCGCAAAGATCATTGGAATTGTTGGCTCCGAGTCAAACACGCGAAAAGGAAAGAACGGAATTTGAAGAAACTTATTTCAAATATATTACATTAGCTTCTAAAATTTTGAATAAACGAAATGCTCGAAATCCTGTAATTAACCAGCCTGAGGGTAGTGAAATTGAAGTGCATAGAAAGCGTATAGCGCAATTAGAATCGGAACTTTCTGTACAGCGTCAATCAGAAATAGCAAATTTGAGGGAGCTGGCATCTTCTCGGTCTAGCGTACTTAACGAAAATGTCAATGCGCGTGCTCAAGTATCGCTCCCTAAACTCGATCTCCCCACTTTCTCCGGTGGCTACGAAGAATGGATGGGTTTTCGAGATTCGTTTATTGCGGTTATTCATAATGAACCATCTATTCCAAATATACAAAAACTAAGATATCTCAGGTCTTATGTTCGTGGAAACGCGGCTAGAATTATTGAAAATTTACCTACATCCGAAGCTAATTACGAAATAGCTTGGAATCTTCTCGATGAACGCTACAATAACAAAAGAATTATTATTCAAACACATATGCAGGCTTTGATTGAAATACCAGTGTTAACGAATAAAGATTGTAGTACGGGTTTGAGAACTTTGCTTGACACATTACTTCGACACCTGCGCGCGCTGAAAGTCTTGGGGGAACCTACAGGCACGTGGGATACCCCACTTATATGCCTAACAGTAACTAAATTAGATAGAGATACACGGAGAGAGTGGGAGCGATCGGTGAGGGGAAGTGAGATGCCAAGATTCGAACAATTTGCAAAATTTTTGAGCGAGCGTTGCCAGGTTTTGGAGGCTTTGAGTACCGGATTTAGTGATCACACCAAAGACAATTCAAAAAACATAAACAAATCTAGTTCTAACATTGAAAAGAATCATTCGGGAAAATCTTTTGTTAACACACAATCTATTAGTTGCTCTAATTGTAGGGGTGATCATTACCTCCGAGAATGTGAAGAGTTTTTGAAATTATCTGTCAATGATAGAAATCTTTTTGTACGAAAAAAGGGACTTTGTTTTAATTGTATGAGTCGAGGTCATTTAATTGGAAACTGTAAATCGCGTAACTGTCACGTTTGTAATCGTCGTCATCATACTTTACTTCACAATGATAATGCGGGAGATATGAGTGTTTCTGAAAATAAAAATAAACAGAATGAACAACTTAAGAATTTACACGTATTGGATTCGTCGAAAGTAATTTTGTCAACCGCGTTAGTTGATTTTTTCGACGAAAAGGGTAATTTACATACGTGCAGAATTTTGCTGGACAATGGCTCACAGCCAAATTTGATTACTCAAGAATTTGCAAATATTTTAAATTTAAAGAAGCGAAAATTGGAATCTGCTGTAGAGGTTATAAATAATCAAGAAACTTTTAGTTCTGAGTGGGTGACTGCTGAATTTAAATCAAGAAATAGTAATTATGTTAGAAAACTAAATTTTTTAATTTTTCCACAGATTACTGGTAGTCTTCCTGCAACTCCAATAAATAATAATATCCTGAACATTCCTGCTCATTTGAGATTGTCCGATCCTGATTTTCATAAACCGGCTAAGGTTGATGCGCTGATAGGAGGAGAACTATTTTATGAGCTGTTATGTGATGGGAAGATTCCGCTTTCATTACCCAGAACTTATCTCCAAAATACTCGACTGGGATGGATTGTTGCTGGAAAGGTTAACTGCGTAGCAATGAATCAGCGATTGTCCTGCAATCTGATCAGAGACCCAATTAAAGATCAATTGGAAAGGTTTTGGCAGCTGGAGGAAGTCGAGCATAAGAGTCATCTGTCACAGGAAGAAAGGAATTGCGAAGTTCACTTTCAAGATCATATTCAACGAGACGGGGAGGGTCGTTACATGGTGGCTCTTCCCTTCAATGAGAAACAAAAGGATTTGGGTTCAACATACGAAATAGCACGACGACGATATTTTTCTTTGGAAAGGAGGTTGAAACGCGATTCTAATTTGCGTGATCAGTATCACCTGTTCATGAAGAATTATGAAGAACTAGGACATATGGAGTTGATTACTATTTTTGACATCAACGGATATTACATCCCTCATCATCCTGTTTTGAAAGAGTCGAGCTTGACTACTAAGCTCCGAGCAGTATTTGATGGATCAACTAAATCACCTACGGGTATTTCTTTAAATGATACCTTAATGGTGGGACCTGTAATTCAGGATGGAGTTTTTGGACTGATTCTGCGATTTCGAAAGCACATTTTTGTCATGAGTGCGGATATTGAGAAAATGTTCCGACAGTTCTGGGTACGACCGGAGGATCGAATGTATCAAAAAATCCTTTGGCGATTTGACGAGCATCAACCGTTAAGGACTTATCAGCTGAACACTATAACCTACGGAACTGCGTCAGCACCTTTCTTAGCAACTCGTTGCTTGCAGCAGTTGGCGGAGGACGAAGGAGGACAATTTCCAAAGGCAGCTGATGCAATACGCAATGACATCTACGTTGATGATCTGTTGACTGGAGCGGAGACCATTCAAGACGCCATTGAGCTTAGAGATCAGATTATCAGGATTACTAAGAGAGCGGGTTTACGTTTGTGCAAGTGGATCGCGAATGATGCTAGACTAACTGAAGATATTGCTGATTGTTCGAATCTTGTCAGACAACAGATATGTCAAGATAAAAATACCAAGACACTGGGTGTGAGTTGGAATGCTGCGGATGACAACCTGTGTTTCGAGGTCAATCTACGTGAAAAAAAAGACCGAGTAACGAAGAGAAACATACTATCGCAGATAGCTCAATTGTATGATCCTTTGGGATTGCTGGCACCGGTGATCGTTTTTGGAAAGATCAAGTTGCAGGAATTGTGGAAAGTTACTTTGGAATGGGATGATCCTGTTTCTTCTGAATTAGAGTCAACGTGGCTGGAATACCGAGATCAACTGAGTCTTATCAATGATTGGAACATTCCGAGAGCAATAAAAATTCGAGACGCTAAAGACCTACAGCTGCATGGATTCGCTGATGCCAGCGAAAGAGCTTATGGTGCATGCTTGTACCTAAGATCGAAAAATAATGAAGAGTGCGAAACAATACTTGTCTGTGCAAAATCCAGAGTAGCACCAGTCAAAACAACATCACTCCCAAAATTGGAACTCTGCGCAGCACACCTGTTGGCAAAACTTTTCAAGGTTACGGAGGAATCATTAAAACTGAAATTTGATAAAGTTGTCTTCTGGTCCGACTCAACAATCACGTTGAATTGGATTAATACATCCCCACACATCTTGAAGACCTTCGTGGCTAATCGGGTTAGTGAGATTCAAGAAATCACCAGACCTAAAGATTGGAGACATGTACCAACGAGAGACAATCCAGCCGATGCTATATCTAGAGGTCAACTACCACGCGATTTCGTGGAGAACAACACCTGGAGGAAAGGTCCGGCTTGATTGGGAGAAAAGGAGTCAACTTGGCCAAATTACCCAATTAAAACACTGGATGTACCAGAAAAAAGAGGACCTAAAGTGATGTTGGCTGCAATTCCTGAAAGATGGAATTTGTGGAGTCGATATTCTTCTTGGACAAAACTGGTTCGAGTTGTGGCATATTGTCTGCGTTTTATAAATATTTTACGAAAACGCACAGTCAATATGGGATCTTTGAAGGTGAATGAACTTCAGATGGCTCGACAGTGTATCCTGATCCGTATTCAACGAGAAGAATTCAAGGGAGAGATCGAAGCATTGTCAACTGTGAAGGAAATTCAAAAGTCATCCAGAATTCTAACTCTCAGCCCTTTCCTGGAAGATGGACTAGTGCGTGTGGGTGGCAGAATCCGGAAATCTGACATTGATTATGAACAAAGACATCCTATCTTGATCCCTAAGATTCATCCTGTGACTGATATCCTTGTCCGTGACTATCATGAAAAATCTTTACATTCTGGAGTAAATGCAACCTTGTATGAATTGAGACAGCAGTATTGGATTCTTGATGGGAGAGCTGTAGTAAGAAAAGTAATTAATTCATGTATTAAATGTTTTAGAGCCAAGCCGAGGGAATGTAATTACTTGATGGGGGATTTGCCTAAGGTGCGAGTGTCCGTCAGTCATCCGTTTGAGAATGTTGGAGTAGACTATTGTGGGTACTTCTATGTGAAGGAAAAACGAATGCGAAACAGGGGAAAAGTTAAGGTCTACGCTGCGATTTTCGTATGTTTAGCGACAAAAGCTCTTCACATAGAACTGGTTGGTGACCTGACGACAGAGGCATTTATTGGTGCGTTACGAAGATTTTTCTCTAGACGAGGTAAAGCAAAGTCTTTGTACTCAGATAATGCAACTAATTTTGTGGGCGCGGATGGTGAATTGAAGGCACTTAATGAGTTATTAAATTCTCAAACGCACAATGAAAAAATCTCGCGAGTACTTGCGGAAGAACAAATAGAGTGGCATTTTATTCCCCCCCGCTCTCCGCATTTTGGTGGAGTGTGGGAGGCCGCGGTTAAGTCCTTCAAGCACCATTTGCGGAGAACGGTGCGAGAAACCTTATTGAATTTCGAAGAATTAACCACATACATGTGCGAAATTGAAGCAGTACTTAATTCGAGACCGTTAACGCCAATGTCGTCAGATCCTAACGATCTCCAGGTTTTAACTCCGGGTCATTTTCTAATAGGCAAAACTCTGTCTGCGCTGCCTTCCGATGATTTTTCACAATTGCCAGTAAATCGTTTATCATCGTGGCAACATCTACAAAAAATGAAACTTGACTTTTGGAAGCGATGGAAAAATGAATATTTGACAGAATTAAATGTAAAGAGTAAGTGGTGTTCCGGAAAAAATACGAATGTAAAGATTGGGAGTTTGGTTTTGTTAAAAGAGGACAACTTGCCTCCCCTCCGTTGGGCACTTGGTAGAGTCATACAGGTCCATCCGGGGGACGATGGTGTGGTAAGGGTAGTTACAGTAAAGACTGAGGTGGGAGAGTATAAACGTGCAGTTAAGAAAATATCTCCGTTGCCTGTAGAATCATAGAAAGAGGGAAGAGACTTTTGTTTTTTTGTTTTTTTTTTCTTTGTCTTTTGTTTTTATTTCGAACGTGTCCGTTCAAGAGGGGCGGCATGTTGCGTCGCATAAGTGATGAGTGTGATAGAGTGGGAGAAATTAATTTGGGACCTTTGCGTCTAAATTTGCGCAGAAAGGGACTGGAGAAAAATTATTTGTACTTGGCGTCAGTCTCACGTCGAACGATTAACGATACAACACAATGTAAATTTATTCCCGTATAATAGTAACTTATTTTAATTATAATAAATTATTTATGTCTTGGTTAACCAACTATTGATGTGTTATTTATTACAAAGTTCCAGTTGAAATATTAAAGTTTTATAATTACTCAACATATTTTTATATCACGTGGCAAGAAAGCAAAGATTCGAGGCTTGCCCCGTTGAACAGTTTTTAATAAATTGCAAAAAATGACCCTGTCCACCCCCCCTTCACTTCTACAAATCTGAACCTAGTGAGCTGAAATTCGGAAGGGTTCTTCAGTTTTAAGTGCAGATTACAGGAAAAATATAGCGAACACGATTAGCTTACATATTTGCGAAATAGAAGGGAATGAAATTAAATTTTTTCAAAAAATTGCAAAAAATGACCCTATCCCCTTCCCTTAACTTCTACAAATTTGAACCTGGTGAGCTGAAATTCGGTAGGGATCTTCAGTTTTACGTGCAGATTACAGAAAAAAAATATAGCGAAAACGATTGGACTACATATTTACGAAATAGAAGGGAAAGAAATTAAATTTTTTCGAAAAAATTGCAAAAAATGACCCTGTCCCCCCATCCCCTTAACTTCTACAAATCTGAACCATGTGAGCTGAAATTTGGTAGGGATCATCAGTTTTACCTGCAGATTACAGAAAAAATATAGCGAACACGATTGGCCTACATATTTGCAAAATAGAAGGGAAAGAAATTAAGTTTTTTCGAAAAAATTGCAAAAAATGACCCTATCCCCTTCCCTTAACTTCTACAAATCTGAACCTGGTGAGCTGAAATTCGGTAGGGATCTTCAGTTTTACGTGCAGATTACAGAAAAAAAATATAGCGAAAACGATTGGTCTACATATTTGCAAAATAGAAGGGAAAGAAATTAAGTTTTTTCGAAAAAATTGCAAAAAATGACTGTGTCCACCCCTCCCTTAACTTCTACAAATCTGAACCTGGTTAGCTGAAATTCGGTAGGGATCATCAGTTTTACGTGCAGATTAGAGAAAAAAAATATAGCGAAAACGATTGGTCTACATATTTGCGAAATAGAAGGGAAAGAAATTAAATTTTTTCAAAAAATTGCAAAAAATGACCCTGTTTACCCCCCTTTAACTTCTACAAATCTGAACCTAGGGAGCTGAAGTTCGATAGGGATCTTCAGTTTTACGTGCAGGTTACAAAAAAAAATATAGCAAAAACGATTGGTCTACATATTTGCGAAATTGAAGGGAAAGAAATTAAATTTTTTAAAAAAAATTGCAAAAAATGACCCTGTCCCCCTCCCCCTTAACTTCTACAAATCTGAACCTAGAGCTGAAATTCAGCAGGGATCTTCAGTTTTAAGTGCAGATTACAGGAAAAATATAGCGAACACGATTGGCCTACATATTTGCAAAATAGAAGGGAATGAAATTTAATTTTTTAAAAAAAATTGCAAAAAATGACACTGTCCCCCACCCCCTTCACTTCTACAAATCTGAACCTTGTGAGCTGTAATTCGGTAGGGATCTTCAGTTTTACGTGCAGATTACAGGAAAAAAATATAGCGAAAACGATTGGTCTACATATTTGCGAAATAGAAGGGAAAGAAATTAAATTTTTTCAAAAAATTGCAAAAAAAGACCCTATCCCCTGCCCCCTTAACTGCTACAAATCTTCAGATTTGTGAGCTGTAATTCGGTAGGGATCTTCAGTTTTACGTGCAGATTACAGAAAAAAAATATAGCGAAAACGATTGGACTACATATTTTCGAAATAGAAGGGAAAGAAATTAAATTTTTTCGAAAAAATTGCAAAAAATGACCCTGTCCCCCCATCCCCTTAACTTCTAGAAATCTGAACCTGGTAAGCTGAAATTCGGTAGGGATCTTCAGTTTTAAGTGCAGATTACAGGAAAAATATAGCGAACACGATTGGCCTACATATTTGCAAAATAGAAGGGAATGAAATTTAATTTTTTAAAAAAAATTGCAAAAAATGACACTGTCCCCTGCCCCCTTAACTGCTACAAATCTTCAGATTTGTGAGCTGTAATTCGGTAGGGTTCTTCAGTTTTAAGTGCAGATTACAGGAAAAATATAGCAAACACGATTAGCCTACATATTTGCGAAAAAGAAGGGAATGAATTTAAATTTTTTCAAAAAATTGCAAAAAATGACTGTGTCCACCCCTCCCTTAACTTCTACAAATCTGAACCTGGTAAGCTGAAATTCGGTAGGGATCATCAGTTTTACGTGCAGATTACAGAAAAAAATATAGCGAAAACGATTGGTCTACATATTTGCGAAATAGAAGGGAAAGAAATTAAATTTTAAAAAAAAAATTGCAAAAAATGACCCTGACCCCCACCACCTTAACTTCTACAAATCTGAACCGGGTGGGCTGAAATTCGGTAGGGTTCTTCAGTGTTAAGTGCAGATTACAGGAAAAAATATAGCGAAAACGATTGGTCTACATATTTGCAAAATAGAAGGGAAAGAAATTAAATTTTTTCGAAAAAATTGAAAAAAATGACCCTGTCCTCCACCCCCTTAACTTCTAGAAATCTGAACCTAGTGAGCTGTAATTCAGCTGGGATCTTCAGTTTTACGTGTAGATTACAGGAAAAAAATATAGCGAAAACGATTGGTCTACATATTTGCGAAATAGAAGGGAAGAGAAATTAAATTTTTTCGAAAAAATTGCAAAAAATGACCCTGACCACCCCCACCTTAACTTCTACAAATCTGAACCTTATGGGCTGAAATTCAGCTGGGTTCTTCAGTTTTAAGTGCAGATTACAGGAAAAATATAGCGAACACGATTAGCCTACATATTTGCGAAATAGAAGGGAATGAAATTTAATTTTTTCAAAAAAATTGCAAAAAATGACACTGTCCCCCCCCTTATTTTCTACAAATCTGAACCTAGTGAGCTGAAATTCAGCTGGGATCTTCAGTTTTAAGTGCACATTACAGGAAAAAAATATAGCGAAAACGATTGGTCTACATATTTGCGAAATAGAAGGGAATGAAATTAAATTTTTTCGAAAAAATTGCAAAAAATGACCCTGTCCACCCCCCCTTAACTTCTACAAATCTGAACCTAGTGAGCTGAAATTCAGCTGGGATCTTCAGTTTTACGTGCAGATTACAGAAAAAAAATATAGCGAAAACGATTGGTCTACATATTTGCAAAATAGAAGGGAAAGAAATTAAGTTTTTTCGAAAAAATTGCAAAAAATGACTGTGTCCACCCCTCCCTTAACTTCTACAAATCTGAACCTGGTAAGCTGAAATTCGGTAGGGATCATCAGTTTTACGTGCAGATTACAGAAAAAAAATATAGCGAAAACGATTGGTCTACATATTTGCGAAATAGAAGGGAAAGAAATTAAATTTTTAAAAAAAAATTGCAAAAAATGACCCTGTCCCCCCCCTTAACTTCTACAAATCTGAACCTAGAGCTGAAATTCAGCAGGGATCTTCAGTTTTAAGTGCAGATTACAGGAAAAATATAGCGAACACGATTGGCCTACATATTTGCAAAATAGAAGGGAATGAAATTTAATTTTTTCAAAAAAATTGCAAAAAATGACACTGTCCCCCACCCCCTTAACTTCTACAAATCTGAACCTTGTGAGCTGTAATTCGGTAGGGATCTTCAGTTTTACGTGCAGATTACAGGAAAAAAATATAGCGAAAACGATTCGTCTACATATTTGCGAAATAGAAGGGAAAGAAATTAAATTTTTTCAAAAAATTGCAAAAAAAGACCCTATCCCCCACCCCCTTAACTTCTACAAAACTTCAGATTTGTGAGCTGTAATTCGGTAGGGATCTTCAGTTTTACGTGCAGATTACAAAAAAAAAATATAGCGAAAACGATTGGTCTACATATTTACGAAATAGAAGGGAAAGAAATTTAATTTTTTCGAAAAAATTGCAAAAAATGACCCTGTCCCCCCCATCCCCTTAACTTTTACAAATCTGAACCTAGTGAGCTGTAATTCGGTAGGGATCTTCAGTTTTACGTGCAGATTACAGAAAAAAAATATAGCGAAAACGATTGGTCTACATATTTGCGAAATAGAAGAGAGAGAAATTAAATGTTTTCAATAAATTGCAAAAAATGACCCTGTCCACCCCCCCTTAACTTCTACAAATCTGAACCTAGTGAGCTGAAATTCGGAAGGGTTCTTCAGTTTTAAGTGCAGATTACAGGAAAAATATAGCAAACACGATTAGCCTACATATTTGCGAAATAGAAGGGAATGAATTTAAATTTTTTCAAAAAATTGCAAAAAATGACCCTATCCCCTTCCCTTAACTTCTACAAATCTGAACCTGGTGAGCTGAAATTCGGTAGAGATCTTCAGTTTTACGTGCAGATTACAGAAAAAAAATATAGCGAAAACGATTGGTCTACATATTTGCGAAATAGAAGGGAATGAAATTAAATTTTTTCGAAAAAATTGCAAAAAATGACCCTGTCCACCCCCCCTTAACTTCTACAAATCTGAACCTAGTGAGCTGAAATTCAGCTGGGATCTTCAGTTTTACGTGCAGATTACAGGAAAAAAATATAGCGAAAACGATTGGTCTACATATTTGCAAAATAGAAGGGAAAGAAATTAAGTTTTTTCGAAAAAATTGCAAAAAATGACTGTGTCCACCACAACCTTAACTTCTACAAATCTGAACCTGGTAAGCTGAAATTCGGTAGGGATCATCAGTTTTACGTGCAGATTACAGAAAAAAAATATAGCGAAAACGATTGGTCTACATATTTGCGAAATAGAAGGGAAAGAAATTAAATTTTTAAAAAAAAATTGCAAAAAATGACCCTGTCCACCCCCCCTTAACTTCTACAAATCTGAACCTAGTGAGCTGAAATTCAGCTGGGATCTTCAGTTTTACGTGCAGATTACAGGAAAAAAATATAGCGAAAACGATTGGTCTACATATTTGCGAAATAGAAGGGAAAGAAATTAAATTTTTTCAAAAAATTGCAAAAAATGACTGTGTCCACCCCTCCCTTAACTTCTACAAATCTGAACCTTGTGAGCTGTAATTCGGTAGGGATCTTCAGTTTTACGTGCAGATTACAGGAAAAAAATATAGCGAAAACGATTCGTCTACATATTTGCGAAATAGAAGGGAAAGAAATTAAATTTTTTCAAAAAATTGCAAAAAAAGACCCTATCCCCCACCCCCTTAACTTCTACAAATCTTCAGATTTGTGAGCTGTAATTCGGTAGGGATCTTCAGTTTTACGTGCAGATTACAGAAAAAAAATATAGCGAAAACGATTGGTCTACATATTTACGAAATAGAAGGGAAAGAAATTTAATTTTTTCGAAAAAATTGCAAAAAATGACCCTGTCCCCCCCATCCCCTTAACTTCTACAAATCTGAACCTGGTAAACTGAAATTCGGTAGGCATCTTCAGTTTTACGTGCAGATTACAGAAAAAAAATATAGCGAAAACGATTGGTCTACATATTTGCAAAATAGAAGGAAAAGAAATTAAGTTTTTTCGAAAAAATTGCAAAAAATGACTGTGTCCACCCCTCTCTTAACTTCTACAAATCTGAACCTGGTTAGCTGAAATTCGGTAGGGATCATCAGTTTTACGTGCAGATTACAGAAAAAAAATATAGCGAAAACGATTGGTCTACATATTTGCGAAATAGAAGGGAAAGGAATTAAATTTTTTCAAAAAAATTGCAAAAAGTGACCCTGTCCCCCCCTCCTTAACTTCTACAAATCTGAACCTACACGGAAAAAAGAGTTTTGCCATAACAAACAAAACTTCGGTTACATCAACTTAATTGGGAGGTTGGCTATGGACTGACCCAACTCACAGGTTTCAGTAACCAAACTCACTTGGTTAGAAGAGTTTGGTTCCTTTAAATAGTATGTTGGGTTAGTAGTACTGTGTGTTGTTCGGTTTTACCAACCGAACGATTTGTTTAAGGGAACAAAAATTCTTGAATACTATTTGAGGGGAGGGGATAAGGATTAGACGAGGTTTATGAATAAAATAAGAAATTATTTAAATTTTAAACGATAATTTATTAAAATTTGTCAAATATGAAAATCAACAATTTATATTTTTCTGAACTTACATTCTAAATCTCTATATTTATAAAAATTACTCATATAATATATTACTTATATTAAACATCGAAGACCAACATATTTTTTACCATTGCTTAACACTACTTTTATTGCGGGAAATGGACTTAACAATTATTGTCGTATTTAACTAATTGAATTCGCGTAGAATTTTCTAATATAAATTGATTTAATTTAAAGTTTTTTAAAATCTGAATTTTTTATACTAGCAACTAAAAATTCTCTAGAATTAATTTTTTTTAATACTTCAATTGATATTTTTGTTACAATTGTATGAAGTTTTTATTTCTTGTGGGGCATTCTCCGTAAGATTTTCACTCAAAACTTTTTTTGGATTAAAACAATTTTTTTCGAATTCTATATGAAAAATATAGTAAATACGTGTTTTTTTATATTTTTATTTGATAAAAAAATTATGGTGAGGTTATGATTTTTTAAAAATTTAACATCTTCAGTAGCAACGGACTTTTGAAACACTTTTTTTCTGTTATACAAATGATAAAAACAAAATAATATTAATATATGGAAATTATTTATTTTTTCCTGAATATTTCAAATATGTAATAAAAAATAAACGTTAATAAAGCGAAAACATTAAATAATTTGAAATTTTGTTTAAAATTGTGACTTTTCTCAAAAGCGAAAGTAATTGATTTTCGATTTTTTTTTCTTCCATTACAACCGCTGATAAATAAACAAATTTTTTCCGATTTATGACAAAGTGGTGCTCTTTAGGGTTCAAATTATATGTAAAATTACTCAGTCGTTGCACAGAGTTTTATATGATTTTTCCACTTTTTAAAAAATTAACCTTCAGAACCAAAAAAAAACGAATGTTTTGTGGTTAATTTCTCAATTTCCTTCTCTAAAATCTGTGTAACGGCTGATGTAATTTTAAATATAATTTGAACCCTAAAGAGCACCACTTTGTCATAAATGGGAAAAATTTGTTTATTTATCAGCGGTTGTAATGAAAGAAAAAAATCGAAAATCAATTACTTCGCTTTTGAGAAAAGTCACATTTTAGACGAAATTTAAATTATTTAATGTTTTCGCTTTATTAACGTTATTTTTTATTACATATTTGAAATATTCAGGAAAAAATAAATAATTTCCATATATTATATTATTTTTTATCATTTAGTAAAAAAAAAAAAACATAAACAGAAAAAAAAGTGTTTCAAAAGTCCGTTGCTACTGAAGATGTTAAATTTTAAAAAATCATAACTCTCATAATTTTTATCAAATAAAAATATAAAAAAACACGTATTTACTTATTTTTCATATAGAATTCGAAAAAAATTGTTTTAATCCCAAAAAATATTTGAGTGAAAATCTCACGGAGAATGCCCCTTATATATTATATTTGCTTGAATCAATTTAATTTATAAATACCGATTTAAAGCTTTTTCTGTGAAATCTTTGGATTTTTTTGATAAAGAAGAAAATGAAAAATTACACATGATTTTTAAAAATTTGTTCAAAAATATTTCTTACCTTCAAATTTTTCAATGTATTTTGCGAAACCCCATTCACTAAGCAAAACTTTATAACTCATTATTGCAGTTGTTAAAAAAAATTAATGCACAAATTACACTTCACAAACTCACAACACTTTCACTTCTAAGAGCAAGCAGTTTACTGCAAGAGCAAATCCTGAAGACTGAAAAATGCTTTAGCCCTATAGCCGAAAATTAAAATTTTAGACTTGACAACGTTGAAAAAGAAAACATTTTGACAACATTGCATTTTTCATTTTTCCATATAAAAAAAAATTCAAAGATCTAAAGCCCTATTGCAAAAAAAAATTACTGAAATTTGAACTACGCTCGGCCAAGCGGTCCCAGGCGCGTTAAGTACAGCGCTGAAATTGCTTCCAGATGTCATCGGTCCCATGTTAAACCAGCCCGAAAAGTATCATAAAAGTTTTATTTTTTTTTTCTAAGCATTGTTTGTCACCAGAAACGTTACTCACAATGAGAGAAAAAGATTATAGTTATAAAAAAAAATAAAAAAATTAAATTCTGTATCTGCCACTCTGTATAAAAATAAATATATTTAATTTATTTTAAATTATTAAAATTCTAAAAAATATATTACTTATATATTACAAGTATATAATATATATATAAATAAATATCTATATATATATATATTTATATAAGTATATATATATATCATATAATATATATATATATATATATATATATATACGCACTGAAAAAAATTTATATTACACGGAAGAAATAAAGTTAGCAGATTTTACGAAACTGTCACGGAGTAGCGGATACAGCTTTTTACGAAACTGAGTTTTGTAAAATGTCAGGAATATTTCAGGATAAACTTCAAAAATATTCAGTAGAAACTACGAAAGTTCTGTACTTTATCCAAAAACATTCCTTACATTTTATAAAACTCAGTAACAGTTTTGTAAAATCTGCTAAATTATTTTTTTCCGTGTATACACTGAGAAAACAATATACTTAAATGAAACACAAAAATAATGTTAGATGATTTTGTTTAATTGAAATTAGTTTGTAATGTTAATTTCAATATATATATATAAACACAAAATATGTTTGATTTAAATATATAATTTTTTAAAATGAAACAAAATATGTTTAAATTAAACTTAAATATGTTTGACTGTATAACAAAGATATTTTAAGTTTGATTTAAACATAATTTGTTTGAATCAAATAATTCTTTTTTTCAGTGTATTAAATTTTACCTTTAAAAATAGAAACAATTATAATAATAATAATAACATTACTATAATAATAGATTTTAAATGTATTGTATTCTTTAATTTATTTCTTTAAATTTTTTAATAATTAATTTATTATTAATTTAATTTTATTTAATTCTTACTAAATACTTAAAGAATAAATTGTGGAAAAATTTTTCTAAGTTCCACTTCTTAAGTAGTGGGGGTAGTAGAAACTGCTTCACTAGTAACAGTTTGATGATCATAAACGATCATTTGGTTCAAATAGTCAAACTTTTATAACCATTCAAGTTTTGTACTAGAAACTAATTCTCTTGGGTTAACTCAACTATTCACTTGTTTGAAACAACCTCCTTTCAGTCAACCAAACCCAATTTGGTTATAATGGTCGAACCATTTTTTTCCATATAGAGCTGAAATTCAGCAGAGATCTTCAGTTTTAAGTGCAGATTACATAAAAAAAAGCGAACACGATTGGCCTACATATTTGCAAAATAGAAGGGAATGAAATTTAATTTTTTCAAAAAAATTGCAAAAAATGACACTGTCCCCCGCCCCCTTAACTTCTACAAATCTGAACCTGGTGAGCTGAAATTCGGTAGGGATCTTCAGTTTTACGTGCAGATTACAGAAAAAAATATAGCGAAAACGATTGGTCTACATATTTACGAAATAGAAGGGAAAGAAATTAAATTTTTTCTAAAAAATTGCAAAAAAGGACCCTGTCCCTCCCCCATAACTTCTGCCAATCTGAACCTGGTGAGCTGAAATTCGGTAGGGATCTTCAGTTTTACGTGCAGATTACAGGAAAAAAATATAGCGAAAACGATTGGTCTACATATTTGCGAAATAGAAGGGAGAGAAATTAAATGTTTTCAAAAAATTGCAAAAAATGACCCTGTCCACCCCCCCTTAACTTCTACAAATCTGAACCTAGTGAGCTGAAATTCGGTAGGGATTTTCAGTTTTAAGTGCAGATGACGGGAAAAATATAGCGAACACGATTGGCCTACATATTTGCGAAATACAATGGAAAGAAATTAAATTTTTTTAAAAAATTGCAAAAAATGACCCTATCCCCTCCCCTTAACTTCTACAAATCTGAACCTTATGGGCTGAAATTCAGTAGGGTTCTTCAGTTTTAAGTGCAGATTACAGTAAAAATATAGCGAACACGATTAGCCTACATATTTGCAAAATAGAAGGGAAAGAAATTAAGTTTTTTCGAAAAAATTGAAAAAAATGACTGTGTCCACCCTTCCCTTAACTTCTACAAATCTGAACCTGGTAAGTTGAAATTCGGTAGGGATCATCAGTTTTACGTTCAGATTACAGAAAAAAAATATAGCGAAAACGATTGGTCTACATATTTGCGAAATAGAAGGGAAAGAAATTAAATTTATTCAAAATATTGCAAAAATTGACCCTATCCCCTCCCCTTAACTTCTACAAATCTGAACCTAGAGAGCTGAAATACGGTAGGGATCTTTAGTTTTAAGTGCAGATTACAGGAAAATTATAGCGAAAACGATTGGAATACATATTTGCGAAATAGAAGGGAAAGAAATTAAATATTTTCAAAAAAATGGCAAAATATGACCCTGTCCCCCCCCTTCACTTCTACAAATCTGAACCTAGTGAGCTGAAATTCAGCTGGGATCTTCAGTTTTAAGTGCAGATTACAGATAAAAAATATAGCAATAACGATTGGTCTACATATTTGCGAAATAGAAGGGAAAGAAATTAAATTTATTCAAAATATTGCAAAAATTGACCCTATCCCCTCCCCTTAACTTCTACAAATCTGAACCTAGAGAGCTGAAATACGGTAGGGATCTTCAGTTTTAAGTGCAGATTACAGGAAAAAATAAGCGAACACGATTGGCCTACATATTTGCGAAATAGAAAAGAAAGAAATTAAATATTTTCAAAAAAATGGCAAAATATGACCCTGTCCCCCCCCTTAACTTCTACAAATCTGAACCTTATGGGCTGTAATTCGGTAGGGATTTTCAGTTTTAAGTGCAGATTACAGAAAAAAAATATAGCGAAAACGATTGGTCTACATATTTGCGAAATAGAAGGGAGAGAAATTAAATGTTTTCAAAAAATTGCAAAAAATGACCCTGTCCACCCCCCCTTAACTTCTACAAATCTGAACCTAGTGAGCTGAAATTCGGTAGGGATTTTCAGTTTTAAGTGCAGATGACGGGAAAAATATAGCGAACACGATTGGCCTACATATTTGCAAAATAGAAGGGAATGAAATTTGATTTTTTCGAAAAAATTGCAAAAAATGACCCTGTCCACCCCCCCTTAACTTCTACAAATCTGAACCTAGTGAGCTGTAATTCGGTAGGGATCTTCAGTTTTACGTGCAGATTACAGAAAAAAAATATAGCGAAAACGATTGGTCTACATATTTACGAAATAGAAGGGAAAGAAATTAAATTTTTTCTAAAAAATTGCAAAAAATGACCCTGTCCCCCCCCTTAACTTCTACAAATCTGAACCTGGTGAGCTGTAATTCGGTAGGGATTTTCAGTTTTAAGTGCAGATTACAGAAATAAAATATAGCGAACACGATTGGCCAACATATTTGCAAAATAGAAGGGAATGAAATTTAATTTTTTCAAAAAAATTGCAAAAAATGACTGTGTCCACCCCTCCCTTAACTTCTACAAATCTGAACCTCGCAAGCTGAAATTCGGTAGGGATCATCAGTTTTACGTTCAGATTACAGAAAAAAATATAGCGAAAACGATTGGTCTACATATTTGCGAAATAGAAGGGAAAGAAATTAAATTTTTTCAAAAAATTGCAAAAAATGACCCTATCCCCTCCCCTTAACTTCTACAAATCTGAACCTTAAGGGCTGAAATTCGGTAGGGTTCTTCAGTTTTACGTGCAGAATACTGAAAAAATATAGCGAATACGATTAGCCTAGATATTTTCGAAAAAGAAGGAAAAGAAATTAATTTTTTCGAAAAAATTGCAAAAAATGACCCTGTCCTCCCACCTTCTTAACTTCTACAAATCTCAACCTGGTGGGCTGAGATTCGGTAGGGATCTTCAGTTTTAAGTGCAGATTACAGGAAAAATATAGCGAACACGATTGGTCTACATATTTATATAATAGAAGGGAAAGAAATTAAATTTATTAAAAATATTGCAAAAAATGACCCTATCCCCTCCCCTTAACTTCTACAAGTCTGAACCTTATGGGCTGAAATTCGGTAGTGTTCTTCAGTTTTAAGTGCAGATTACGGGAAAAATATAGCGAAAACGATTGGTCTACATATTTGCGAAATAGAAGGGAGAGAAATTAAATGTTTTCAAAAAATTGCAACAAATGACCCTGTCCACCCCCCCTTAACTTCTACAAATCTGAACCTAGTGAGCTGAAATTCAGCTGGGATCTTCAGTTTTAAGTGCAGATTACAGGAAAAAAATATAGCAAAAACGATTGGTCTACATATTTGCGAAATAGAAGGGAAAGAAATTAAATGTTTTCAAAAAATTGCAAAAAATGACCCTGTCCCCCCCCTTAACTTCTACAAATCTGAACCTGGTGAGCTGTAATTCGGTAGGGATTTTCAGTTTTAAGTGCAGATGACGGGAAAAAAATATAGCGAAAACGATTGGTCTTCATATTTGCGAAATAGAAGGGAGAGAAATTAAATGTTTTCAAAAAATTGCAAAAAATGACCCTGTCCACCCCCCCTTAACTTCTACAAATCTGAACCTAGTGAGCTGAAATTCGGTAGGGATTTTCAGTTTTAAGTGCAGATGACGGGAAAAATATAGCGAACACGATTGGCTCACATATTTGCGAAATACAATGGAAAGAAATTAAATTTTTTCAAAAATTTGCAAAAAATGACCCTATCCCCTCCCCTTAACTTCTACAAATCTGAACCTAGAGAGCTGAAATACGGTAGGGATCTTTAGTTTTAAGTGCAGATTACAGGAAAATTATAGCGAAAACGATTGGAATACATATTTGCGAAATAGAAGGGAAAGAAATTAAGTGTTTTCGAAAAAATTGAAAAAAATGACTGTGTCCACCCCTCCCTTAACTTCTACAAATCTGAACCTGGTAAGTTGAAATTCGGTAGGGATCATCAGTTTTACGTTCAGATTACAGAAAAAAAATATAGCGAAAACGATTGGTCTACATATTTGCAAAATAGAAGGGAAAGAAATTAAATTTATTCAAAATATTGCAAAAATTGACCCTATCCCCTCCCCTTAACTTCTACAAATCTGAACTTTATGGGCTGAAATTCGGTAGGGTTCTTCAGTTTTAAGTGCAGATTACGGGAAAAATATAGCGAAAACGATTGGTCTACATATTTGCGAAATAGAAGAGAGAGAAATTAAATGTTTTCAAAAAATTGCAAAAAATGACCCTGTCCACCCCCCCTTAACTTCTACAAATCTGAACCTAGTGAGCTGAAATTCGGTAGGGATTTTCAGTTTTAAGTGCAGATTACGGTAAAAATATAGCGAACACGATTGGCCTACATATTTGCGAAATACAATGGAAAGAAATTAAATTTTTTTTAAAAATTGCAAAAAATGACCCTATCCCCTCCCCTTAACTTCTACAAATCTGAACCTTATGGGCTGAAATTCGGTAGGGATCTTCAGTTTTAAGTGCAGATTACAGAAAAAAAATATAGCGAAAACGATTGGTTTACATATTTACGAAATAAAAGGAAGAGAAATTAAATTTTTTCAAAAAATTGCAAAAAATGATCCTATCCCTCACCCCCTTAACTTCTACAAATCTGAACCTAGTGAGCTGTAATTCGGTAGGGATCTTCAGTTTTAAGTGCAGATTACAGAAAAAAAAATATAGCGAAAACGATTGGTCTACATATTTACGAAATAGAAGGGAAAGAAATTAAATTTTTTCGAAAAAATTGCAAAAAAATGACTGTGTCACCCCTCCCATAACTTCTACAAATCTCAAACCTGGTGGGCTGCAATTCGGTAAGGATCTTCAGTTTTAAGTGCAGATTACAGGAAAAAAATATAGCAAAATCGATTGGTCTACATATTTGCGAAATAGAAGGGAATGAAATTAAATTTTTTCGAAAAAATTGCAAAAAATGACCCTGTCCACTCCCCCTTCACTTCTACAAATCTGAACCTAGTGAGCTGTAATTTAGCAGGGATCTTCAGTTTTAAGTGCAGATTACAGGAAAAATATAGCGAACACGATTGGTCTACATATTTGCGAAATAGAAGGGAGAGAAATTAAATGTTTTCAAAAAATTGCAAAAAATGACCCTGTCCACCCCCCCTTAACTTCTACAAATCTGAACCTAGTGAGCTGTAATTCGGTAGGGATCTTCAGTTTTACGTGCAGATTACAGAAAAAAAATATAGCGAAAACGATTGGTCTACATATTTACGAAATAGAAGGGAAAGAAATTAAATTTTTTCTAAAAAATTGCAAAAAATGACCCTGTCCCCCCATAACTTCTACAAATCTGAATCTGGTGATCTGAAATTCGGTAGGGATCTTTAGTTTTAAGTGCAGATTACAGGAAAATTATAGCGAAAACGATTGGAATACATCTTTGCGAAATAGAAGGGAAAGAAATTAAATTTTTTTTAAAAAATTGCAAAAAATGACCCTGTCCCCCCCCATAACTTCTTCAAATCTGAACCTGGTGAGCTGAAATTCGGTAGGGATCTTCAGTTTTACGTGCAGATTACAGAAAAAAAATATAGCGAAAACGATTGGTCTACATATTTACAAAATAGAAGGGAAAGAAATTAAGTTTTTTCAAAAAATTGCAAAATATGACCCTATCCCCTCCCCTTAACTTCTACAAATCTCAACCTTAAGGGCTGAAATTCGGTAGGGTTCTTCAGTTTTACGTGCAGAATACAGAAAAAATATAGCGAATACGATTAGCCTAGATATTTGCGAAATAGAAGGAAAAGAAATTAATTTTTTCGAAAAAATTGCAAAAAATGACCCTATCCCCTCCCCTTAACTTCTACAAATCTGAACCTAGAGAGCTGAAATACGGTAGGGATCTTTAGTTTTAAGTGCAGATTACAGGAAAATTATAGCGAAAACGATTGGAATACATATTTGCGAAATAGAAGGGAAAGAAATTAAGTGTTTTCGAAAAAATTGAAAAAAATGACTGTGTCCACCCCTCCCTTAACTTCTACAAATCTGAACCTGGTAAGTTGAAATTCGGTAGGGATCATCAGTTTTACGTTCAGATTACAGAAAAAAAATATAGCGAAAACGATTGGTCTACATATTTGCGAAATAGAAGGGAAAGAAATTAAATTTATTCAAAATATTGCAAAAATTGACCCTATCCCCTCCCCTTAACTTCTACAAATCTGAACCTAGAGAGCTGAAATACGGTAGGGATCTTTAGTTTTAAGTGCAGATTACAGGAAAATTATAGCGAAAACGATTGGAATACATATTTGCGAAATAGAAGGGAAAGAAATTAAATTCTTTCAAAAAATTGCAAAAAATGACCCTGTCCTCCCACCTCCTTAACTTCTACAAATCTCAACCTGGTGGGCTGAGATTCGGTAGGGATCTTCAGTTTTAAGTGCAGATTACAGGAAAAAATAAGCGAACACGATTGGCCTACATATTTGCGAAATAGAAAAGAAAGAAATTAAATATTTTCAAAAAAATGGCAAAATATGACCCTGTCCCCCCCCTTCACTTCTACAAATCTGAACCTAGTGAGCTGAAATTCAGCTGGGATCTTCAGTTTTAAGTGCAGATTACAGATAAAAAATATAGCAATAACGATTGGTCTACATATTTGCGAAATAGAAGGGAAAGAAATTAAATTTTTTCAAAAAATTGCAAAAAATGACCCTATCCCCCACCCCCTTAACTTCTACAAATCTGAACCTAGTGAGCTGTAATTCGGTAGGGATCTGCAGTTTTACGTGCAGATTACAGAAAAAAAATATAGCGAAAACGATTGGTCTACATATTTGCGAAATAGAAGGAAAAGAAATTAATTTTTTTGAAAAAATTACAAAAAATGGCACTGTCTCCCCCCTTAACTTCTACAAATCTGAACCTAGAGAGCTGAAATACGGTAGGGATCTTTAGTTTTAAGTGCAGATTACAGGAAAAATATAGCGAACACGATCGGCTTACATATTTGCGAAATAGAAGGGAAAGAAATTAAATTTTTTTGAAAAAATTGCAAAAAATGACCCTGTCACCCCCCTTAACTTCTACAAATCTGAACCTAGTGAGCTGAAATACGGTAGGGATCTTTAGTTTTAAGTGCAGATTACAGGAAAATTATAGCGAAAACGATTAGAATATATATTTGCGAAATAGAAGGGAAAGAAATTAAATTCTTTCCAAAAATTACAAAAAATGAGCCTGTCCTCCCACCTCCTTAACTTCTACAAATCTCAACCTGGTGGGCTGAGATTCGGTAGGGATCTTCAGTTTTAAGTGCAGATTACGGGAAAAATATAGCGAACACGATTGGTCTACATATTTGTAAAATAGAAGGGAAAGAAATTAAATATTTTAAAAAAATGGCAAAATATGACCCTGTCCCCCCCTTAACTTCTACAAATCTGAACCAGGTGAGCTGTAATTCGGTAGGGATTTTCAGTTTTAAGTGCAGATTACAGGAAAAATATAGCGAACACGATTGGCCTACATAATTGCGAAATAGAAGGGAAAGAAATTAAATTTTTCGAAAAAATTGCAAAAAATGACCCTGTCACCCCCCCTTAACTTCTACAAATCTGAACCTAGTGAGCTAAAATTTAGCAGGGATCTTCAGTTTTAAGTGCAGATTACAGGAAAAATATAGCGAACACGATCGGCTTACATATTTGCGAAATAGAAGGGAAAGAAATTAAATTTTTTTGAAAAAATTGCAAAAAATGACCCTGTCACCCCCCTTAACTTCTACAAATCTGAACCTTATGAGGTGAAATTCGGTAGGGTTCTTCAGTTTTAAGTGCAGATTAAGGAAAAAATATAGCGAACACGATTGGCCTACATATTTGCGAAATAGAAGGGAAAGAAATTAAATTTGTTCGAAAAAATTGCAAAAAATAACCATGTCCCCCTCCTTAACTTCTACAAATCTGAACCTGGTGAGCTGAAATTCAGCAGGAATCTTCAGTTTTTAGTGCAGATTACAGAAAAATTATAGCGAAAACGATTGGTCTACATATTTGCGAAATAGAAGGGAAAGAAATTAAATTTTTTGGAAAAAATTGCAAAAAAATGACCCTGTCACCCCCCCTTAACTTCTACAAATCTGAACCTGGTGAGCTTAAATTCGGTAGAGATCTTCAGTTTTACGTGCAGATTACAGGAAAAATATAGCGAACACGTTTGGCTTACATATTTGCGAAATAGAAGGGAAAGAAATTAGAGTTTTTAAAAAAATTGCAAAAAATGACCCTGTCCCCCCCCCTTAACTTCTACAAATCTGAACCTGGTGAGCTGAAATTCAGCAGGAATCTTCAGTTTTAAGTGCAGATTACAGAAAAATTATAGCGAAAACGATTGGTCTACATATTTCCGATATAGAAGGAAAAGAAATTACATTTTTTCAAAAAATTGCAATAAATAACCCTGTCCCCGCCCCTTAACTTTTACAAATCTGAACCTGGTGGGCTGAAATTCGGTAGCGTTCTTCTGTTTTAAGTGCAGATTACGGGAAAAATATAGCGAACACGATTGGCCTACATAATTGCGAAATAGAAGGGACAAAAATTAAATTTTTTCGAAAAAATTACAAAAAATGGCACTGTCCCACCCTTCAGTTCTACAAATCTCAACCTGGTGGGCTAAAATTCGGTAGAGATCTTCAGTTTTACGTGCAGATTACAGGGAAAATATAGCGAACACGATTGGCCTACATATTTGCGAAATAGAAGGGAATGAAATTAAATTTTTTCAAAAAAATTGCATAAAATGACCCTGTCCTCACACCCCCATAACTTCTACAAATCTCAACCTGGTGGGCTGAGATTCGGTAGGGATCTTCAGTTTTAAGTGCAGATTACAGGAAAAATATAGCGATCTCGATTGGTCTACATATTTGCAGAATAGAAGGGAAAGAAATTAAATTTATTCAAAAAATTTCTAAAAATGACCCTATCCCCTCCCCTTAACTTCTACAAATCTGAACCTTATGGGCTGAATTACGGTAGGGATCTTTAGTTTTAATTGCAGATTACAGGAAAAATATAGCGAACACGATTGGCTTACAAATTTCGAAATAGAAAAGAAAGAAATTAAATTTTTTTGAAAAAATTGCAAAAAATGACCCTGTCACCCCCCCTTAATTTCTACGAATCTGAACCTGGTGAGCTGAAATTCATCAGGAATCTTCAGTTTTAAGTGCAGATTACGGGAAAAATATAGCGAACACGATTGGCCTACATAATTGCGAAATAGAAGGGAAAGAAATTAAATTTTTCGAAAAAATTGCAAAAAATGACCCTGTCACCCCCCCTTAACTTCTACAAATCTGAACCTAGTGAGCTAAAATTTAGCAGGGATCTTCAGTTTTAAGTGCAGATTACAGGAAAAATATAGCGAACACGATCGGCTTACATATTTGCGAAATAGAAGGGAAAGAAATTAAATTTTTTTGAAAAAATTGCAAAAAATGACCCTGTCACCCCCCCTTAACTTCTACAAATCTGAACCTAGTGAGCTAAAATTTAGCAGGGATCTTCAGTTTTAAGTGCAGATTACAGGAAAAATATAGCGAACACGATCGGCTTACATATTTGCGAAATAGAAGGGAAAGAAATTAAATTTTTTTGAAAAAATTGCAAAAAATGACCCTGTCACCCCCCTTAACTTCTACAAATCTGAACCTAGTAAGCTAAAATTCAGCAGGGATCTTCAGTTTTAAGTGCAGATTACGGGAAAAATATAGCGAAAACGATTGGTATACATATTTGCGAAATAGAAGGGAAAGAAATTAAATTTTTTTGAAAAATTGCAAAAAATGACCCTGTCACCCCCCTTAACTTCTACAAATCTGAACCTGGTGGGCTGAAATTCGGTAGGGTTCTTTAGTTTTAAGTGCAGATTAAGGAAAAAATATAGCGAACACGATTGGCCTACATATTTGCGAAATAGAAGGGAAAGAAATTAAATTTGTTCGAAAAAATTGCAAAAAATGACCCTGTCACCTCCCCTTAACTTCTACAAATCTGAATCTGGTGATCTGAAATTCGGTAGGGATCTTCAGTTTTACGTGCAGATTACAGAAAAAAATATAGCGAAAACGATTTGTCTACATATTTGCAAAATAGAAGGGAAAGAAATTAAAGTTTTTTGAAAAAATTGCAAAATATGATCCTGTCGCCCCCTTCCTTTACTTCTACAAATCTGAACCTGGTGAGCTGAAATTCAGCAGGGATCTTCAGTTATAAGTGTAGATAACTGGTAAAATATAGAAAAAACGATTATCCTACACAATTGCGATATAGAAGGGAAAGAATTAAATTTTTTTTGAAAAAATTACAAAAAATGGCACTGTCCCACCCTTAACTTCAACAAATCTCAACCTGGTGGGCTGAATTACATTAGGGATCTTTAGTTTTAATTGCAGATAACTGGTAAAATGTAGAAAAAACGATTGGCCTACACATTTGCGATATAGAGGGAAAAGAATTAAATTTTTTCGAAAAAATTACAAAATATGACCCGGTCCCCCCCTCCTTAATATCTACAAATCTGAACCTAGTGAGCTAAAATTCAGCAGGGATCTTCAGTTTTAAGTGCAGATTACGGGAAAAATATAGCGAACACGATTGGCTACATATTTGCGAAATAGAAGGAAAAGAAATTAAAGTTTTTAAAAAAATTGCAAAAAATGACCCTGTCCCCTCCCCTTAACTTCTACAAATCTGAACCTTATGGGCTGAAATTCGGTAGGGTTCTTCAGTTTTAAGTGCAGATTACAGGAAAAATATAGCCAACACGATTGGCTTACATATTTGAGAAATAGAAGGGAAAGAAATTAAATTTTTTCAAAAAAATTGCAAAAAATAACACTGTCCCACCTTTAACTTCTACAAATCTCAACCTGGTGGGCTGAAATACGTTAGGGATCTTTAGTTTTAATTGCAGATTACAGGAAAAATATAGCGGACACGATTGGCTTACATATTTGCAAAATAGAAGGAAAGAAATTAAATTTTTTCGAAAAAATTGCAAAAAAATGACCCTGTCACCCACCTTAACTTCTACAAATCTGAACCTGGTGAGCTGAAGTTCAGCAGGAATTTTCAGTTTTAAGTGCAGATTACAGAAAAATATAGCGAACACAAATGGCCTACATATTTGCGAAATAGAAAAGAAAGAAATTAAATTTTATCAAAAAATTGCAAAAAATGACCCTATCCCCCCACCCCCTTAACTTCTACAAACCTGAATTGAGTGAGCTGACATTCAGCAGGAATCTTCAGTTTTAAGTGCAGATTACAGGAAAAATATAGCGAACACGATTGGCTACATATTTGTGAAATAGAAGGGAAAGAAATTAAATTTTTTCGAAAAAATTGCAAAAAAATAACCCTGTCACCCCCCCTAAACTTCTACAAATCTGAACCTAGTGAGCTGAAATTCAGCAGGGATCTTCAGTTTTACGTGCAGATTACAGGAAAAATATAGCGAACACGATTGGCTTACATATTTGCGAAATAGAAGGGTAAGAAATCAAATTTTTTCGAACAAATTGCAAAAAATGACCCTGTCACCTCCCCTTAACTTCTACAAATCTGAACCTTATGGGCTGAAATTCGGTAGGGTTCTTCAGTTTTAAGTGCAGATTACAGGAAAAATATAGCGAACACGATTGGCTTACATATTTGAGAAATAGAAGGGAAAGAAATTAAATTTTTTCGAAAAAATTGCAAAAAATGACCCTGTCCCCTCCCCTTAACTTCTACAAATCTGAACCTTATGGGCTGAAATTCGGTAGGGTTCTTCAGTTTTAAGTGCAGATTACAGGAAAAATATAGCCAACACGATTGGCTTACATATTTGAGAAATAGAAGGGAAAGAAATTAAATTTTTTCAAAAAAATTGCAAAAAATAACACTGTCCCACCTTTAACTTCTACAAATCTCAACCTGGTGGGCTGAAATACGTTAGGGATCTTTAGTTTTAATTGCAGATTACAGGAAAAATATAGCGGACACGATTGGCTTACATATTTGCAAAATTGAAGGAAAGAAATTAAATTTTTTCGAAAAAATTGCAAAAAAATATCCCTGTCACCCCCCCTAAACTTCTACAAATCTGAACCTAGTGAGCTTAAATTCAGCAGGGATCTTCAGTTTTACGTGCAGATTACAGGAAAAATATAGCAAACACGATTGGCCTACATATTTGCGAAATTGAAGGGAAAGAAATTAAATTTGTTCAAAAAAATTGCAAAAAATGATCCTTTCCCCCCCTTCCTTTACTTTTACAAATTTAAACCTGGTGAGCTGAAATTCAGGAGGGATCTTCAGTTTCAAGTGCAGATAGCTGGTAAAATGTAGAAAAAACGATTGGCCTACACATTTGCGATATAGAAGGGAATGAAATTAAGTTTTTTCAAAAAAATGGCAAAATATGACCCGGTCCCCCCCTCCTTAATATCTACAAATCTGAACCTGGTGGGCTGAAATTCGGTAGAGATCTTCAGTTTTAAATGCAGATTACAGGAAAATTAGAGCGAAAATGATTGGTCTACATATTTGCGATATATAAGGGAACGAAATTAAATTTTTTCTAAAAAACTGCAAAAAATGACCTTGTCCCCCCCTTAACTTCTACAAATCTCAACCTGGTGGGTTGAAATACGGTAGGGTTCTTTAGTTTTAAGTGCAGATTATAGGAAAAATATAGCAAATACGATTGGCTTACATATTTGAGAAATAGTAGGGAAAGATATTAAATTTTTTCGAAAAAATAGCAAAAAATGACCCTGTCACCTCCCTTTAACTTCTACAAACCTGAATCGAGTGAGCTGACATTTAGCAGGAATCTTCAGTTTTAAGTGCAGATTACAGAAAAATTATAGCAAAAATGATTGGTCTATATATTTGCGAAATAAAAAAGAAAGAAATTAAATATTTTCGAAAAAATTGCAAAAAATGACCATGTCACCCCCCCTTAACTTCTACAAATCTGAACCTAGTGAGCTGAAAATCAGCAGGGATCTTCAGTTTTAAGTGCAAATTACGGGAAAAATATAGCGAACACGATTGACCTACATATTTGCAAAATAGAAGGGAAAGAAATTAAATTTTATTAAAAAAATTGCAAAAAATGACCCTGTCCCCTCCCCTTAACTTCTTCAAATCTGAACCTGGTGAGCTGAAATTCAGCAGGGTTCTTTACTTCTAAGTGCAGATTACAGGAAAAATATAGCGAACACGATTGGCCTACATATTTGCGATATAGAAGGGAATGAAATTAAGTTTTTTCAAAAAAATGGCAAAATATGACCCGGTCCCCCCCTCCTTAATATCTACAAATCTGAACCTGGTGGGCTGAAATTCGGTAGAGATCTTCAGTTTTAAATGCAGATTACAGGAAAATTATAGCGAAAATGATTGGTCTACATATTTGCGATATATAAGGGAAAGAAATTAAATATTTTCGAAAAAATTGCAAAAAATGACCATGTCACCCCCCCTTAACTTCTACAAATCTGAACCTAGTGAGCTGAAAATCAGCAGGGATCTTCAGTTTTAAGTGCAAATTACGGGAAAAATATAGCGATCACGATTGGCCTACATATTTGCAAAATTGAAGGGAAAGAAATTAAATTTGTTCGAAAAAATTGCAAAAAAATAACCATGTCCCCCCCCCCCTTAACTTCTTCAAATCTGAACCTGGAGAGCTGAGATTCGGTAGGGATCTTCAGTTTTAAGTGCAGATTACTGGTAAAATATAGAAAAAACGATTGGCCTACATATTTGCGATATAGAAGGGAATGAAATTAAGTTTTTTCAAAAAAATGGCAAAATATGACCCGGTCCCCCCCTCCTTAATATCTACAAATCTGAACCTGGTGGGCTGAAATTCGGTAGAGATCTTCAGTTTTAAATGCAGATTACAGGAAAATTATAGCGAAAATGATTGGTCTACATATTTGCGAAATAGAAGGGAAAGAAATTAAATTTTTTCAAAAATTTGCAATAAATGACCCTGTCACCTCCCCTTAACTTCTACAAATCTGAACCTAGTGAGCTGAAATTCAGCAGGAATCTTCCGTTTTAAGTGCAGATTACACGAAAAGTATAGCGAACACGATTGGCGTACATATTTGCTAAATAGAAGGGAAAGAAATTAAATTATATTGAAAAATTGCAAAAAATGACCCTGTCCCCCTCCCTTAACTTCTACAAATCTGAACCTGGTGATCTGAAATTCAGCAGGGATCTTCAGTTTTAAGTGCAGATTAATGGTAAAATATAGAAAAAACGATTGGCCTACATATTTGCGATATAGAAGAGAATGAAATTAAGTTTTTTCAAAAAAATGGCAAAATATGACCCGGTCCCCCCCTCCTTAATATCTACAAATCTGAACCTGGTGGGCTGAAATTCGGTAGAGATCTTCAGTTTTAAATGCAGATTACAGGAAAATTATAGCGAAAATGATTGGTCTACATATTTGCGATATATAAGGGAACGAAATTAAATTTTTTCTAAAAAACTGCAAAAAATGACCTTGTCCCCCCCTTAACTTCTACAAATCTCAACCTGGTGGGTTGAAATACGGTAGGGTTCTTTAGTTTTAAGTGCAGATTATAGGAAAAATATAGCAAACACGATTGGCTTACATATTTGAGAAATAGTAGGGAAAGATATTAAATTTTTTCGAAAAAATAGCAAAAAATGACCCTGTCACCTCCCCTAAACTTCTACAAACCTGAATCGAGTGAGCTGACATTCAGCAGGAATCTTCAGTTTTAAGTGCAGATTACAGGAAAAATATAACGAACCCGATTGGCCTACATATTTGCGAAATAGGAGGGAAAGAAATTAAATTTGTTCGAAAAAATTGCAAAAAAATGACCCTGTCACCCCCCCTTAAATTCTACAAATCTGAACCTAGTGAGCTAAAATTTAGCAGGGATCTTCAGTTTTAAGTGCAGATTACTGGTAAAATATAGAAAAAACGATTGGCCTACATATTTGCGATATAGAAGGGAATGAAATTAAGTTTTTTCAAAAAAATGGCAAAATATGACCCGGTCCCCCCCTCCTTAATATCTACAAATCTGAACCTGGTGGGCTGAAATTCGGTAGAGATCTTCAGTTTTAAATGCAGATTACAGGAAAATTATAGCGAAAATGATTGGTCTACATATTTGCGATATATAAGGGAAAGAAATTAAATATTTTCGAAAAAATTGCAAAAAATGACCATGTACCCCCCTTAACTTCTACAAATCTCAACCTGGTGGGCTGAAATTTGGTAGAGATCTTCAGTTTTAAGTGCAGATTACAGGAAAATTATAGCGAAAATGATTGGTCTACATATTTGCGATATATAAGGGAACGAAATTAAATTTTTTCTAAAAAACTGCAAAAAATGACCTTGTCCCCTCCTTAACTTCTACAAATCTCAACCTGGTGGGCTGAAATACGGTAGGGATCATCAGTTTTAAGTGCAGATTACGGGAAAAATATAGCTAACTCGTTTGACTTACATATTTGCGAAATAGAATGGAAAGAAATTAAATTTTTTCGAAAAAATTGCAAAAAAAGTCCCTGTACCCCCCTTAACTTCTACAAATCTCAACCTGGTGGGCTGAAATTTGGTAGAGATCTTCAGTTTTAAGTGCAGATTACAGGAAAAATATAGCGAAAATGATTGGTCTACATATTTGCGATATATAAGGGAACGAAATTAAATTTTTTCGAAAAAATTGCAAAAAATGACCCTGTCCCCTCCCCTTAACTTCTACAAATCTGAACCTTATGGGCTGAAATTCGGTAGGGTTCTTCAGTTTTAAGTGCAGATTACAGGAAAAATATAGCCAACACGATTGGCTTACATATTTGAGAAATAGAAGGGAAAGAAATTAAATTTTTTCAAAAAAATTGCAAAAAATAACACTGTCCCACCTTTAACTTCTACAAATCTCAACCTGGTGGGCTGAAATACGTTAGGGATCTTTAGTTTTAATTGCAGATTACAGGAAAAATATAGCGGACACGATTGGCTTACATATTTGCAAAATTGAAGGAAAGAAATTAAATTTTTTCGAAAAAATTGCAAAAAAATATCCCTGTCACCCCCCCTAAACTTCTACAAATCTGAACCTAGTGAGCTTAAATTCAGCAGGGATCTTCAGTTTTACGTGCAGATTACAGGAAAAATATAGCAAACACGATTGGCCTACATATTTGCGAAATTGAAGGGAAAGAAATTAAATTTGTTCAAAAAAATTGCAAAAAATGATCCTTTCCCCCCCTTCCTTTACTTTTACAAATTTAAACCTGGTGAGCTGAAATTCAGGAGGGATCTTCAGTTTCAAGTGCAGATAACTGGTAAAATGTAGAAAAAACGATTGGCCTACACATTTGCGATATAGAAGGGAATGAAATTAAGTTTTTTCAAAAAAATGGCAAAATATGACCCGGTCCCCCCCTCCTTAATATCTACAAATCTGAACCTGGTGGGCTGAAATTCGGTAGAGATCTTCAGTTTTAAATGCAGATTACAGGAAAATTATAGCGAAAATGATTGGTCTACATATTTGCGATATATAAGGGAACGAAATTAAATTTTTTCTAAAAAACTGCAAAAAATGACCTTGTCCCCCCCTTAACTTCTACAAATCTCAACCTGGTGGGCTGAAATACGGTAGGGATCATCAGTTTTAAGTGCAGATTACGGGAAAAATATAGCGAACTCGTTTGACTTACATATTTGCGAAATAGAAGGGAATGAAATTAAATTTTTTCAAAAAAATTGCATAAAATGACCCTGTCCTCACACCCCCATAACTTCTACAAATCTCAACCTGGTGGGCTGAGATTCGGTAGGGATCTTCAGTTTTAAGTGCAGATTACAGGAAAAATATAGCGATCTCGATTGGTCTACATATTTGCAGAATAGAAGGGAAAGAAATTAAATTTATTCAAAAAATTGCTAAAAATGACCCTATCCCCTCCCCTTAACTTCTACAAATCTGAACCTTATGGGCTGAATTACGGTAGGGATCTTTAGTTTTAATTGCAGATTACAGGAAAAATATAGCGAACACGATTGGCTTACAAATTTCGAAATAGAAAAGAAAGAAATTAAATTTTTTTGAAAAAATTGCAAAAAATGACCCTGTCACCCCCCCTTAATTTCTACGAATCTGAACCTGGTGAGCTGAAATTCATCAGGAATCTTCAGTTTTAAGTGCAGATTACGGGAAAAATATAGCGAACACGATTGGCCTACATAATTGCGAAATAGAAGGGAAAGAAATTAAATTTTTCGAAAAAATTGCAAAAAATGACCCTGTCACCCCCCCTTAACTTCTACAAATCTGAACCTAGTGAGCTAAAATTTAGCAGGGATCTTCAGTTTTAAGTGCAGATTACAGGAAAAATATAGCGAACACGATCGGCTTACATATTTGCGAAATAGAAGGGAAAGAAATTAAATTTTTTTGAAAAAATTGCAAAAAATGACCCTGTCACCCCCCTTAACTTCTACAAATCTGAACCTGGTGGGCTGAAATTCGGTAGGGTTCTTTAGTTTTAAGTGCAGATTAAGGAAAAAATATAGCGAACACGATTGGCCTACATATTTGCGAAATAGAAGGGAAAGAAATTAAATTTGTTCGAAAAAATTGCAAAAAATGACCCTGTCACCTCCCCTTAACTTCTACAAATCTGAATCTGGTGATCTGAAATTCGGTAGGGATCTTCAGTTTTACGTGCAGATTACAGAAAAAAATATAGCGAAAACGATTTGTCTACATATTTGCAAAATAGAAGGGAAAGAAATTAAAGTTTTTTGAAAAAATTGCAAAATATGATCCTGTCGCCCCCTTCCTTTACTTCTACAAATCTGAACCTGGTGAGCTGAAATTCAGCAGGGATCTTCAGTTATAAGTGTAGATAACTGGTAAAATATAGAAAAAACGATTATCCTACACAATTGCGATATAGAAGGGAAAGAATTAAATTTTTTTTGAAAAAATTACAAAAAATGGCACTGTCCCACCCATAACTTCAACAAATCTCAACCTGGTGGGCTGAATTACATTAGGGATCTTTAGTTTTAATTGCAGATAACTGGTAAAATGTAGAAAAAACGATTGGCCTACACATTTGCGATATAGAGGGAAAAGAATTAAATTTTTTCGAAAAAATTACAAAATATGACCCGGTCCCCCCCTCCTTAATATCTACAAATCTGAACCTAGTGAGCTAAAATTCAGCAGGGATCTTCAGTTTTAAGTGCAGATTACGGGAAAAATATAGCGAACACGATTGGCTACATATTTGCGAAATAGAAGGAAAAGAAATTAAATTTTTTCGAAAAAATTACAAAAAATGGCACTGTCCCACCTTTAAGTTCTACAAATCTCAACCTGGTGGGCTGAAATACGGTAGGGATCTTTAGTTTTAAGTGCAGATTACAGGAAAAATATAGCGAACACGATTGGCTTACATATTTGAAAAATAGAAGGGAAAGAAATTAAATTTTTTCGAAAAAATTGCAAAAAATGGCACTTTCCCACCCTTAACTTCTACAAATCTCAACCTGGTGGGCTGAAATACGTTAGGGATCTTTAGTTTTAATTGCAGATTACAGGAAAAATATAGCGGACACGATTGGCTTACATATTTGCAAAATAGAAGGAAAGAAATTAAATTTTTTCGAAAAAATTGCAAAAAAATGACCCTGTCACCCACCTAAACTTCTACAAATCTGAACCTAGTGAGCTAAAATTCAGCAGGGATCTTCAGTTTTAAGTGCAGATTACGGGAAAAATATAGCGAACACGATTGGCTACATATTTGCGAAATAGAAGGAAAAGAAATTAAAGTTTTTAAAAAAATTGCAAAAAATGACCCTGTCCCCTCCCCTTAACTTCTACAAATCTGAACCTTATGGGCTGAAATTCGGTAGGGTTCTTCAGTTTTAAGTGCAGATTACAGGAAAAATATAGCCAACACGATTGGCTTACATATTTGAGAAATAGAAGGGAAAGAAATTAAATTTTTTCAAAAAAATTGCAAAAAATAACACTGTCCCACCTTTAACTTCTACAAATCTCAACCTGGTGGGCTGAAATACGTTAGGGATCTTTAGTTTTAATTGCAGATTACAGGAAAAATATAGCGGACACGATTGGCTTACATATTTGCAAAATAGAAGGAAAGAAATTAAATTTTTTCGAAAAAATTGCAAAAAAATGACCCTGTCACCCACCTTAACTTCTACAAATCTGAACCTGGTGAGCTGAAGTTCAGCAGGAATTTTCAGTTTTAAGTGCAGATTACAGAAAAATATAGCGAACACAAATGGCCTACATATTTGCGAAATAGAAAAGAAAGAAATTAAATTTTATCAAAAAATTGCAAAAAATGACCCTATCCCCCCACCCCCTTAACTTCTACAAACCTGAATTGAGTGAGCTGACATTCAGCAGGAATCTTCAGTTTTAAGTGCAGATTACAGGAAAAATATAGCGAACACGATTGGCTACATATTTGTGAAATAGAAGGGAAAGAAATTAAATTTTTTCGAAAAAATTGCAAAAAAATAACCCTGTCACCCCCCCTAAACTTCTACAAATCTGAACCTAGTGAGCTGAAATTCAGCAGGGATCTTCAGTTTTACGTGCAGATTACAGGAAAAATATAGCGAACACGATTGGCTTACATATTTGCGAAATAGAAGGGTAAGAAATCAAATTTTTTCGAACAAATTGCAAAAAATGACCCTGTCACCTCCCCTTAACTTCTACAAATCTGAACCTTATGGGCTGAAATTCGGTAGGGTTCTTCAGTTTTAAGTGCAGATTACAGGAAAAATATAGCGAACACGATTGGCTTACATATTTGAGAAATAGAAGGGAAAGAAATTAAATTTTTTCGAAAAAATTGCAAAAAATGACCCTGTCCCCTCCCCTTAACTTCTACAAATCTGAACCTTATGGGCTGAAATTCGGTAGGGTTCTTCAGTTTTAAGTGCAGATTACAGGAAAAATATAGCCAACACGATTGGCTTACATATTTGAGAAATAGAAGGGAAAGAAATTAAATTTTTTCAAAAAAATTGCAAAAAATAACACTGTCCCACCTTTATCTTCTCCCAATCTCAACCTGGTGGGCTGAAATACGTTAGGGATCTTTAGTTTTAATTGCAGATTACAGGAAAAATATAGCGGACACGATTGGCTTACATATTTGCAAAATTGAAGGAAAGAAATTAAATTTTTTCGAAAAAATTGCAAAAAAATATCCCTGTCACCCCCCCTAAACTTCTACAAATCTGAACCTAGTGAGCTTAAATTCAGCAGGGATCTTCAGTTTTAAGTGCAGATTAATGGTAAAATATAGAAAAAACGATTGGCCTACATATTTGCGATATAGAAGAGAATGAAATTAAGTTTTTTCAAAAAAATGGCAAAATATGACCCGGTCCCCCCCTCCTTAATATCTACAAATCTGAACCTGGTGGGCTGAAATTCGGTAGAGATCTTCAGTTTTAAATGCAGATTACAGGAAAATTATAGCGAAAATGATTGGTCTACATATTTGCGATATATAAGGGAACGAAATTAAATTTTTTCTAAAAAACTGCAAAAAATGACCTTGTCCCCCCCTTAACTTCTACAAATCTCAACCTGGTGGGTTGAAATACGGTAGGGTTCTTTAGTTTTAAGTGCAGATTATAGGAAAAATATAGCAAACACGATTGGCTTACATATTTGAGAAATAGTAGGGAAAGATATTAAATTTTTTCGAAAAAATAGCAAAAAATGACCCTGTCACCTCCCCTTAACTTCTACAAACCTGAATCGAGTGAGCTGACATTCAGCAGGAATCTTCAGTTTTAAGTGCAGATTACAGGAAAAATATAACGAACCCGATTGGCCTACATATTTGCGAAATAGGAGGGAAAGAAATTAAATTTGTTCGAAAAAATTGCAAAAAAATGACCCTGTCACCCCCCCTTAAATTCTACAAATCTGAACCTAGTGAGCTAAAATTTAGCAGGGATCTTCAGTTTTAAGTGCAGATTACTGGTAAAATATAGAAAAAACGATTGGCCTACATATTTGCGATATAGAAGGGAATGAAATTAAGTTTTTTCAAAAAAATGGCAAAATATGACCCGGTCCCCCCCTCCTTAATATCTACAAATCTGAACCTGGTGGGCTGAAATTCGGTAGAGATCTTCAGTTTTAAATGCAGATTACAGGAAAATTATAGCGAAAATGATTGGTCTACATATTTGCGATATATAAGGGAAAGAAATTAAATATTTTCGAAAAAATTGCAAAAAATGACCATGTACCCCCCTTAACTTCTACAAATCTCAACCTGGTGGGCTGAAATTTGGTAGAGATCTTCAGTTTTAAGTGCAGATTACAGGAAAAATATAGCCAACACGATTGGCTTACATATTTGAGAAATAGAAGGGAAAGAAATTAAATTTTTTCAAAAAAATTGCAAAAAATAACACTGTCCCACCTTTAACTTCTACAAATCTCAACCTGGTGGGCTGAAATACGTTAGGGATCTTTAGTTTTAATTGCAGATTACAGGAAAAATATAGCGGACACGATTGGCTTACATATTTGCAAAATTGAAGGAAAGAAATTAAATTTTTTCGAAAAAATTGCAAAAAAATATCCCTGTCACCCCCCCTAAACTTCTACAAATCTGAACCTAGTGAGCTGAAATTCAGCAGGGATCTTCAGTTTTAAGTGCAGATTACAGGAAAAGTATAGCGAACCCGATTGGCGTACATATTTGCTAAATTGAAGGGAAAAAAATTAAATTTTTTCAAAAAAATTGCAAAAAATGACCCTTTCCCCCCCCTTAACTTCTACAAATCTGAACCTGGTGAGCTGAAATTCAGCAGGGATCTTCAGTTTTAAGTGCAGATTACACGAAAAGTATAGCGAACACGATTGGCGTACATATTTGCTAAATAGAAGGGAAAGAAATTAAATTATATTGAAAAATTGCAAAAAATGACCCTGTCCCCCTCCCTTAACTTCTACAAATCTGAACCTGGTGATCTGAAATTCAGCAGGGTTCTTCAGTTTTAAGAGCAGATTACTGGTAAAATATAGAAAAAACGATTGGCCTACAAATTTGCGATATAGAAGGGAATGAAATTAAGTTTTTTCAAAAAAATGGCAAAATATGACCCGGTCCCCCCCTCCTTAATATCTACAAATCTGAACCTGGTGGGCTGAAATTCGGTAGAGATCTTCAGTTTTAAATGCAGATTACAGGAAAATTATAGCGAAAATGATTGGTCTACATATTTGCGATATATAAGGGAACGAAATTAAATTTTTTCTAAAAAACTGCAAAAAATGACCTTGTCCCCCCCTTAACTTCTACAAATCTCAACCTGGTGGGCTGAAATACGGTAGGGATCATCAGTTTTAAGTGCAGATTACGGGAAAAATATAGCGAACTCGTTTGACTTACATATTTGCGAAATAGAAGGGAAAGAAATTAAATTTTTTCGAAAAAATTGCAAAAAAAGACCCTGTACCCCCCTTAACTTCTACAAATCTCAACCTGGTGGGCTGAAATTTGGTAGAGATCTTCAGTTTTAAGTGCAGATTACAGGAAAATTATATCGAAAACGATTGGTCTACATATTTGCGAAATAGAAGGGAAAGAAATTAAATTTTTTCGAAAAAATTGCCAAAATTTAAAAAAAAATTTTGTTTGAATATTTGTGTACGAAACCCTCGATCTTAGTGCGTGTGCAACTCGCACTTGTCCGATTTTTGCTTTTACTCTTTCTTTTTTCGGTAATTATGCAGTTAAGCGGCTTCTGTAACATCTAGAAATCTGGAGCTTTTAATTTAATTTTTTTGTCAGTTTCTCTTATTTTATGACTCACTAGGAAGGTCAGCAATATGAAACACGTAAATGACGTAAAATACGTACACAATTTTTTCATCTTTAGTAGAATTCTTGAAAATTTTATTTCTTAGGAATTGATATACAGTTATGGACATATCTCTAGAAATTTTAAACTTTTAAGTATTGAAAAAAAAATTTCTTTTTTCAAGGCACATTCTTGAAACTGATTTTATTGTCTTATGTATTGTTAAAATAATAGGAACAACCTTGCGATACTCATTTCTTAACATTGTTAACCCACCCGTCTATAAATTTAACCCCAAGAAAATGATCCAAATTGCATAGCTTTCTCACATAGTCGGATTTTTACATTAATCAGTATCTAGAGGTTTTTGGGTCGCTGATTACAAATATGATATTAGTTTTTAAAAATTCAAAATGGCGGATCCAATTTGGCGGACGAAAATTCAAAAATGTTATGGATTTTTAAAAAATTGTATATCTAGGGGTTTTTAGAGTTGCTGATTATGATTCTGAAGTCGGATTTTAAAAATTCCAAATGTCAGATTTAATATGGCGGATGAAAATTTAAAAAATATTTCAATTTGCACAGAAGTGGGTGTGAAGGTGTTTTTAGGGTCGCTGAATAAACAGGTCAACAAAAAAGGCTTATTTTTTATGAGACATCGGAGTGGTTTCCGATGTTTTTTTGGATGCTGAACACGATCCAGGGTCCCAAAATTGCTCATCACGTCAGGATTATGAGAAAAGTGGGGGTAAAGACCCCAAAAAAACGTGCACTACTAGACCCATATTTTTAAGACAAAAAAATATAATTTTTTCAAAAAATGGAGTAGAAATCACCAAAAATGTGTATTTTTAGAATACTTTAATTCACTTCTTGAAATTGCTGGGATTCGCTTCCAAATTGTTATTTGAGGTCTTTTGGGGTCCCTGATTACCAATCCAATATCAGTTTTCATAAATCCAAAATGGCGGATACGACCAATTCTTAATTTGGACATTCGATATTTTGGATCCGCCATCTTGGAATTTTGAAAACTAATATCGGATTTGTAATTGTCGACCCCAAAAGCCCTCGAATAACCATTTTCAAGCGAATCTAAGCGATTTCAAAAGGTTAATTAAACAATTTCTAAAAATACAAGTGTTTTGTGCCTTCGACCCCATTTTTTAAAAAGAATTTTTATTTTTTTTGTCTTATGAATATGGGTCTTGTAGTGCACGATTCAATCTTCAATTTAAGTCTATGTAGAAGTTTCTAGCACGCCAGGTTTAGGAGAAAAAATATATTGAAAACCCTCAAAAACACGTTTTTTGGTGTCCTCACCCCCACTTTTCTGAAAATGATGGGCCATTTTGGATCGTATTCAGCGTCCAAAATACATCGGAAACCACTTGGATATCTCATAAAAAGTAAGCCTATTTTTGTTAACCAGTGTTACGAATCTGATCTTAGTTTTTGAAAAATTTTAAACTGGTTTAAAAGTGTCATATAATCCACCATTTTGGATTTTCTAATTAAAATTTTTAATTTTAAAATTATTTTAAATTCGTAATTAGCAAGTCAGAAAACCCTAAAATGTCAAAAGACATTAAAATCTGATAATTTTAAAAAAATTCGTCCGCCATTTTGGATTTTCTATATACAATTTTTTTAAACTAACTTCAGATTAGTAAGATTAGACCCTAGAAAACTAAAAATAATAAAGTTTAAGCAACTTTGTGAGTTTAATGCTTTTTTCTTCATGAAATAAAGTGTATGGTAGAATCATATTATATTATCATATGGTAGCTCATATTCTTTCTTAAACATATTTTTTCTATGAATAGTGTAGAGGTTAACAATTTTTTTGTATACTTTTATAATGTGCGTGAAGAGATTACAATGAGTTAAAAGTGTTTAGATATTAAATTCAACATGTGCCCTTAAAAAATGTAGGTTCTTACTATGAGTTTCGTTTCAAAATTTAATGTTTGAAGTCATCGCATTTCTTCTATATAAGTGGCACATATTCCTGTAAGGCTTTAAATTAGCGCTCCCCAGAGAGCGTGTTACACACATCTTTTAAAAAACCTCAAGTTTGGGGCACGCTACGCGCCCCAGAAAAGTGTGCAGCGGAACTCAGGGCTGAGTCGCGTAACAATAATGGAAAATGTGCTGCAACATGCCCTCTTTGTTCTCAGTGTACTTTCTTATTTTTTTAATGACCATCTTTGGTAAATTTAAGGGTAGGTTTTTTAAAAAAAAGCAGAGGGGGAAGGAGTAATTTTGATATTGCTTATAAGTTGTTGAAAGAGAAGTACATAAATTTGTTGATGTATTTTGAAAAACAATATAGTTTTTAATTTTAATATTATAATTTTGAATTTTTACATTTTAGGGGTAATTTTTTCGATTTAATAAAAAACAAAGGGTGTTTAAGCAATGTTGATATTGTTTCTGAGTTGTTGTAGCAGAAGTAGATAAATTTATTGTTTTGTTTTAAAGAGAAATCCGTGGTTCAAGTTTTTTTACTTTAAAATTTAAATTTAAGGGTAGTTTTCTCGATTTAAAAAAAGCAGAGGGTGATGGAGTAATTCTGACTTCAGATTCGTTTATTCCTTATAATAACGGTTAATAAACTTGATACATTTTTTCTAACTAGGAAGGGTTACAGGAGAAGGGAAGCATATATTTTTTTCTTTGTTGAATCGTAAATTGTAGTAATTAATCTTTTTCTTCAATTTCGAAGGTGGGGGAATGATGGGGTTTACAAATTAAGCAAAAGAAAAGACAAATAAAAGAAGTTAAAAAAACTATTTAAATTAAGATTAAATGAAATAAAAGTGACCAAAAAGAAGAAAGCTGATGATGAACTAGCGAAGAAAAACCTTTACTTATAAAATTTGTCGATAAAAATAGCTTTTTTTAGTACCCCATCTTGCCTCCTAGAGGGGGCAATTTTTCTACTTTATTATTTACACAGGCACACAAAAAAAGTTGTTTGTTTTTTGAACCAGACATACATATCTTATAGTAGGGGAGACTGAGGTAAACCCGCTCAATTTTCTCAGAACGATAAAAACCTAAGAAATTATTATCTAAATCCAAGTTAATTCATATAATATGAAAGCTTATGATTTCTATTAATGAAATAAAAAAGAATTTTTGATTTATCTTTCTTAGTTTTACTTAGGGAAAATTTTTAATACATATATACCAAATTTCAAAATCACAATTTTCCAGGGTAAATCCGCTTACCCCTCCGGGTAAACCCGATCACTTGATTTTTTCAAAAATTTAAGGTAATCCCGACAGTTTTATTTTGTATATATTAAATTTCTCCTTATTTCTGTCTTCAGTATTATTGATTAATGGTAAATTATGAGTTCTATAAACAATAAATATTGGTTTATTAAATAATAAGTATAGATTTCATGAATCGCAACTGTGAATTTAAATAATATTTTAGTAAGAGAAAATTAAAATATAGATATAATTTTCGATGTAACAAGTTATAGATTTTGTTATTGGGTCAGTCCACTGACTTTCGTCTGTGAGTCGTTGCGACCTTATTTTTGAAAAATCTAATTTTCATATATGTGAAACTTGATGACTTATTGAGTTCATCAACCATAATATAATGGTACAAATTTTATTTCGTTAAATAATATTAATTATCAAAACTAGGTGGTTCACGATGTGATTTCGTAACTTTAAATTTTTCAAGTTTTTAAAAGACGTTATTGTTCCAAAACTATTAAATATTAGATGTTGGTACTTACCACAAATATAAATATTTCTATTCTGCACGTTCTAACGACCAAAATGAACTAAAAATTTTATTATTTGGGACGAAAATTGATATTAAAAATTTTTTTCTCAAAAAAATACACTTTTTGTCTCACTTACAACTTTTTTTTCGGACCTCTAAGATCAAAGCTTGTTGTTCATTTCAAGCATTATAATTAACCTTTTTACATACAAAATTTTCATAATTATTATTTCGAGAACGAAGAAAAAACACCTTCGTCAAATTTCAATAGAGGATAAATTATGTTCTTAAAAAATATTTGCAAAACCCCAAATTTTTTAGAGGTTTGACAAAAAAGTTGTAAGTGAAACAAAAAGTGTATTTTTTTGGAGAAAAAAATTTTTAATATTAATTTTCGTCCACAAATAATAAAATTTATAGTTTATTTTGGTCGTTAGAACGTGCAGAATAGAAATATTTATATTTGTGGGAAGTATCAACACCTAATATTTAATACACTGAAAGAAATTGTAATTGAACCAAGTAAATGCATTTACTTCGCAGAGTTTACTTAAATCAATCCCATATTTATTTGAGGAGAGAAATTAATTTTCTTGTGCCAAGTAATTATTAGTATTGGATAAAGTTCTTGAATTAATAATTCAGTGTTTGGTGGAAGTAAATATGTTATTGATCAAATCAAATAGTTTACTTATCCAAAATACCAAAAAGGATTGAATCAAGAATATTATGTTCTTAAGCGAAATAGTAAAGTATTGACTGGAGAAATCATTTTTCTTAAATCAAATCATTTCATTCATTTTATTTGAAACTTTTTTTTACTTAACACAATGTCGGTGTTCTTGATCCAAGAAAATATTTCTCTTCAAATGCATGTGAAACTTAAATAGCAGTTTTTGAAAACTGTCCATTGAGGCTTGGATGGCATTGTGGTAACGGTACAGCTTCTGATGCGTGCAACCCGGGTTCAATTCCTCCGACCGAATTAATTAAATAATAAAAATGTTTTACCTAAGTATTAGAAATTATGGGATGGGGTAAGGGGGGGGGAGAATTCAAGTAAATAATTTACTTGAATTGAGAAAAGATTTTTTGATTGCAATATATAATTTTCTCAAATCAAGAAAATATTTTCTTGATTTGATACACAAATGTTCTTGAATTAATATAATCTGCATTGATTTCATGTCACTTAATTTCTTGACTGAATTCCATATTTTCTTGAATCAAGAATATATACTTTCCTACCAAGTATACTATGCCAAGAAAATCATTTTCTTGATACAAACGATAATTAGATTGACCCTATGCAATCCCGACATTTACTTGAACCAATTCAAATTTTCTTGATTCAATTACAATTTTTTAGTGTAGTTTTTGAATAATAACGTCTTTTAAAAAGTTGAAAAATTTTAGATTACGAAATCACACCGTGAACCACCTAGTTTTGATAATTAATATTATTTAGCGAAATAAAATTTGTACCATTACATTATGGTTAATGAACTCAGTAAGTCATCGAGTTTCACATATGTGACGTGCCGCGACAAAAGGGACCTTAGCTGCTTAGAATTTTAGGTTATGTTTAGAGTACTTTTAACTTCATTAAAAATTTATTATTGATTATTTAACATCAAAAACATATTTTTCTGAAAATATTGCACATAATAGTGAATTAAATATTAATAGTTTGTAAAGAAAATTGGTCATTTTTATTTATTATTATACTTCTAATTTTAGTTCTGTCAAATACAGCTAAGGTCTCTTTTGTCGCGGCACGTCACATATATGAAATTAGATTTTTCAAAAATATAGTCGCAACGATTCTCAGACGAAAGTCAGTGGATTGACCTTATTGATAAAATATAACAAATGAAATTCAAAATTTTAAATTTTTAAATAAGCAATGATAAAACGTGAACTGAACGAAGACAACAAACTTAGATTTATGTCTTCTTTAGCCAAAAAACAAATTTTGATTATTTGTTTGTGTTGTGTGTTAGAACCGTTATAACCTAATAATCACTAATAATGACTAATATAGACATGATTCCGCTCAATGTCGCCAACAAATATTGATAGTACGGCGCCATCTATTGAAAAAAAGCGCCACAAATCGCGAAATGTGGGACATTTAAAATGTTAAATATTTAACTAATTACCCAACAATTCAATAATATTGTTAGAAAATGAATATTATTGATCTTTTAATACATATTTTTAATATTAAAAATTTTAAGATCTCAAAAAAAAGTCCCAGCGGGCACAAAAACAAAAAACGTTCTTTGAACGTCTGTAGAACCTTTAATGTCTGCCAATTTAAGTTTTATGAACGTCCGAACGTTCCAAAAATGTTTCAGAACGTTCGGACATTCTTAGAACATAAATTGGCAGACATTAAACGTTCTACAGACGTTCAAAGAACGTCTTTTGCCTTTGTGCCCGCTAGGGAAATACTGTTAATACTGATTCGGCTTCGTACACAAATTTAATAAGTGAGCGGCTTTACCCCAAATGTATTCCTCAAATTTCAGAATAAATTTAAATAAATATTTTTAAAATAAAACAAATCTACACATATATTTCGAAAATGGACATCCAATAGCATCAAAAAAATTTGTCCAATAAATTAAGTCTCAAAAATAATAATCGAAAAACTTTACTATCAGAAGATCATTTTTCTTTTTTTGCACTTCTAAAAACAACTGACCGCCTGAGATTCTATGACGAATTCATGAAACTAAACGAAAGTTCGTTACAATTAGTTGTATGTTAAGAACTATTCACAGTACAAATATCTCCACCTTAAGTTGAGTTTATAGCGTCAAATGGCTAGTGAACGGGTTTACCCTGTACACGGGTTTACCCCAGTCTCCCCTATTTTTGCCTGATGAAAACGAATCTGAAGTCAGAATTGCTCCATTACCCTCTGCTTTTTTTAAATCGAGAAAACTATCCTTAAACTTAATTTTAAAGTAAAAAAAATTAAATCACGGATTTCTCTTAAAAACAAAACAATAAATTTATCTAATTCTGCTACAACAACTCAGAAACAATATCAACATTGCTTAAACACTCTTTGTTTTTTATTAAATCGAAAAAACTACCCCTAAAATGTAAAAATTAAAAATTATAATATTAAAATTAAAAACCACATTGTTTTTCAAATTCTTCAACAAATTTAAATTTACTCCTTCCCCCTCTGCTTTTTTTTAAAAAACCAACCCTTAAATTTACAAAATAAATTTTTAATGTAAAAAAATAAAAAACTTAATTGTTTTTCAAAATAGAACAATAAAATGTACATCTCTTTCAACAACTCAAAAGCAATGTTAAAATTGTTTCATTATCCTCTGTTTTTTTAAATTGAAAATCAGTGTTGTGTAAAAATCTGCATTTGAAGTACAAAAATTTAAAGCAAAAGAAGAACTTCTTTTGTAATATTAACCTAAGTTCCTTAGAGTTATACTATAAAATTATACATAATTCAACCTTTTTATCCTGACTCTCCGATTGCGTCTCTTATAACAATAAGTGATATAAAGTGGTATGAGTGTCGATGACAAACAGCAGTCGGTTACGGGAAGGGGAAGGCCTACTGGCTTGTCACGTGCGCTGAAGGAAGGGTCTACCGCTGTATGCAAGATTCTTATTGAAAACATTCTTATTGAATACATTCTTATTGAAATCACCGTCGTCAACTCAACGCAAACGAAAAATAGACAAACTAGCGATTTGTGACAATAAATCTAAACGTATAAGCATATCGGAAGATAAAGACGCTCACGAACGCCTTACTCATGTTGAATCCTGGATTGATCCAGGAAATCCTGACGGACTTTTAAATCCATAAACCAGCAATTGAATAAACATGCGAACTTATTGAATATACAGGAGCGTCGCAAGCATGAAAACAATTTGTTGATCAGTGGACTTCACGTCTCGAGAACTAAAATGAAAGAAGAACTTAACGATTTTTTTCTTTCTATATTTGGATTGAAGGATCAAATAGTCGACGCAAAAATGGTATCGAAATCTGAAAGTAAACCAGCGATAGTGATAAAATTACTGTCACGAGAGTCAAGAATGTCAATTCTCAGAATGAAGAGAAAAAAAATTTTCTAAAAACATACATCGATTCCATGTGATACCCAGAAAACAAACGTGCGTCGCACGATGTCCGTCTCGCGTGAATGGCACTTGTGCGTGCAGACTGAGAGCAAATTACAATCACACACGTGATTAGCACAAATGCGCACACTCAAGCTATTCATATGCTTAGCGTTTCACAGAAGCGCACGAAATGATTGCTTTTTGTGCCACATATGCGGACGCATCGGTATGGTGCTTTGAGAGCATACGTGCTATTTTCTGCGCACATATGAGTGTTGCAAGCATTTTGTTATCTGGGTATGATCCACTATTTTTTGACATTGTTAGCAATTTTTTTAAAACCATTTTTGTAGCTATAAGGATAAGATATAATAAAGTGAAGACAATTTTGAAAATTTTGAAAAATTTTTGAAAATATTCAAATTTGAAAATTTATGTACTAATTTTTTTAAATTAAGATAACTTCGGTTATTTTCAATATTTAAAAAAAAAATTTTTTTAATTTCTCAGTATGAGTAGTACTTTTAAACGCAAACGCCTTTTAATTTTTTTAACAAAATTTTGATTAAACTAAAAAACAAATATTGTGCTACAACTAGCAAACAATAACAAATATTTAGCTGAAAAAATTTAAATATTTTTCAAAAATTAAAAAAAAATGTTTCTTTTATATTTTTATTTTTTGAACATTGAGCGAGCACAATAAAAAAGTCTATAACAAATTTTCAAAAATTCAATACTTATTCAAAAAAATGCCACTTTTTGACTGAAAATTTTTTTGAACCTTTTTAAAAAATAATATTTGTGCCGCATTGTTCTCGTGAGCACAATAATAAAGTTTCAAAAGAATGTTTCAAATGTTAATTATTATATAAAAATAATTATAGGAGAAATTGGGGAATAGTGGGTCACCTCCATTATTTAACAATATTTTAAAGTTTGATCATCCAATTTTTTTATTTTCCAATATTTATTTTGGACGTTCATGTTTTTATTGTTTTTAAAAGGATTTTTTAGAATAGCATAGATAAAAAAATTTCAATTTATATTTTTTTTACTTCAACTTTAAAAAAAAAATTTGCATGAAATTTAAAAAAAAAATTTGCATGAAATTTAAATAAAAAATTTTAAGCTTTTTGTAAAATTAAGCATTCTGGGAATTGTGGGCTAATATTTTTTTAAAGTATGCAGGTACATGATATTAAAATCACTCATAGGTATACTGCCGTACTTGGTAAAAACTCAGTTAAGTACGGCAGTATAATAGTAATTTAACTGAAACAATTCTATTCATTGCAATGTATGAGATAGAACTGTCTTGCAAACCTGATATAAAATTGTTATAGACTTTTTTTAATATGCTCGCTAAGCACAATTCAGCTCAAATTTTATTATTTAACTTTTTGAAACAATCGTTTGAGACTTTATTATTATGCTCACGAGCACAATTTGGCACAAATTTTATTTTTTAAAAAGGTTCAACAAAATTTTTGAGTGAAAAAGTGTGATTTTCTTGAATAGTTATTAACTTTTTAAAAAATTGTTATAGACCTTTTCTATTGTGCTCGCTAAGCACAATTAAGAACTTTTTTTTTTAAATTTAAATTTTTGAAAAATTGTTAGGGGTAAACGGTACAGTTGTTGCCCCCCATATAATGATTGCCCACATTCCAATATACACCGATATAACAAGAAAATAAACATATAATATTTAATTTTATGATCGTAATTAAATTCTGTAAATTTTGATGCTAATAATGTAAAAAAATTTCACTCGATACTTATTGTAAATAAAATATTAGAATTTCAAAAAAACAGTGTCCGTAGATTTTGGAAATTTTGTCAATTTTTTCGTAAATCCGCAAGGAAAGTGATGATAGATCTTAACGTTTTTTAAAGTACTAATTGTACATATAACTATTATTTTTAAATTATATGTAAGAATATAATATTAGTATTAAGTAAAAAAAATTTTTTATGATATTTCACACAATTTACTAAAAATTATATAAAACAACTGCTGTCTCGAAATTTATAACAAATGATAGTCATTGCCAACTCAGGCAATGATTGTTTTTTGGTTAAGATGACATTTTGTCAGTGATTGCCTGTTTGTTTCATGACATTTATGAATTAGGTTATAAAAGTGAAGAAGATTTGATAAAGTGGATTATTGAATGTGGTCGAAAAAGATTTCCAAGAAGAAAAAAAGATTTAAAGGCTAGTATCAAGAATTTTTTGGATCAATCAAAATTAAAAACATCTTTTAAGGGCAACACTCCAGGTGATGGCTGGTACAAAAGTTTCTTAAAAAGAAACTCCATACTCACTGAAAGATTTCCTGAAGGTGTAACCAATGCTAGTGCTTGTGTTAACGAGAATGATTTACGTAAATGGTTTACAGAGATACATACGTATTTATCACAAGAAGGATATTTACATATTTTGGAAGATCAATCACGTTTGTTCAACTCTGATAAAAACCTATTTCATGGTATGTCCTAAAATGAAACATGTGTTAGCCCCTCGAGGAACGCAAAATGTTTATGAAATTGAAAAAGGTAATGTTAATTTAAATTTAACTGTATTATTCACTTTTAGTGCAAGTGAGGTTGTTACTTCACCTACACTTGTATATCCATACACTAGACTACCTTCCTTGGTAGCTCAATCAGTACCTGAGACTTGGGGGATTGGTGCTACACCTAGCGGTTGGATGAATTCAAATCTTTTTTGTGAATATATTGAAAATATATTTTATCCTTATCTCGTAAAAGAAAAAATAACATTTCCTGTTATATTATTTACTGATGGACACAGCAGTCATCTCACAATGGAAGCTAGTAGACTTTGATCTAAACTACAAATAATAACTATTTGTTTATACCCAAACTCAACACGATTGTTACAACCGGCCGATGTCAGCGTATTTAAGCCTTTAAAAAGTTTGTGGAAAAGTAGTGTTTTAGAATGGAGACAACAAAATTTGGCACTTAATCTGACTTTAGATAATATGGCTCCGATTTTTGAAAATTCTGTAAATAGATTTATAGCAAGTAGCGATACAATAAAAAATGCATTTAGAGCTTGCGGTGTATATCCTTGGAATCCAGATGCGGTGGATTATAGTAAGTGTCTTGGTGTTTCAGCAACAAAAAATGCACTAACTCCTGTCAGAAGTTCAATAGATCGCAAATCAATTTCATTTGAAGAATTCAAGAATTGAATTGGAGATGTTTTACTAAATGAACTAGAATCATTCAAAAGTGAAGAAAGATTAAGTAATACTAAATCGAATGAATTTTTGGCTCTTTTAAAATTATTTGAAGAATTTAGAAAACAAGAATCGCCGCAGAAAGAACACCATGAACGAATATTTTCAGAAGCAGAAGTTGACTCTTCCCAGCATCAGCTAGAACAAGTAACATATTCAGAAGCAAATATTGAAATACTCGAAAAAAAGGAATCTTGATTATTCAACTATTGAATTAAAAAACTTGGACAATATACCTATTATTATAGTGGATAGTGCACAACAAAATGTTTCGCAAGATAAAGTCTATGGAATAAATGATTTTTTTGGGCCAGTGCTTGATACTGAGACAGAAAGAAAGAGAATAAACAATGGTGATAATGTTGATAAAATAAATGATAATGTGCTGATTGTAGATCAAAATTTAGAAAATGGTAACCAAACTGAAGAAACGTTTGATTCGTTGAATAACAATAATTTCGAGATGATGGATTCGATAGAAAACGACGAGGGAATTGATTTATCTCTTTCTCATTGTAGAGATTGTCCCCGAAATCTACAGGATTTTCTTGATTTACCACCAACACCTAAGCGAAAAAGGAAAACAATTAAAAAGGAAAATGCTGATGACCAAATTACTAAAACGAAAAGAGTAAGAAAACCAAAGAATGTGGAACACGAAGTTAAAAATAATCCAGACATTACAAATTTTTCTAATTAAGCAATGTAAAATGTCAAAAAAATTATTATTGCTAAAAAATAAAAAATTGATTTAAAAAATCATTTTTCTTTAATACTTTCAGATTCTATTTAATTTTTGTTAAGTTAATAAAAATGTATTAGTAATAGTAATATTTTATGTCAAGTGGGCAATCACTATCATAGCGAAAAACAATGACTGTACGAAGATAGGCAATCACTATTTTTTCAGTCAAGCTAAGACTTTTTCAATATTTTCTTATTTATACTAATATTGAATAAATTTTTAAGTCACATTTTTAGACTGATGGAATACGTAGATTATCTTTCAGTTTTCTTATTTCTTAACAGGATAATTAAACTCTTTTAATTTATATAAATATGGCTCCATTTTGCTTAAACTGGCAATCACTGTAGCGTTTACCCCTATACACTTATTTATTGTGCTCGCTCAGCACAATTTAGCACAAATTTTATTTTTAAAAAATTTTAATTTTTGTGAAATGTTGAAAAAAACAAAAATTATAAAAGAAACATTTGTTTTAAATTTTTGAAAAATATTTAAATTTTTTTCTAGCTAAATATTTGTTATCGTTTGCTAGATGTAGCACTATATTTGTTTTTTATTTGTAAGATAATGAAAAAGGCCTATTTTACGGTTATTAAGGATGACATTTATTATTTTAATCCCAACTAGTTTTAAGCCATATATGGCTCCTCTTCAGGGGATGAATATTTCACAAATACATAATCCAAACGTAATTTTACAAAAGAATATTCAATATGGTCAAACAAACAAAAATTACTATTTGTTTTTTAGTTTAATCAAAATTTTGTTGAAAAAAATGAAAAAGCGTTGCCAACTTCTTGGGCTTGCGTTCGTAAGCGCGTCGGTTTCAACAGGGCGCCATAGACTTTTTCGTTGATTTTTTTGAAAAGTTATCGCGATCCCACTATAAAACTTTTTTGAAAAAATTCTTATTGCTCTTGGCTATCACTATAAAAAAAATTAAAAAAATCAAAGGGGAAGTATTTTTTAAAAAATTTTAAAAAAAATTTGTTTTGAAAAATTTTTAATAATTAATAAAATTTTTTTCTAAAAAATGTATTTAAAAAGTACTAGTTATACTGAGAAATTAAAAAAAATTTTTTTTTAAATATTGAAAATAACCGAAGTTATCTTAATTTAAAGAAATTAGTACATAAATTTTCAAATTTTAATATTTTCAAAAATTTTTCAAAATTTTCAAAATCGTCTTCACATTATCATATCTTATCCTTATAACTACAAGGAAAAAAAAGTTTCAAAAAAGTTGCTAACAATGTCGAAAAATAGTTTATCATTTCACGTGGAATTGCTCCATATTTTTATTAACCCCGACTTAACTCGAGATAACGCTCGTCTTGATAAAAAGTTAAGAACCAAAGCTCGTGAAGCTAGGGACGATGGAAAGAATGCACGAGTTAGAAATGGTAAAATCACGGCCGACCTTCAGGTAGAACTCAAGAAGAAATGTCAAAAAACTACTGGTCAGGACTGTCAGTTTTCTTCTGGAACGTCCATGGATTGGGAAACCTAATAAATGCAGATGATGGTGGACAGAAACTTTCTGATAGAAAATCAATCTTGGCGCTATCTGAAACATGGTCAGTTGCGGAGAATATCAATCCACCTACTGACTGATCATCGAGTACCTGTATTGTATCACCTGCTTTGAAGGAACGCAACATTGGGCGAACTTCAGGCGGTCTTGCGGTGATGTTTAACTCCAATTTTAAATAAAACTATTCATTGGCTTTTTATTGGAATAAAAATAAAAAATTTTAATTTTATTTTAGGAACTTTATATTTTAAACAGTCTTTTAAATTGATGTCTTTTCAGAAATGCTTCAATCAGTAATTGATTATACATATTGTAATTATAAAGATACACCAATATTAATAGGAGGTGATTTTAACGCTAGGATTAGAACACTTTCGGATTTTGATCAAATTGCAATTTTTAATTCATGGTTATTCAGTAAGAGACGTACTTGTGATATTTCTGTTAATAAGAGAGGCTTAGAACTGAATGATTTTATGATTTCAAACGGATTTATAGTTTTGAATGGTCGCTCAAGAAGCGATGTTGAGGTTGTATATACGTTTGTTGGAGGGAATGGATCCAGCGTCATAGACCTTGCTTGGATTGATGTAGCTCATGCAGAAGTGGTTTATGACTTTAAAGTACATTTATCAGTAATTGATTCAGACCATTTCCCTATTGAAGTCATTTTTATACCTATAAATCAATTAAAGTTGCGAGATAGAAGTGCTGGCCCCATTCCTGAAGATAGATGTATGTTGGGATTCAAATTAAATAAATGATTATGTTAATATTTTGAATGGTCCTAAATTTGCTCCCCCTGACTCTGACCTGTCTTCTGACGAGCAGAATCGGATTCTGATTGACAGCATCACAAGGGTGGCGAATCTTTCGGGTATGGTAAAAAGAACTAATTTGAATTTCAAATCCAGATACAAGAAACCATGGTTCGACAGGCAATTAATTAATCTACATAAAGAAACAAAACAAAATAGAGTGAATCCCATAACAATTGAAGAATGGGATGGCTTATATACGTGCTTATATCCAGAAAGAGTGAACACAGATGTGAGATTTTTTAGTAAATCAGTCCCTGAGTTGGATGGAGAAATCTCGATACAGAAAATAATAGCAGCGTTAAATAAAAGTAAGGCAGGTAAATCCCCGGGTACGGATGGCATTAATGCTGAATTCTATAAGAATTTGCCATTATCTTAGATATTATTTTTACATTAATTTTTTAACAAAATTCTAGATGAGGGGTGAGCTCCCGAGTCTTGATCTCAATCGATTATTACTCTAATACATAAAAAATCAGGCAGAGAAGCAGGCGCAACGCGCCTACATCATAGGGTTTCGTGGCCTAAAATGACAAAAATAATGATAATGATAATGAATGAATAAAAAAAATAAATAATAATTTACTTAGAAATTTTTTTTTGAGTTAATTGTTTAAAAATTTTAATGAAGTAATTGGTTCTTTTAGTACATTCGAGTATTTTCATGTCGCATATGTTTTCAATGAAAATATGGAATAGGAGTGATTTAAAATATATTATCAAAAAGTATAACTTTAACAAATTAAGAATTTAATAATTTATTTTTAGCAATATTCAAAAATTGTAGAACTATGTAAATTACCCATTATCATTACCCTAACAACAGTTGTTATGACAACCATTACCATAGTAACGGTTGACATGGCAACGGTTGTTATGGCAAACATTACCATAGCAACGGCTGTTATGACAACCATTACCATATCAACAGTTGCCATGGCAACGGCTGTTATGACAACCATTAACATATCAACAGTTGCCATGGCAACGGCTGTTATGACAACCATTAACATATCAACGGTTGCCATGGCAACGGCTGTTATGACAACCATTACCATAGCAACGGTTGTTATGACAAACATTAACATAGCAATGGTTGCCATGACAACGATTGTTAAGACGTAAGACTTAGGGCTTAAGACCTTCTTATACCGAAGTTGCCATGGCAACGGTTGTTAAGACGTAAGACTTAAGACTTAGAACTTAAGACCTCCTTATACCAAAGTTAAGTCTTAAGACTTAGGACATAAGAACTTAAGAAAAACTTAAGACTTAAGACGTAAAAACTACGGACGGACACCGAAGTCTCGCTATAAGGGTTTTGGCCCTTGGCCACGAAACCCTAAAAAGGTTTAAGAGATGATCCTCTTAACGATAGAGGAATTGCATTGTGCAATTGCATCTTATAAACTTTTACTTTGATACTCGCTAAAAGACTTTCCGAATGGTCTGAAAAAACTTGCTTTTTTCAGAAACACAAAATGGTTTTAGGTCTGGAAGAAGCTTTGTTGTTAATGTTTTCACATTGCAATCTGCCCTGCATCTTCGACTGAGAATGGTTAAGACGTCAGCGTAGGCGTAGGTGTCAAGCTTTTGATTCGGTATCTCATGCTTTATTATGGCAAAAGTTATACAAAGACAAAAAACGTTCTTTGAACGTCTGTAGAACGTTTAATGTCTGCCAATTTAAGTTTTAAGAACGTCCGAACGTTCCAAAAATTTTTCAGAACGTTCAGACATTCTTAGAACGTAAATTGTCAGACATTAAACGTTCTACAGACGTTCAAAGAACGTTTTTTGCCTTTGTGCTCGCTGGGAACTCTTTGCCCCCTCATTTGGTCTGAAAAATTAAGTTTAGCTTTGTGTCGTTGTGAGAGGTATTTAAGGTTTACGGACCTAATTAGGTATTAACAATCCAATTCCAGAGGTAAAGCGGCAATTTATCTGTCTAGGCGACGAAAATTGTATTTAACGAAAATATTTGTGCAGTTAAGATTAGCCTCAAAACACTATATCAGATTTTCATACAAAGGTAATTTGTACATCTGGAAACAGCATGAAGTTTGTACAGTATTTTTTTTGTAAAAAAGAATGAAACTTTAAATCATTTTTCATAACGCAGTGCAAAAAAGGGCACTTTTTTGCACCTTGTTATGAAAAATATCGTTCGTAACTTGTGCTAGCAGTTGCCAATTTTTGAACGAGCACTTTTTTTGGAACAAACTGCAGCCTACAGTTTGTTCCAAAAAAGTGCTCGTTCAAAAATTGACAACTGCTAGCACAAGTTACGAAATATACTATTTTATTTGAATGCCCGATTTATGAAGGGTATAAAAATTTTTATTTGAAGAAGCTAGACTTTAAATACGACTTGAGCCAGCTATGCAATGCGCCTGACGAGAAAAGTTTAAAGAATTTTTGTCACTACATAATAATAAATGGTTTACTACTGCGAGCATTTATTTTAAATGAATGATATACCAAATATGTATAAGCGGAAATTCCTGCTACAAAAATGTACAATTTTTAAAAAGCAGAAAAATAAATTATTATTATTATTATATTATTAATTCTCAATATAATGAAAACCAATTTGTTGTGGTTTTTCATTTTTTATTATACATTTTGATTTTTACATATTAGGGGTAGTTATTTCAATTAGAAAAACAAAGGGTGTTGGTGCAATTCTGACTTGAGATTCGTTTTCAGCGGGAGAAAATACTTTAAGATATGTATGTCTCGTTAAAAAACAGACAACTTTTTTTTGTGTGCCTGTGTAATCAATTGTTCATTTTTATTAATTTTTTATATTAAATATATACCTGTAATGAAAAATATTTTTATATATTTTATTTTGTATTTATTTTTATTTTTTTATTCTTCATTTAAAAATTTATTTTTAATTTTTATTGTATTTTTACTAAATATATAGATTAATATTTTTATTTTATTTTTTTATTTATTGGTTTATACACCTGTCTTCAGCCTTACATACTTGGCTATACAAGTGTTTTCTTACAATTTCATGCTTTCACAAATTTTTCTTATATACAATTCTTAATACTAAGTTTGCGCCTACAGAACGTCTTTCGAAAATTAGGAGTACTCGCATTAGCCTGGACTACCCGTCTAATGGGTTTTTGTCGCCAGAGGAGAGGGAAACTGTAGAAAACCTTCTCCTGAGTACAACCGGTTTATCGACAGTCGAGTTCTAGTGGTGTGTACCGGACAATAATCGACAGTGCAACATCATTATACCTCGACGTCAAACCTCCCGCTCAGATTATCTCACATGCCGGAAAAATCCAAGCCAAATGAGCGCGAACCAAGTACCCGTGGTCCTAGAACGTCCGCCAAGCGAGGCATTTATCCGACCTGTTGAAATATTGTTCTATTAATTATTAAATATAAAAATAAAAAGTTATAGACGCACACCTATATATATATACACATATAGTTATTTTTGTTTTTGAAATCATACACAAGAGGGCAGTTATGTTCTCAGTTCTGTTTCTGTATCTCTCACCGCTTACAACAAGCTCTTAATGTTGAAATTATTAGAATACATTTACTTTATTAACCGTGTGTTTTATTTATAAAAAACCCATAAAAATTATCACGACCTAGCTAATCTGTCGGTTATATAGATTAATATAATATATATATTTTTTAATTGTTTATACTCCTGCCCTATTGGCCTTACGCACTTCGACAAGAGTCACCGAGAAATACTTTTTTGGATTAAGCATAACCATTCTACATAATTTTTTTAAATATTAACCTAATTTTGCGTCTACAGCCGGCTCTATTAGGAGTACTCGCATTTGCCTGGACCACCTGTTAATTAGGTTTCTCGCCAAAGTCAAGTTCTAATGGTGTGTACCGGACAATAATCGACAGTGCACATCATTATATCTTGACGTCAAACCTCCCGCTTGATAAATCACGAAAGTAGTGAGAAAAACACCGGGCTATAGCGGGCACCACGGCGGTCACCCATCCAAGTACTAACCGCACTGAATGTTGCTTAACCCCGGTGATCGCAAGCCACAGAGTCTCACCACTGTGATTTACCATTGGCCAATAAACTATATACTATAAATATACAATGAAATAAGGTGCGCATCGACGTTCATATCTGTAGATGTTCTAAAGTATGCTGTGGTATATCTATAGCTATGAACATCGATGTGCAACAGATTTCATTAGAGACTTAACTTGAGAAACTGAAAGGTCTATGTAATCCCGCTTTGGAACGTTTCACGTTTTTCATCATGGCCTGAGACTCTGAGATTTCAGAGTTCACCTAGAGCATTCAAAATTACCTTTTAAGGGTCCCACGTGGAAATGTTTTCGAAATTTCTAGGGGAGAGTCTCCAGTTGTAAGACGGGTTTTATTTTTGACCCGCAAAATGTAAACGGATAATCGAAATTGTAAATAAAATACACCGTTCGAGAGGTAACAGAAATACGCAACTTTTATTAAAAGAAAGTATAGTGTTAACTCATTAAAAATTGCTAAACTTTAATAAGTTTGATATAAAACGTTATGTTTAGTAGAAATTATTAAATATATTAATAACACAGGTTTACAAATTAAAAACTTTTTTTGCCAATCAAACAAAACATTCTTTTTTCGATTTGTAGGTGTTTTCTGGGTAAGAAAATCATAGTTTTAATTTTTTTCCCTCGTGTAGTTTTTTTGTAGCTTCAAATTTTGTATTTTCGAGGAGCAACGGCACTTAAATTTACCTGTAGGAAAATCAACTCGTCCAAAAATGATGAGTAGGATGCCGTTGGAAAGGTAATTAAATTATCTTTCAATCCATATATTACAGAATAAAATTGAATGAAAATTGAGAGAGCTACAGTTGATTCAAGATCAAATTTCATGGAAATTTTGATTATTTTTAGACACTTGACTAACTTTTGATAATTTTTTCCACAACAAACAGTAGAAAATATTTAGGTTTTAAATTTTTTATTGATAGCTTAATTCATTAAGAAACTTTCTAGCCCTTGTGGACCTTGATTGGATTAAAAATCAAAATTCTACACCACATTTAGTGAACGAAACTACTTTGCTATTTATAGTATACTTTTCAATATTTGCAGTAAACATGCAAATAGTAAAATTAAGTAAAGTACTAAAGTTACTAAAATCACACATCAAGGAATTCTAGAGTTGCTCAATTCGAATACAATGTCAAGTATCAAAATTTTAAGATGGCGGATCCAATGTGGCGGACAAGTTTTTTTAAAAATCGATTAAATTTATGACAATTTCCGCGTGGAAATTTCCCGACTTCGCCTTATTTGAAGAAGGGCACTGATGAGGATTTAGTGAGGCCAACCACACCAGTAATGTCTAGATAGGTGATAATAGGGCACTGACTAGAATGCCTTCTTTTCCTAAATAGGAAAATCTAGCTGGATCTATTTATGCCCCTATTAAATATTTCAATCAGGCTCTGACTAGAATGCCCTTTTTAGGGTTTAGTGGCCAAGGGCCACAACCCTTATAGCGAGACTCCGGTGTCCGTCCGTAGTTTTTGGCAGCGTTGCCAAATCAACGGTTGCCATGGCAACCGTTATCATAGCAACCGTTGCTATATCAACCGTTGCCATGGCAAGCGTTGCTATGATAATGTTTGTCATAATATCCGTTGCCTTGGAAGCCATTGCTATGTTGATGTTTACTATAACAACCGTTGCCATGGCAACCGTTACTATGGTAATAGTTGTTTTTTATTCATTCATTATCATTAACATCATTTTTGTCATTTTAGGCCACGAAACCCTATGATGTAGGCGCATTGCGCCTGCTTCTCTGCCTGATTTTTTCTAAACAGGGAAATCTATATGGTATCTATTTATACCCCTATTAGGTATTGTAATTAATGTTCAATTTCATTGACAAATCACAGTTTCTAAATAATAATTAATGAAATTAATCAGAAAAATAGTTCTAAACGCATATTAAAATACTATTTAAATATAAAAACTGTTTGAGCAAAAATTATTGCTATTTTTAAATTTGAAAATAGTGCACTTTTTCTCACAAGCGGTAAAGAAATGTTCTGCTTAGTATATAAGGACGATGAGAAAGTATATTCATAGCGTGCGAGTTAGTGTTAGGTATGCGTTAGTGTTAGTGTTAAGTTAGTGACAGGTTGATTGGTTGAAACAGTGTCGTTCACATGTGTGTTTGTTCAGTGACTTGTTCAGTATTACTGGCGCAATATTACGCCTGTCGTAAATTTTTGCCTTAGGTATTTAGAAAAACTAATGAGGCGCTAAAGAGGCCCTCTAGTTAAATACCCACATTATGCTTTTCTATTCAGGCAGTGACAAGGCAATCTAGTTAGAACCTCTCTATCTTTCCACATCATCACCTGATATTTTAAGCGTGACGAAATTAGAAGGGTCCTGACTAATTTTCATAGTTTGCGCCTCACTAAACAAAAGGGCGTCTATTGAGGGCCTTACTAATTCCTACTTTCAATTTCTACACGGGTTTCGTTACTCGTTTTGTTTTATTGGCAATTTCACTGTAAACCAGTGTAATATATATTATTATTTATTGGTTTATACACCTGTCTTCAGCCTTACATACTTGGCTATACAAGTGTTTCTTACAATTTCTTGCTTTACAAATTTTCCTTACATACAATTCTTAATACTAGGTTTGCGCCTACAGAACGTCTTTCGAAATTTAGGAGTACTCGCATTAGCCTGGACTACCCGTCTAATGGGTTTTCTCGCCAGAGGAGAGGGAAACTGTAGAAAACCTTCTCCTGAGTACAACCGGTTTATCGACAGTCGAGTTCTAATGGTGTGTACCGGACAATAATCGACAGTGCACATCATTATACCTCGACGTCAAACCTCCCGCTCAGATTATCTCACATGCCGGAAAAATCCAAGCCAAATGGGCGCGAACCAAGTACCCTTGGTCCTAGAACGTCCGCCAAGCGAGGCATCTTATCCGACCGAGCTAATCTGTCGGTAATATATATTATTATATACTAAATAATAATATTTATTTGCCAAAATATGAATATCAAATAAACACAATTAAATAGCTTCAACAAGAGTATTAAAATTAATTTCTTCTGAATCAATTGACTTTTTTCCACTTGACATGCCCAAAAATACTATTAAAAAAATCAAAACAATATTTAAATAGTATGCCTGCAAAGTCGTATTTTTTATGCTGCCCAAATGGCTGTCGAGACTGTCTCACAACTGATGATATGCTGTGTCTCACACCCAGAAATTGGCGCTATTTTGAAAAAGGAAAATTAAATTATTTTCAAGCGTAGATTGGAACAATGCAATATTGCATCACAAAATATAGGGAAAACACTAGAAGAAAATGCATTACAGTTACATTTTCCAATTAATTAACTTGGAAAAAAGTACTTTGCATTTATTGAAAAAACGCTTTTTTGTCGATTATCACACTCAGTGTTGGTATTTAACAAAAACAGTTTATATATCCGTTTCGGCGTACACGAAAAAGTTAGCTCATATAAAAAGAAATGATTTTATTTAAACTAATCGGATATTTAATATTGCATGTTAAAAAAAATTGACTGTCTCACAACTGGAGACTCTCTCCTGCGGATAATCTGGAAAATTTTCCAGATGAGATCGCACGGGACGTGATAGTTTCCGGACTTATCTCAGTTTGTAGTTTTAAAAAAAATTATATATTATATAGAGATATATAAATAATGTAAATGTAAATTTTATTGTTATATTTATTTATTTCAAAAATAAAGAGAAGAGTTAGGTAACTTTTGTTATTTTATTTATTTATATTTTTTTTATTTATTTTTTTAACGCATGATGCGTTTTCCAACAAGGATTGTATACTAATAATAATAATGATAGGAGGGAAAGAAAAAGACAAAATAAAGTCGGTGATTAAGATGTTGGTTTGGTTGTACATCACCACAAAGAAAGTAAGGAGGACGAAGAAAGGGAACCAAAAAGTTTTTAATTTGACAGGTTTTTAGCTGGAAAATCTTCTAGTTCTTTGTTGTTCTTTTCCCGCAGTTCCTTCCATTCCGCCTCCTGCTTGACCTTTTCCTTCACGTTAGTAGATAGGTAAGGGGGTTTCTGGATATAACCTTGCAATTCAGCTCTATCCAAAAGCCCCCTTACATTTTTTCGATGACTTAACATTCTATTTGTTCCCTTAGGAATTTTATGTTTTTTTGTTTAAAATTACTATCTATGGAATTTAACTTGTTTACTTAAGAATTTTAAAAAGATTTTGTTTATTAGAAATTTATCCCTTTGTTATTAATTCTTAGTATGTAAGGATATATGTTAGCTCACCTTAACAGAATAGTAAATATAATGCAGAAATTAGACTACTCATTTTTTATCTGTGGAATAATGTAGTGTTATATGACAAATAACATTCCATTAATAACTAGATATGATTTTTCAAGTTCAAGCTTGCCAGCAATTTCGTTTGTTACAAGTGTAATGTATCATTTGCTTATCAAGGGATGATATAGTTATAAGGAATGTTGATTAGTAAGCTGTTGGGTATAAAAAGGACGACTAGTTCAGTATTGTTCATCAGTTAGATTCAAACCTTTACAACCACACTAAATGAGTTCTACTCTTGATAAAAAATTAAATTTTAAACGAAACTTATATCAATCAGTTTAAAATACTCGCGATTATCAAAATTTAACAACGAAATTTGCAAATTTGAATATTAAAGAAGAGAAACAATTATTTTCGGAAAGTTTGAAAGATTTAACAAATAAGTTTAAAAAATTAAATATTAAATAAAATCATGAATTTTTTAAAGAAATTAAACGAGGTCGGACAAGGAAAAAATTTTTTGGAAAAGAAAAAATTGAGTGATTTACGTGTAAATGAAAAAAAAATTTAACAACGAAATTTGCAAATTTAAATATTAAAGAAGAGAAACAATTATTTTCGGAAAGTTTGAAAGATTTAACAAATAAGTTTAAAAAATTAAATATTAAATTATTATAGTTTCCAATTTAAATCTTGTGAAAACAAAGTTTGAATACAGAATCGTAGCAGACATTAAAGATTTTGCAGTTTTTTTGCCGAAAAGAATTTTCGATGTTATTAACCAAGACGAAAATCTATTACCACATTTAAAGGAATTAGCGACAAATCAGAAATTGAGTCTGAAATATCTCGAAGGAACTTACAATTACATTGAATTTATAGAATTATAAGGAGAAGAGCAATGTTTTATTTACCAAAAAATCAACTAATTCTTGCAAGTACATTTAATTTAAACTCCTCGTTCACAAAACAAGTTACAATTGGAATTCAACTGAGAAGTGACGGTGAATTGTACAGTGTTCTGAAATTTATGTCAAGCCATCCACGCTGCAATATTTCAATTAACCTGCAAGATTGGTTAATTTTTAAGACTTATATAAAGATTATATCAGCTTATTTCAATGGAAGTGAGAAGCCAACTGAATTTATTGAATGTGAAAATTTCCGGATGCGTTTTGGAATCTTTTTGGGAGAAAATACTGTTACACTGGAAGATAAAACATGTGAAAACAAATTGTCTTACCCATTCATATTTAAGGAAACATATTTTAATGTTTTAAAAAGTTATATAACTTGTGTGGATCAGCGATTTAAATATTTATGTTCAAGACATTTAAAAAATGTGTATAGTTTAGTTGCAAAATCTATTGCTGAAGTTCTATGGTATAAAGATTACTCTAGTAAAAAAGAAATTGAAAATTTTGTCAAAAATAATTATGAACAGTTAATTGTAATTATTAGGAAAAAATTTTTTAGATCTAATTTAGAATTTAACATATTATTGGTTGATATTGTAAAATTTAACTTGCAAAATTTTTCTAAAAAATTGTATGCAATGATTTCTAATGCTATTAATATAGGAAATAATTTAATAATATAAACAACATGTATTTGAATAACATAAATGTTTTATTACTATAAATAAAGAAATTACAATTCAGATTTATTTATCCAACTATTTTGTGTACTGTCAAATCCTAACCATTTTACAAACAGTTTAGAACCTTGTATTTTAATTATTTTTTCAACTAAATAAACATCAGGATTTTTAACTTTAAAAATTTCTTGTTCGAAAAAGCATCCACTAATGGGATTTTCCTGATAATCTTTCAGGCGATATGTTTTGTGTTTTTTATATTTTCTGCAGTAAATATTTCTGTAGTCCAATTTGGAGTGTAACCTTTTTCAAACACATGTTTGAATTTACTTATTCGCACTTTATCACCAATGTGAAATTTCGGAATTTTTTAGTAATATCATTTTTTAAAAATATTTAACAATAAATATCTTGCGTTTTTATTATTTACATCGTTTGGTTTCATTTTAATAGTACAATGTTTAGTATTATTATATAAAAATACCAAATCACTTAAAATGTCTATCCACTTATAATTACCTCGAAAACTGAATTTCATCCACATTTTATTTTTTAAAGTACGATTAAATCGTTCACAAATTGATGCTTTTAAATTACTAAAAGTTGAGTACAAATTAATATTATACATTGTCATAAGATTTAGAAAATTTGAATTATAAAATTATTTCCCTTTATCATTTTGTAAATTTTTCGGTACACGTCCTTTGATTAAAATAGACTTCATTGCAGCAGTTACATCTTCCCTTTTTTTGGATTTTACAGGAATAGCCCATGCAAACTTGGAAAATATATCGATGACAGTTAACATATACTTGTAACCTTTATTTTCTCGTGCGTAAGGTTGCATTTCAACAAGATCAGCTTGCCAAGTTTCGTCAATACCTCGAATGTCAACGTTTCGTCGTTCATAATTTCGTCTGGCTGGTTTATGTAGTTCCTTGACCAACTGTAGTCTTTGGGAATCCATTGTTTTTATTTTTTGTCAAATCTTGAGTAGATTCCAGTGCGTTCAATCTGCTATCCAATAAGATAATAATTTATTTAATAAATGTAAAAATAGTTTCATAAAATAAATAGTTAATATATAAATAAATAAATAAATAATAAATAGTTAACAAATAGTTAATGAATAGTTTCGTCAGCTTTATAATACTTTTTGTGCGCATTGGTTGAAATAATAATATTTGCATAATTTTCGCTATCATGTAAACTTATAAAATTTTCTTCTGGAATTTTCTTAAACAAAAGTTCAAGTAAACCTTTGGTAAGTGGATAAATTGAATTATTTATTAAGATGTTATTCTTATCAAAACTAATTGGTGAATCACCTATCATTAATCCTTTAACTAATTTTCGCACACCATATATATTTTTGTATCGACACTTGGCGTTGGATTTATAGTATTTGAACTACTATTTAAAGATGCAGTTTTAAATGATATTTCAAGATCATCGTCTTCATCTTCATCTTTTATTTGTAAATTTGATTAAAAATTATCATCATTGGGATAAAAAATGTTTTCTTGTTTTAATTCTTCATTTTTTATTTCAATTATCGGTGTTTAAATATTTTTGACATTTTCAAATTCATCAGCTAGTTTTTGAATTGGAGTTATTATTGGTTTAAAGGTGTTATTTAAGGACTGTTCTATATCCTCTTTGCCTATTTTTATCGATCTATGTTTCAACTTAAGTAGGAGGCCTATTGCCTTTTCTTATCCCAATCTTTGCTGGACTCAATGCTACAGGGGCACTTGGAGGAGGGGCAGCTGGTGTTGCAAAAGCTGTGAATGACGCAAAAGATGCAAAATTTCAACTTGAAGAAAAAAAACGTCATAATGAAGCGATGGTAGCTATTGCCCTAGGCAAAGGGCTTTACTTAAAACCTCATAAAGAAAGCGTAGGACTGCATTTAAAACCACATACGCAGGGACAAAAATTAAAAAAAAAATTTTTAAACGCCAAAGTGAAGCTACCAAAAGCGTTCGTTAACTAATTTTAATTTACTTAAAGTAGTAAAACGATTGAAAATTCCGCATTTTTGTGGAATTTTTATGCGCAATGAATTACCAATAATTGGTCCTAGAAGGTATGAATCAGGGATAATAAACTTGGATGTCAAAGATGGACCTGGAACTCATTGGTGCGCATATAAAAAAATAAAAATAAAATTGTTTATTTTGATAGTTTCGGTAATTTATGTCCTCCTTTCGATCTTATTCAATATTTTGGTGTTGATTATATAATGTATAATCATGAAAAATATCAAAATTATGATACATATGCGTGTGGCCATTTACGTTTAAAATTTTTATGTAACCAATTAAATATTTCTGACATGTATAAATAAATAAATCTTATGTACTCGGACTTGTTGAATTTCTTTCGTATAATTCGATACCTAATGTAGACGTTGGTAACAATAAATTTTACTTAGGCAATGAAGTTTATTTTATAGCAACCGAATATTATGAAATAAGTGATATAAATAGAGATTTGCAAAAAATTTGAAAATGCGCAATTGCAACATTAGTATTCAACCAAACAATAATACTTTAAAATGTATTATTTATTATGACGATGAAATTAATTTTGAACCGAAAGATTCCATTGGTCGTTTATTAGGATTTTTCCATAGAAAATTAGAAGCTAAAGCTTATCATGAATCAGATCAACCAGTGTCTATTATTAAGATCAACTCTTTAGGTATAGAATGTAACATAGCTAGAGGTACATATATTCATGGTAAAAAAGTAGATACAATTTATCAATTTTTGCCTATTGTTCCACCAGGATATAAGATTGTTGAAGTTCCAAATCACGTCATTTACTTATAACCTCTGACCTCTCTATAGTCTCTGTCAAAACAATAGACTATATTCAATTACGAATTGTTGATCAAGACGGACATTTAGTTAATTTTCGTGGTGAAACTATAACAATCAGATTGCACATAAAGTCTGTAGAATAATGGGCATTGTTTATAATAATAATAAACAAAACTAGATTGGTTTTGGTTTTAAAAAACAAACACCACTTCACAAACAAATCAGTCAACGACAAACTGTCAAAAGATTAAGACCTCAAAAATTAAAACTCCTGAAAAAATTAGGCCTGAAAATTGTAAAAAGAAGAGATTAAAAAGATTTAAAATATTCTGTTCTTGTGTCTGTGCATTTGTGTATAGAACTTTTATTTTTTGCCATGTACAAGGAACTGTTAAATATTGAACAACCAATTATTTTTGATGATTCAATTGCACATTATGAAGTGCATACTCAGTAGCCATACACCTCATCAACGTACAATAATAGTGACGAAATTCGAATCGCTGTACAGAATCAAGATCATTGTCTACTTCCGAGCAAAAATTTAATTCATATTAGTGGTAGACTGTTGAAAACTGATGGAACACCAATGTGTGTAATACACACATCTCTGGTTTCTAATGGCGTTTGCCATTTATTTGAAGAAGCAAATTATAAACTCAATGGTATAGATACTGATAAAAATAAAAATGTAGCTCTTACAAGCTTAATAAAAAATTACCTTTCTTTTGATGCCACTGAAAGCAAATTTCTTGAAAATGTTGGTTGGTTAGACTTTATTAATGATGCAACATTGACTAATGCACAAGGCTATTTCGATGTTTGTATACCGTTAAATATGATTTTTGGCTTTGCTGAAGATTATAAAAAAAATATTGTAAACGCTAAACATGAGCTCATTTTTACAAGATAAAGAATAGATTCAAATGCAATTCATCAAATTGTACCTCTTGAAGAATATAGAATTGTCATTGAAAAACTCGAATGGCTGTTACCGTATTTAAAATTATCAGATGCTCAAAAATTAAAAGTATTAAAGTATTTAGAAAAGGATCCGTCGCTTTCAATTAGTTTTCGAACTTGGGAATTATACGAATATCCTTTATTACCATTAACTTAAAAACATATTTGGAGCGTAAAAACTTCAACGCAATTAGAGAAAACTAGATTTATTATATTAGGGTTTCAAACAAACAGGAAAAATAATACTACGCAAAATTCCAGTCATTTTGACCATTGTAACATATCTGATGTAAAGCTGTTTTTAAATTCGCAAAGTTATCCGTATAGTAATATGAACCTTAATATTAATAGAAATCAATATTCTACTCTGTATGAGATGTACACTAATTTTATTATGGAAAAGAATCTCAACCGCTTTTGACGAAAAAAGAATTTTTGCAATATGCTCCTTTAATTGTAATAGATTGCTAAAAACAAAATAAAGCACTAAAAAGTGGTCCCGTTGATATCCGTTTACAATTTGAATCAAGAGAAAATTTTCCCCCTATCAAGCTTTGTGAATTAAAAGAAATATTTTTTAAAAAAACAATTAATAATTTTTTATTTTGTAAATTAAAAAAAATTTTAGTAATAAATAATTTTTTATTTTGTAAATTAAAAAAATTTTTGTAATAAAAAATTTTTTATTTTGAAAATAATAGTTGAATTTTAATAATTCTTAAAGATTGAAAAATTATAATTAAACTATTTTTTTTTAATTATAATAAAGTATGGAAAAAAATTGTTAAAATGGAAATTAGTAGAATATGTTGTAACGTATGATTTTGAACAAATTGAATTTTTGCTCAAGATTTTTGCTTTACGTCAGTCAAAATCAACATAATCGCATAATCGCATTCAACATAATAATTTTAAAAGAAATTTAATTTAATAAATTTCGCCGTCAGGCACCAATTAATTTTTATCTAAGGGAAATTAATAAACTTATGACTCGACTCGGCCCAACAACTTAAAACTCTCAACCTCTGCGATTCTCTCTCGCTCAGAGGAGATTCTGCCCAAACAAAAATTGGCAGCAGAAAAGCCAACGTCGAGACATGACTGGCACAGTATCGTCAAAACGACTTACCCACGCTGATCACTTTCCTGACGTCCTTGTTAATTTTCTTCCCCTTGGTCCTCTAGTCACCGACTCCTCAAGAAGAGCCCTTGTGCCCAGGAGGGAATAGTACGGGGGGAAAAACTACACACACTCTCTCTACTCAAACCTCAATTTTATTCAAGTATCTGCGGCTTCGCTACACCACTACGGCTACAACACATTACTCGTTGATACAACACCGTCCTCGACTACACACAACAAAAACTCCTTTCCCTTACACACGAGACTTTTTCTCGACTCTGTTCGTCTCTTCACACTATCTCTCTACTGACTCACAACATGTCGGCGAAAAACTAAAAACACCTGTTTCTTGCTTTTCTTCACAACGTGCTCGTCTTCTTTATCTCTCCTTCTCTCGTTCCACTGGCTCTCCTTTCTCTGTCTGTTACTACTCATTTCGGCTCTGCCCTCTGTCACTTTCTCTCCTACTAACTAGCCGCGCGACACACATTCCTCACTGATAGTGAGTCACTCGGCAGTTCCGAATTTCCAATTATCATACCAATTAACGATCACGGTTCAAGGATAAATCCGACAGATGACGTGACGATTCAGATTGTCGAACCATAGGAGACGACAATCTACAACGTCACAATCCCCTGCCCACGAACGGTACTATCTTACATAGGACCGTCATGACTATGAAAATGTTGGCACTACTTCTGGCTCTCCTACTCTCTCGCTCTGGCTATTTCACGACTCTCCTCTCTACGTCACTCGGCTCACGAAATTCGGCTCTCTTTACATCACACGACTCACAAAACTCGGCTGTACTATTAAATTTTTTTGTCTCCAATGCTTTCTCACATCTCTAATCTAATAAAAATTCTTAGGGTTGGGTTAGCTGTGACTCTCACAGCCTCTCCCCTCCCCTGGACTATAAGTTCTGGGATCACATCCGTACCTTTAGTCCCACACTCGCCAGCATTGCCTTCAACTACACTTTGACAGAGTAAGCTCTTTTTACTCGATCGGTTCTGGCCCAGCTCTCACACTGTTCTCTTTTTCGGCTCTTCTTCCTTCGCTGTCGTAGCCCCAGTGTACAGGGCATTTCTATGCTCTCCAGGCACCGCTCTCCAAGATTCTTCGTATTTTTACACAATTCTGGCATCTCAAAAAGTTTATTCCTGGTGTTTTGCACACTAGGCATGACTCCACTTGAGATTGCCTTAGAGGGCATTGTTTGGCATAATGTCCCTGTTGTTGGCATTGAAAACAAATCCTCTTGGGACACTCTCTGGCCCGATGTCCTATAGACTGACACTGAAAACAAACTCCCATAAATTGCTTTGTTGCTGTTTGTGAACCATTTTGTTTTACATTTGGCAAACCAACTGGTTTGACTCCTCCTGACACAATTCTTGCGTACATGACTGGGTATGCAGTTTGCATTGGTCCAGTCAAGATCTGTGGTGGGGGTGAACTGACTACTTTGCTCTTGTTTGCTGGATTTTGGGCTGTTGTCATAAGTGTCATGGCGTCTACACATACACTTTCTGGCTTCATCCTTCTTTTGTCCTCCTTCGTCTCTCTACTCTCCTTAGTAGAGTGGTCACCACCACTGGACTCTGACTCCTCCTCTGACGTCGCTGCTTCTGATCTCACCTTTTTCATGAATCTGCTTTCCTTCACGGCTGCTGTAGGAAATCGCATCTTCTCCTTGGGTGTAGGGGGCGTATACCTCTCGTCTACATCTTTGGCCTTTTCAAAGTTTCGTAGGGTTTTCTCCATCTGACTGAGAGAATCGAAATATAAATGGTCCAACTGTCGTCTATATTCCGGCGTAAGTTCTTTATAGGCGATTTTGATTTGTTGTTTCTTGTCAAGGGGGCGCTTCATGTGTCCTAAGATTAACCTGAAGCTTGTCAAGTATGGAGATATTTTCTCTCCTTTCCCTTGCGTTCTGCCCCTCAACTCGTCAATCACGTCATCTTCGTCTACCGTCATCAGATATTCATTCTTGAACACCCTCTTGAATGATTTCCATGACTTAATTTCATGGCGCAACGACCTAAACCAACTCCTGGCGGTTTTCTGAAGGGTGATTGGCAGCGCTAGCAATATTTCTTGATCAGAAAAATCTGACCAATCCTTACAGTCTTCCATGCGGTCCAAGAATTCTTCGGCACTGTCCTCATCACCAAGGAATTTTAAGTCCCAGTCCTTCAGAGTTCTGATCACTTTGGACTTCCGACTAGACTTAATTTCTTTCTCTTTCCCCCCACTACTCTGGCCTTGAATCAGATCACTCTCAGATTCTGACTCACTCATAGAGTCATCTAAGATTGATCTTCGGCTCTCCCACTGACCTCTCTTTGGACTGTCGGCCCTCTTGTTCTCTCTTTGACACTATCTACTCACTCTATCACAAACACTAACTATCCCCACCGCTAACTCTCTCGCGATTACTACTTCATACACTGCTCTCGTACTATTTTCCTATGTTCAGTCTGGTTTCTCTCTACCCTTTTCTCTGTCCTTCTTCTCTAATCTTACCCAATTTCCTAACCTGATCTCTTTTTCTTCACCATCTACTACACACACTTCTTTCAGTCCCTTTTCTCACTGGCTCTCCTACCGGCTCTCCAGTTCTTGGCACTCTTTGATGAGTTATACAGTCTACATTCCCGCTACTTCGTCTTGATTGGCTTCTAGGGGCGGGTGTGGGCTTCACTCTGTCATTTGTGTGATGTGATTGTGAGATCTCGGCTACAGGAGTTTTGTCCCCATGTTGAATATTGTCCCCATGTGGGGACAATATTCGCGATTGTTGATGGTGGGTCAATTGATACCTGTCGCCAATCACGGACCTACATTGGCTTTCTTGTAACTCCCACCCCCCTCTAGAATACTGGCGGTCCAGTTTCTCTGCGTACTCCATGATCTTTCTTATTTCGGATGACAAACCCAAGCGCGCGACTGAATCACGGAGGCTCTGAACATTGGGGCCATTGTGGCAGACGTGATGATGTGAGGCGCTGTCATGACAGTACTCGTTGTCATACTTAATTGAGCACTGGTAGTGGTGGGAGAAACTGTCGTCATACTGGCTGTTGACATGACTGGGGGTGGGGGTGTGTAATTTGGTGTGGACACAACGTTGGTCGGACTAGGTCTACTGTACGGTGTTTCAATTTTCGTTTTACCTCCTCCACTCCCCAGAGTTTTTCTAGCACTAATTCACTCAAGAATCTGGCTCGCCCCACTGTCTAGTTCCTCGTCATCTGTTAATGACATCTGACCACCTCTGCGATAATTGACAAATGGAAATTTATCAATTTCTGACTGTGGGAAGGCTTCCACTGAAAAAATTTTATCAGTATTCCCGAGGTCATACCTGTCACTGAATGGCACGTCACTTTTGTCATTCAAGGCAAATCTCATCTCGGCTCTCAACAACCTCTCTCTCAAAACTTGTGACGACCCGCTGATACACAATTGGTGTCTCAGTAAATTCGTCACTACTTGACAAATTTGCATGACTTTAATTGTTTCCCATGCTCTGCTTACGCATGGTACATCAATTAGTTCGCTCATGCGTCCTTTGTAGTCCTGCATCTCGCAATTGCCTTTGCCATTTCAAAGAAAAGAATTCTAAGTTCGAATAATTTTTAATTTCAAGGGGGTGCACGATGTGTATACACGGCCCTGGGCTGTCTTGAAAACAAGGACGTACCTACTCAAGGAGTGCCCTCTTTTAAAATTTCTCCTTTCTGGCAGACTGGTGGCACTATTCATTGGGAAATTTTTATCTGAACGTTTCACTGGCTGGTTTTCGGCAATTTATGACAAAAATTTTTTTTGAAATTCTTTAATTTAATTTTATTCCGATAAGTGAAATTTTACACGTCAGAAAAAATTTTAATTTCAATGGCAAAGGCACTACATTCTTTATTTTATACATACTACGGCAAGGACAACGTAACTTCTAACACTCCGGCATCTGGCCTTTTAAATTTTCGAATTTTCTGGCGAACTCTGGCTGTACCTGGCAATTTTACAAATTCGAAAATTCTGGCCGGCTCTGGCAATAAAATTCTGAATTTTTCGACTATTAATAACAAAAAAAAATTTAATTTTCGTCTGGCTTGTGAAAATTTCAGAATTCTCGCAACACTTTATGAAATACAATGTACAACACTCAATTTGCAGTCGTGTCTCGGTTCGAGCTTGGCCCCACGTTGGGCGCCAAATTTTGTGACGTATGATTTTGAACAAATTGAATTTTTGCTCAAGATTTCTGCTTTACGTCAGTCAAAATCCGACGCATTTAACATAATAATTTTAAAAGAAATTTAATTTAATAAATTTCGCCGTCAGGCGCCAATTAATTTTTAACTAAGGGAAATTAATAAACTTATGACTCGACTTGGCCCAACAACTTAAAACTTTCAACCTCTGAGTTTCTCTCTCGCTCAGAGGAGATTTTGCCCAAACAAATATTGGCAGCAGAAAAGCCAACGTCGAGACACGACTGGCACAGTATCGGCAAAACGACTTACCCACGCTGGTCATTTCCCTGACGTCCTTGTTAATTTTCTTCCCCTTGGGGGAAGAAGAGAAGAGCCCTTGTGCCCAGGAAGGAATAGTACGGGGGAAAAAACTACACACACTCTCTCTGCTTAAACCTTAATTTTATTCAAGTATCTGCGGCTTCGCTACACCACTACGGCTACAACACATTACTCGTTGATACAACACCGTCCTCGACTACACACAACAAAAACTCCTTTCCCTTACACACGAGACTTTTTCTCGACTCTGTTCGTCTCTTCACACTATCTCTCTACTGACTCACAACATGTCGGCGAAAAACTAAAAACACCTGTTTCTTGCTTTTCTTCACAACGTGCTCGTCTTCTTTATCTCTCCTTCTCTCGTTCCACTGGCTCTCCTTTCTCTGTCTGTTACTACTCATTTCGGCTCTGCCCTCTGTCACTTTCTCTCCTACTAACTAGCCGCGCGACACACATTCCTCACTGATAGTGAGTCACTCGGCAGTTCCGAATTTCCAATTATCATACCAATTAACGATTACGGTTTAAGGATAAATCCGACAGATGACGTGACGATTCAGATTGTCGAACCATAGGAGACGACAATCTACAACGTCACAATGTAAAATAAAATGACAATTTCTTATTCAAAACTAAATAGCACATGTGAAAGAAATGAGAGAAAGAATTTTATCACTTACTGATGTATCAAATTGCTTGACCTTGTGAACAATTTGTCGGCGGTCAGTTCCGTATACTTATAAATCATACGATTAGTATAAATACTGTATATTTTTAAAAATCCACTCTGTAATCTTTTTTAAACGAATATAATAAACAATAAAAATAATTTTTTCTTGAAGTAAATTTCCTTGATTGTTTTACCATTTCATGATTTTTTCAGAAAAAATATGTATTAGTTATTATTTTATTAATAATTTAATTTAATTAAAAAAAAACTTTTTAACCCAATTTTTTCATAAACATTTTTTTTATCAACATTATTTTTTTGAAAAATAAAGTTATTAATAATAATAATTTTTAAAAATTAAATAATAATTAATATCTTTTTAGCATCAATTATTATTATTAAAAAAAATTCCAGTAATAAACTTTTATTGACACATATAAATAATTTATTATTATTATTACAAAATTTTTTGTAATATAAGCATAGGTGGATTATTATAAGATTAATATATTTTTAAAAAAAGGTATATTAATATAATTAAAAACATTGCGGAAACTTTATTTTTTAATGAACCACTTATTCAATTTTTTGTTTCTTTTCCTTTCCTTCTTCTCGTTCCTCTCCTACATCTGCATTTTGTTCATTAATTTCATTTTCTTGTATGCCCTCTACGTCTATAGGTTCATCACTATACAGCACGGTCTCTCTGTCGTCATCGGAGAATGACTCTTTCTCGCCGGTGTTCCCCTCTTTTCCCTCCATCACTTCTCTGTGACTCTCCTCTTCTTCGTCATTTTCCATAGCTGCCTCCGTCTTGTCGGTGTTCCCCTCCTTTTCCTCTACCTCGTCTTCTTCTATGTCCATCGCTGAATCTGTCTCGACGGTGTTCCCCTCCTTTTCGTTCACTTCGTCTTCTCCTACGCCCGAGTCCATGTCTCCTTCACTTCTTTCTCTGGCTTTGATTCCCTTCTTACAGCAGTCACACACGTCGTCGTCTTCTTCTTCTCCTTCTTCTTCTCTGGTTATATTCGATCTATTTTCTCCTTGATTTTCATTTCTGGAGAAACACTCTTCAATTGTAATTTCCAATTCATCACAATCCAAATCCTGTAAACCGCTATCAAAATAAGGATAACTGCAGTAGGGCGGGATTAACAAATCATGTTTCCTATCCAAACGAAAAATTGAGTTGTTGATTTTGCAAACATCAACAACTACATTCATGAATCGAAGGTACACCCTTTCAGCATCCGTCTTGTCATAGAAGCAGTTGTAGTTAGTCACTGCGATGACCACCATTAAAATGTTTCGCAGCTTATGGACGTCCACATTTTACGATAGCCATTCCGATGGAACATCCACAGCAATGTCAAATCCAGCATATGTGCAATTCTAAAAAAAAGTTCATTAGATTCTTAAAAAATTATTACTTTTTTTCTATTATTTAATAACTTTTTTTTAAATTTTAAAAATATGTAATTTATTTTTGACTAGCAATTAAACAACTTAGTTTAAATAATTAAATAATAATTTATATTTAATTTATTTTCAATTTAATAACATATTTTTTTATTTTTGAAAATATTTAATTTTTGTTGTTTTGCTATCAATTAAACAACTTAATTTAAATTAATTAAATAATAATTTTAATTTTATTTATTAAACTTCTTTTAATTATTTATTATTTTACATCCTACTTACTACTTCATTTGCTTGCAAAATCATCCTTATAACAAATCCATATTGATTTTGACTGGCCTCCACTTTGATGTTATTAAAGGAAATAGTTGTCTTTCCTTGCGGGCTTAAAACCCTGCTTGCTAAATCTTTAGCTCGCATCGCAATTGAGACGATGCACAGCTGTTTGAAAGTGGATCCATTTGAGCATGCATATAGCCATTCTGATAGAGCCTCAATTCTGATGTAATGCCTCGTGTATGGCATGTTTTTTGTCCTATAAATTAATTAAAATATTTAAATTCAAATAGTGAAAAATTTTAAAAACATCAAAAATAAATTTATTAAAATAAATTTTAAAAATTTTTAATTTTTTAAAACTTAAAAAAATTTTTTTTTAAAATTAAATTTGAAAAATTAAAAATAAGAAATTAAAAAAAATTATTAAAGAAAAATTAAATCAAAAATCAAATATTTCAAATTAAAATAAATTATAATTTAAAAATGAAATATGAATGCAAAATAAAAATTTTTAAGTCAAATTTGAAAATTTAGAATTAACTTGTTTATTTAATTCAATTTGGAAAAATAAATTTGATAAAAGCAAAACAAATGAAAATTAATTAATTGATTATTTTTATTATTATTATTATTATTATTATTATTTTTATTATTCTATTTTTTTATTTTTTTTTAACTAAATTTCTTATTTAATTTCAAAAAAATTTTAATTCTAATTGATCATTTAAAAAAAATTAATTTTCTATAAATTTAAAGAGTACAAATTTTAATTTATTAAAGAATAAATTAAACAAATTAATTATAAAAAAAATTCAAACTGTAAATTTAAAAATGTTTAAATCAAATAATTTTTAAAATAAAATTTTAAAAAATTTGAATAAGAAATTAAAAAAAAAAATATTTTATTAGAGCAAAATTAAATTAAAAATCAAATATTTAAAATTAAAAAATTAGATACAAAATTTTGTTAAAATTTAAGTAAATTTAAAAAAATTTCAAATTAAAAAAATTAAATATGAATGCAAAATAAAAAATTTTTTAATTCGAATTTGGAAATTTGAAATTAAAAAAAAAATTTTAATTGAATTCAAAAAAATTAAATTTGATAAAAGCAAAATAAATTAAAATTAAATTTTAAACATTTAAAATTTTTTGAAAAATTAAATTTTAAATAAATTAAATTTTAAATAAATTAAATTTTAAATAAATTAAATTTTTTTGAAAAATTAAATTTTAAATAAATTAAATTTTTTTGAAAAATTAAATTTTAAATAAATTAAATTTTTTTGAAAAATTAAATTTTAAATAAATTAAATTTTTTTGAAAAATTAAATTTTAAATAAATTAAATTTTTTTGAAAAATTAAATTTTAAATAAATTAAATTTTTTTGAAAAATTAAATTTTAAATAAATTAAATTTTTTTGAAAAATTAAATTTTAAATAAATTAAATTTTTTTGAAAAATTAAATTTTAAATAAATTAAATTTTTTTGAAAAATTAAATTTTAAATAAATTAAATTTTTTTGAAAAATTAAATTTTTTTGAAAAATTAAATTTTTGTGAAAAATTAAATTTTAAATAAATTAAATTTTTTTGAAAAATTAAATTTTAAATAAATTAAATTTTTTTGAAAAATTAAATTTTTGTGAAAAATTAAATTTTAAATAAATTAAATTTTTTTGAAAAATTAAATTTTAAATAAATTAAATTTTTTTGACAAATTAAATTTTAAATAAATTAAATTTTTTTGAAAACTTAAATTTTATTTAGTCGCGATTAAAATTTTATAAAATTTTTAATAAATTTTTTTATTATATTGTTTTACAATTTGATAAAAATAAATCACAATCGTTATTAAAATTCACTATTAAAAATTTTGTGTTACTTATGGGTCACTTGTTTCACTCTTTATTATATACATCTATATATATATATATATATATTCATGTATATTTTATTATTTGATTGTCACTTCTTTAATGAAGCTCCTTCTTAATCAAGCTCCTTTTTATACCCATGCCTTTGTTTAGAAAATATGAGACAGAGATAAGTATATGGATTGAAAGAAGAAGGTAGAGTGCGATAAGGTTCTCCCTCTGTGGGGTAAGATGGGTGATTCTTTCTTTATGAATATGATTATGTAATTGTCATATTTAATTTAATTATTAATTTTTTTAAAACCCTAAGGTTCAGTATTTGTACTTTTGGTTAAACGTACTCTTCTATCATAGTGATAACTGTAAATTTTTTTCTTTTGTTTTATGGTATATAATTCGTGGTTTTTACTTATTATGAAATGCTGTGATTTGATCAAATTTTAGAAATTATAAGTGCTTTTTTATAATCACGAATTGTAATTTTTTTAGGGTTTCGTGGCCAAGGGCCAAAACCCTTATAGCGAGACTATGGTAATGGTTGTCATAACAACTGTTGTTAGGGTAATGGTAATGGGTAATTTACATAGTTCTACAATATTTGTATATTGCTAAAAATAAATTATTAAATTCTTAATTTGTTAAAGTTATACTTTTTGATAATATATTTAATATTACTCTTATTCCATATTTTTATTGAAAACATATGCGACATGAAAATACTCGAAAGTTCTAAAAGAACCAATCACTTCATTAAAGTTTTTAAACAATTAATTAAAAAAAAAAATTTCTAAGTAAATTATTATTTTTTTTTATTCATTCATTATCATTATCATCATTTTTGTCATTTTAGGCCACGAAACCCTATGATGTAGACGCGTTGCGCCTGCTTCTCTGCCTGATTTTTAAGTTTGAACCCTTTGCTCCTTTTGCTTTTTTCTTTACATTTTTTTCACCAAAAATTTTGTAGGTATACAATTTTGAACGCAATCCTACAAATTATGTAATAATTTTTCCATTGCATTCATCCTTTATTAGCCCTAAATTTTTTTTATTTGCTAATGGAATACCATAGATGTTATTTTGTGGGTAATCAGACGTGTCAAAACATTGTATATCTCGTTTAATAAAATTATAAATATTTGGAACATGAAAATGGTAAATTAAACTATCTGTGTCCATATAAAGTAATTTTAATTTTTCACCAAATGTTCTTTTAACATAATGGTAGTGAAAATCATAAAGATATAATTTAGATATGTCTAAAATGGTGAATCCAACATAAATAGGTTTATTAATTTCAACTTGTAGTTTATTAAGTTCTATAATAACTAAATTTTTATCAAATATATTGCAACTATGAAAATTTGGTTTACTGATAAGAACTTTTGCTCCAAATCTACCTTCCTATTTTGTCACTATTCTAACATCCTTATGATTTATTTCATTTTTCATAGTTTTTCCGAAAACAGAGTTATTTATTAATTTATAAAAAAATTTTCAAATGCATTAGTACAGCGTCTTCTGAAATCCGTATTTAAATCAATATACTGTTTTAACCATTGTGATTGTTTAAACTTTAAAATTCTATGAACCTTTTTCAATTTCATTCCTAATTGTAGGTAATATTTTAGATTTTTGTAATGAATAATATATTTTTCCTTCAAAAATAAATTAGTTTTAAGTTTTGGTAATTTACTACCTAGAGGTAAAAAATGTTCCGGGCATAAGGACAAATCTTTGTGCAAATCATGCAATTTTGTAGAATATTTTAAATCCACTTCTAAAATATAACTATAAGAAGAATCATCCTCAATTTTAAAAACATCAAAGTCCAATATATTTTTTTCCCATTGAAAATCGGAAATAGGTAAAAATTCACACATTCATGTACCGTATAAATTATTAATATCAAAATACATTATGTAGGATTCTTTAATATTTTCGTTAAAATCTGACCCCATAAATCTGTTGTTAGCTTTTGCATACCGATTTGAGCATTGAGAAACACCACCTCTAATACCTTTCTCTAAAAAAAGTACCATATCTATATCAGTTAACAATTGCCATTCCACTTTTGTTAATTTTAGCATTGCATCAAATGCAAGCTCAGGTATAGTATAATAATGTAAAGCATCCAGATTATAAGCTGACATACAAGTTTCTCGAAAATTATCAAATATATCTGCTACAAGTAAAACATCTGTTTTCAAATATAAATCCGAATAATCTCCTAAACTTTTTAAATTAAATGTGGTCCAAACATGACAAGCGTGAGTATAGTCGTCTTCTGAAATTTGCGAATCATTCAATTTGGAATAAAATTCTTCTGTACGAGGCAATTGATTTTCATGTAATTTTTCCCAATTATTAATATATTCATTTGGGAAAACGCCTTTTCTTGTTAAAAGATTAAATTCATTAATATTTTTGCAATATTTTGTTGTTATTTTCTTTTTCTCATTTTGAAGAAAATTTGTTAATTTATCCAAACTACTAGGCATGAAAATGAGTTAAAGGGGATTTACAATAGAAAAGACCTTAGAAAATATTATTTACGACAAGAATAAACTATTTATATTTTGATAATTACATTAATATAAAATGGTTTTCGCTATTATTCATATATATATATATATATATATATATATATATATATATATATATATATATATATATATATATATATATATATATATATATATATATATATATATATATATATATATATATATATATATATATAAATTCCTTCTCACCGTAAAAAAGAGAAAATTAAGTCTAATTTACGAAAGATAAATGTATATGAAAATGATTGTGAGAAGAAAGATATATAGATAATTGAGCTCCCGCGGGCAATAACTCGATCTGCGCTCGGACGCAAGCGCTAGTACCAGTCGGGGAGCAGTAAGCGCCACTGCGCCACTCACTGCCACCCGTCTGGTATTAGAGAGTGCGTCCGAGCGCAGATCGAGTTATTGCCCGCGGGAGCTCAATTTAAGTGTAAAATGGAATGAATGAAAAAAATAAAGATCCTCTCCCATAAATTGAATTGTTATACAAATTTTGTTGATTGAGATAGTTTGAAAGAGAGAACGAATGTAATAAATAAGTATCGATGTACATAAACTGAATTGTTAAGTAAATATTAGTTTGAAGGAACTCACAATGACTATGTAGGTATATAAATAAATAGAACAAAAATGAAACAAGACATTGAATAGGCAAAAGATCCTTCGAAACTCGTGCATAATTCTTTTATAAAAAAATGAGAATCATAACCTGACAAATTGTGAAAAATGACTGGTATCACATGTGAATTTTTATAATTTATATTGCATTCTTGGTGAGCAGCTCCCCTATATTTTCCTGTTAAATGATTGTGATCTCTACATCTAATATCATTATTTTCAAATGGTTTCTCGCAAATATAACAATTTTCAGCAGTTTGAAATTCTAATTCCTCTTTATAAGTTAAAGATTCCATTGGAACGATTTTCTTTAAATAAGATTTAACTAGATTTGTGATATCTTTTAATTTATTCATAAACCATAAAATGCAGACTTTTCCTCTATATAGTTCAAAGGTTGAAAGAGAATCATCGAACTCACATTTTAAGTAAAATGCGACACTATGTGGCACATGTTTTTGATAAGCAGAAGAAACCATTTTATTACCCTTAATTGGTTCTAAAATGCTTTCAGTATCGGCATAGACAACGAATGGAACTTTTTCTTTGAATTTAAAATTTTTGAATTTCAAAATATTATCTTTTTCGTTTGGTAATTTCACTCTACATTTGTTTAATACTGTACAATCAAGCTTATGGTTTTCTAGAGAATATTTATTCTTAAAATTACATAAGCACCTATCACAAATCAAAATTTGACATTTACTTTTTGCCATTTGAGATTTAACCAAGCGGGACAAATTACGGATCCATGCAAAATTATGAAAATCATTATCGAAATATTGATTTTTAATCATTAATAAGTGAATTGTCGGTTTTTCTGAATATTGTTCATTTAAATATAGAGGAACTATATCCGATTTTTTTCATTCAGTGCAATCAATGCTATAAATGTTTATTTTTAAATTATTCATTTTTTCAAATTTAGGTACGTCTGTCATAGCAATGGGAAAATTAATCCCTTCATATTTTAATACGGTTTTAAAATGAGGATAAGAACTGGTAATACTAGAGTTATTTTCAACAGAATGTAAAGCTGATATTACGGACCAAAGAAAGCAAAATTCATCTTTATCTTTTATATTTACAACTGCATGTTTGTCCCTTATAAATTTTGGTAATTCTGCAAATGTACAAAGACCTCCTTGTAAAGGAGCATATCTATGAATATTTACCATTAAATTTACAATTTCTTTTAAAGACCAACCTGACTCTTTTGTATTAAAATCTTCAACTTTTTTTAAAATGTACTGAGTTGTACTATCAAAGAATAATTCAATATTTGAAGAATGCAAAATAATTTCATTCTTTGTATTAAAAAATTTTTTTCCTTTAATTATTTTCCCATCGCTCACAGTTGTAAAATTTGCTGCAAATATAAAATTTAGTTTTACGCCACTGTTTTGTTTTAAATCATTTTTCAAACGATTTTTAATTAAAGATCTTGAATCCTCTAAAAATTTAAGTAAACCTTTATGTTTTAAATTTATAATAACTGCAGTTCTTACTCTATTTTTAAAAGCTGATTCTTAATCTTGACATATAATTCTATTAGATTTTTTTTGTATTTTCCCCAATACCTTCACCTCCTTTGCGCATTTGCTTTAATTTTTCGTTAAACGTTTGTAAAATTCCTAAAGTAGATGTTATTTTATTTTTATCACCTACTGTTAAATCATCCTTTATTCTTAAAACTTTGTTCAACTGACGAATATTTTGGGTACTAAATTTGATCCATTTTTCTGTTTCTTGTAACATTTTTTCATTATTCTTAATTTCGATTATAGTTTTGAAAGCACTTTCCATAATTTTAATCAATGTTTTGCACTTTAAATCCATATTTTCTCATTTTTTTATTCTTAAAATTGTATTTTTTTAAAAAACAAATAACACCCTAACTTCTATTAACTACGTTTACTATTAATCAGTCAAACAATCCCGAACATAACTTTAATAAGAATAACTGCCCTACGCAATAAACAATTTTATTTATAGTCTTCATATGAGTCAAATAGTTGTTGACAAAAATTATCAACTAGAAAAATTTAATAATAATAATAATAAAAATAAATAATAATAAGATGCTATCACTCAGTAATTAGATTAACATAGATGTTGAAGTCATCGATCACTCCGAGTCAAGTTATTAAGAAAAAAGGAAAAAATCAACAAAACTATTCCTTAACGTTTCAACAGCTAGGCTGTCCTCTTCAGAACGTAGAATGTTCACATAACGACGAGAAACGTCTGTATCGCCACAGATACGATTAGACACTACTAATCGTATCTGTGGCGATACAGACGTTTCTCGTCGTTATGTGAACATTCTACGTTCTGAAGAGGACAGCCTAGCTGTTGAAACGTTAAGAAATAGTTTTGTTGATTTTTTCCTTTTTTCTTAATAACTTGACTCGGAGTGATCGATGACTTCAACATCTATGTTAATAATAAAAATATATTGCACATACCTTATTTGGCATTCTTAAATTCCATTACCTTAGACATTAAGATAACAGCAGGCATCAGTTTATACGAAAACAATTCCATATGAGCCACTACTCGCAGCACGATAAGAAAAAAATTCGTGGCACGCCCTTTTCCAAAAAAACTGCCGTTTAACGAGCAATACGAGTAGATGCGCTAATCAAATTCTTAATAAATGCAAGCCTAAACAAGTATCTTATAAAAATGATAACAGATGCAAATCCTACCTCTGCAGATATACAAGCAAAACAAACGTACCTACCACAAAACATTCCTAAGTGAAAAAATAGAATGTTGAGTCATCGAAAAAATGTAAGGGGGCTTTTGGATAGAGCTGAATCTCAAGGTTATATCCAGAAACTCCCTTACCTACCTTACCTTATCTACCCCTTACCTACCTTTTATACGTCCTCATTCTATTAATGAGTAAATCTTCAATTACGTCCTAATATTTTGCCGAGCCTTAACATACATACGTCATCATTTTTTATCGAGAAAGTCCGCAAATACATCATTATAGTAATGAGTAAATCCTCAATTACGTACTCATCTTTTGCCGAACTATAACTTAAATACGTCATCATTTTTTATCGAGAAAGTCCTCAAATACGTCCTCATTCTATTAATGAGTAAATCTTCAATTACGTACTCATCATTTACCGAGATAAAACTTTTAACGTCATCTTTTTTTGTTGTGAAAGTGCTCAAATACGTACTCATTATATTAATGAGTAAATCTTCAATTACGTCCTCATTTTTTTCCGAGCTATAACTTTTAATTGTCATCATTTTTTATCGAGAAAGTCCTCAAATACATCCTCATTCTATTATTGAGTAAATCCTCAATTACATCCTTATTTTATGCCGAGCTATAACTTTTAAACATCATCTTTCTTTTTGTCTAGAAAGTCCTCAAACACGTCCTCATTCTATTATTGAGTAAATCCTCAATTACGTACTCATCTTTTGCCGTGCTATAACTTACATACGTCATCATTTTTTTATCGAGACAGTCCTCAAATACGTCTTCATTATATTATTAAGTATATTTATAATTACATCCTCATTTTTTTGCCGTGCTATAAGTTAAATACGTCATAATTTTTTTTCAAGAAAAGTCCACAAACACGACCTCATTATAATAATGAGTGAATCCTTAATTACGTCCTAATTTTTTTGCCGAGCTATAACTTACATACGTCATCATTTTTTATCGAGAATGTCCTCAAATACGTCCTCATTCTATTATTGAGTAATTCCTTAATTACGTCCTCATTTTTTGCTGAGCTATAACTTTTAAACGTCATCTTTCTTTTTGCCGAGAAAGTCCTCAAATACGTCCTCATTCTATTATTAAGTAAATCCTCAATTACGTCCTCATTTTTTTGCCGAGCTATAACTTACATACGTCATCATTTTTTATCGAGAAAGTCCTCAAATACGTCCTCATTCTATTATTATGTATTTTCTTAATTACGTACTCATTTTTTTGCCGAGCTATAACTTACATACATCATCTTTCTTTTTGACGAGAAAGTCTTCAAATACGTCCTTATTCTATTATTGAGTAAATCCACAATTACGTACTCATTTTATGCCGAGCTATAACTTTTAAACGTCATCTTTCTTTTTGACAAGCACGTCCTCAAATACAACCTCATTCTACTATTGAGTAAACCTTTAATTACGTCCTCATTTTTTGCCGAGCTACAACTTTTAAACGTCATCATTTTTTTATCGAGAAAGTCCTCAAATACGTCCACATTCTATTATTGAGTAATTCCTTAATTACGTCCTCATTTTTTGCCGACCTATAACTTACATACGTCATCATTTTCTTATCAAGAAAGTCCTCAAATACGTCCTCATTCTATTATTCAGTAATTCCTTAATTACGTCCATATTTTTTGCCGAGCTATAGTTTTGAACGTCATCATACTTTTTGTCGAGAACGTCCTTAAGTACGTCCTTATTCTATTATTGAGTAAATCCTCTATTACGTCCTCATTTTTTGCCGAGCTATAACTTACACACGTCATCATTTTTTTATCGAGAAAGTCCTCAAATATGTCCTCATTCTATTATTGAGTAATTTCTTAATTACGTCCTTATTTTTTGCCGAGCTATAACTTTAAAACGTCATCTTCCTTTTTTGTCAAGAAAGTCCTCAAATACGTCCACATTTTATTATTAAGTAATTCCTTAATTACGTCCTTATTTTTTGCCGAGCTATAACTTTAAAACGTCATCTTCCTTTTTTGTCGAGAAAGTCCTCAAATACGTCCTCATTCTATTATTAAGTAAATCCTCAATTACGTCCTGATTTTTTTGTTAAGCAATAACTTACATACGTCATCTTCTTTTTGAAGAGAATGTCCTCAAATACGTCCTCATTCTATTATTAAGTAATTCCCTAATTACGTCCTCATATTTTGCCGAGCTATAACTTTTAAACGTCATCTTCCTTTTATGTCGAGAAAGTCCTCAAATACGTCCTCATTCTATTATTAAGTAAATCCTCAATTACGTCCTGATTTTTTTGCCGAGCTATAACTTACAAATGTCATCATTTTTTTATCGAGAAAGTCCTCAAATATGTCCTCATTCTATTATTGAGTAATTTCATAATTACGTCCTTATTATTTGCTGAGCTATAACTTTTAAACGTCATCTTCTTTTTGTCGAGAAAGTCCTCAAATACGTCCACATTATATTATTAAGTAATTCCTTAATTACGTCCTTATTTTTTGCCGAGCAATAACTTTTAAACGTCATCTTCTTTTTGTAGACAAAGTCCTCAAATACGTCCTCATTCTATTATTATGTTAATCCTCAATTACGTCCTGATTTTTTTGTCAAGCAATAACTTACATACGTCATCATTTTTTTATCGAGAAAGTCCTCAAATATATCCTCATTCTATTATTGAGTAATTCCTTAATTAGGTCCTTATATTTTGCCGAGCTATAACTTTTAAATGTCATCTTTCTTTTTGTCGAAAAAGTCCTCGAATACGTCCTCATTCTATTATTAAGTAATTCTTTAATTACGTCCTTATTTTTTGCCAACCTATAACTTACATACGTCATCATTTTTTTCAAGAGAGTCCACAAATACGTCCTCATTCTATTATTAAGTAATTCCCTAATTACGTCCTCATATTTTACCGAGCTGTAACTTACATACGTCATCATTTTTTTATCGAGAAACTCCTCAAATACGTCCTCATTCTACTATAGAGTAAATCTTTAATTACGTCCTCATTTTTTGCCGAGCTATAACTTTTAAACGTCATCTTTCTTTTAGTCGAGAAAGTCCTTAAATATGTCTTCATTCTATTATTATGTATAGTTTTAATTACTTCCTCATTTTTTTGCCGAACTATAAGTTACATACGTCATCATTTTTTAATCGAGAAAAGCCTCAAATACGTCCTCATTCTATTATTGAGTAATTCCTTAATTACGTCCTTATATTTTGCCGAGCTATAACTTACATACGTCATCATTTTTTTATCGAGAAAGTCCTCAAATACGTCCTCATTCTATTATTGAGTAAATTTTCAATTACGTCCTCATTTTTTGCCGAGCTATAACTTACATACGTTATAATTTTTTTATCGAGAAAGTCCTCAAATACGTCCTCATTCTATTATTGAGTAATTCCTTAATTACGTCCTTATATTTTGCAAAGCTACAACTTTTAAACGTCATCTTTCTTTTTTTCGAATAAGTTCTCAAATATGTCCTCATTCTATTATTAAGTAATTCCCTAATTACGTCCTCAAATTTTGCCGAGCTATAACTTACATACGTCATAATTTTTTTATCGAGAAAGTCCTCAAATACGTCCTCATTCTATTATTGAGTAATTCCTTAATTACATCCTTATATTTTGCCGAGCTATAACTTTTAAACGTCATCTTTCTTTTTGTCGAAAAAGTCCTCAAATATGTCCTCATTCTATTTTTAAGTAATTCCTTAATTACGTCTTCATTTTTTGCTGAGCTATAACTTCCATACGTCTTAATTTTTTTATCGAGAAAGTCCTCAAATACGTCCTCATTCTATTATCAAGTAATTCCCTAATTACGTCCTTATATTTTGCCGAGCTATAACTTTTAAACGTCATCTTTCTTTTAGTCGAGAAAGTCCTTAAATACGTCCTCATTCTATTAATAAGTAATTCCTTAATTACGTCCTCATTTTTTGCTGAGCTATAACTTACATACGTCATAATTTTTTAATCAAGAAAGTCCTCAAATACGTCCTCATTCTATAATTGAGTAATTTCTTAATTACGTCCTTATTTGTTTCCGAGCTATAACTTTTAAACGTCATCTTCTTTTTGTCGAGAACGTCCTCAAATATGTCCTCATTCTATTATTAAGTAATTCCCAAATCACGTCCTTAAATTTTGCCGAGCTATAACTTACATACGTCATCATTTTTTTATCGAGAAAGTCCTCAAATACGTCCTCATTCTATTATTGAGTAATTCCTTAATTAGGTCCTTATATTTTGCCGAGCTATAACTTTTAAACGTCATCTTTCTTTTTTTCGACAAAGTCCTCAAATACGTCCTCATTCTATTATTAAGTAATTCCTTAATTACGTCCTCATTTTTTGCCGAGCTATAACTTACATACGTCATCATTTTTTTATCGAGAAAGTCCTCAAATACGTCCTCATTCTATTATTGAGTAAATTTTCAATTACGTCCTCATTTTTTTGACGAGCTATAACTTGCATACGTCATCATTTTTTATAAAGAAAGTCCTCAAATACGTCCTCATTCTACTATTGAGTAAATCTTTAATTACGTCCTCATTTTTTGCCGATCTATAACTTACATACGTCATCATTTTTTTATCGAGAAAGTCCTTAAATACGTCCTCATTCTATTATTGAGTAATAACTTAATTACGTCCTTATATTTTGCAAAGCTAAAACTTTTAAACGTCATCTTTCTTTTTTTCGAAAAAGTCCTCAAATACGTCCTCATTCTATTAATAAGTAATTCCATAATTACGTTCTCATTTTTTGCTGAGCTATAACTTACATACGTCATAATTTTTTTATCAACAAAGTCCTCAAATACGTCCTCATTCTATAATTGAGTAATTTCTTAATTACGTCCTTATTTTTTGCCGAGCTAAAACTTTTTAACGTCATCTTCTTTTTTTCGAAAAAGTCCTCAAACACGTCCTCATTCTATTAATAAGTAATTCATTAATTACGTCCTTATTTTTTGCTGAGCTATAACTTACATACGTCATCATTTTTTATCGAGAAAGTCCTCAAATACGTCCTCATTCTATTATTGAGTAATAACTTAATTACGTCCTTATATTTTGCAAAGCTAAAACTTTTAAACGTCATCTTTCTTTTTTTCGAATAAGTCCTCAAATATGTCCTCATTCTATTATTAAGTAATTCCCTAATTACGTCCTCAAATTTTGCCGAGTTATAACTTACATACGTCATAATTTTTTATCGAGAAAGTCCTCAAATACGTCCTCATTCTATTATTGAGTAATTCCTTAATTACGTCCTTATATTTAGCAAAGCTAAAACTTTTAAACGTCATCTTTCTTTTTTCCGAATAAGTCCTCAAATATGTCCTCATTCTATTATTAAGTAATTCCCTAATTACGTCCTCAAATTTTGCCGAGCTATAACTTACATACGTCATCATTTTTTATAAAGAAAGTCCTTAAATACGTCCTCATTCTATTATTAAGTAAATCCTTAATTACGTCCTCATTTTTTTGCCGAGCTATAACTTACATACGTCATCTTTCTTTTTGACGAGACAGTCCTCAAATACGTACTCTTTATATTTATGAGTAAATCCTTAATTACGTACTCATTTTTTGCTGAGCTATAACTTACATACGTCATCATTTTTTTATCGAGAAAGTCCTCAAATACGTCCTCATTCTATTATTGAGTAATTCCTTAATTACATCCTTATATTTTGCCGAGCTATAACTTTTAAACGTCATCTTTCTTTTTGTCGAAAAAGTCCTCCAATATGTCCTCATTCTATTTTTAAGTAATTCCTTAATTACGTCTTCATTTTTTGCTGAGCTATAACTTACATACGTCTTAATTTTTTTATCGAGAAAGTCCTCAAATACGTCCTCATTCTATTATTAAGTAATTCCCTAATTACGTCCTTATATTTTGCCGAGCTATAACTTTTAAACGTCATCTTTCTTTTTTTCGACAAAGTCCTCAAATACGTCCTCATTCTATTATTGAGTAAATTTTCAATTACGTCCTCATTTTTTTGACGAGCTATAACTTGCATACGTCATCATTTTTTATAAAGAAAGTCCTCAAATACGTCCTCATTCTACTATTGAGTAAATCTTTAATTACGTCCTCATTTTTTGCCGATCTATAACTTACATACGTCATCATTTTTTTATCGAGAAAGTCCTTAAATACGTCCTCATTCTATTATTGAGTAATAACTTAATTACGTCCTTATATTTTGCAAAGCTAAAACTTTTAAACGTCATCTTTCTTTTTTTCGAAAAAGTCCTCAAATACGTCCTCATTCTATTAATAAGTAATTCCATAATTACGTTCTCATTTTTTGCTGAGCTATAACTTACATACGTCATAATTTTTTTATCAACAAAGTCCTCAAATACGTCCTCATTCTATAATTGAGTAATTTCTTAATTACGTCCTTATTTTTTGCCCAGCTAAAACATTTTAACGTCATCTTCTTTTTTTCGAAAAAGTCCTCAAACACGTCCTCATTCTATTAATAAGTAATTCATTAATTACGTCCTTATTTTTTGCTGAGCTATAACTTACATACGTCATCATTTTTTATCGAGAAAGTCCTCAAATACGTCCTCATTCTATTATTGAGTAATAACTTAATTACGTCCTTATATTTTGCAAAGCTAAAACTTTTAAACGTCATCTTTCTTTTTTTCGAATAAGTCCTCAAATATGTCCTCATTCTATTATTAAGTAATTCCCTAATTACGTCCTCAAATTTTGCCGAGTTATAACTTACATACGTCATAATTTTTTATCGAGAAAGTCCTCAAATACGTCCTCATTCTATTATTGAGTAATTCCTTAATTACGTCCTTATATTTAGCAAAGCTAAAACTTTTAAACGTCATCTTTCTTTTTTCCGAATAAGTCCTCAAATATGTCCTCATTCTATTATTAAGTAATTCCCTAATTACGTCCTCAAATTTTGCCGAGCTATAACTTACATACGTCATCATTTTTTATAAAGAAAGTCCTCAAATACGTCCTCATTCTACTATTGAGTAATTCTTTAATTACGTCCTCATTTTTTGCTGAGCTATAACTTACATACGTCATCATTTTTTTATCGAGAAAGTCCTCAAATACGTCCTCATTCTATTATTAAGTAATTCCTTAATTACGTCCTCATTTTTTGCCGAGCTATAACTTACATACGTCATCATTTTTTTATCGAGAAAGTCCTCAAATACGTCCTCATTCTATTATTGAGTAATTCCTTAATTACATCCTTATATTTTGCCGAGCTATAACTTTTAAACGTCATCTTTCTTTTTGTCGAAAAAGTCCTCCAATATGTCCTCATTCTATTTTTAAGTAATTCCTTAATTACGTCTTCATTTTTTGCTGAGCTATAACTTACATACGTCTTAATTTTTTTATCGAGAAAGTCCTCAAATACGTCCTCATTCTATTATTAAGTAATTCCCTAATTACGTCCTTATATTTTGCCGAGCTATAACTTTTAAACGTCATCTTTCTTTTTTTCGACAAAGTCCTCAAATACGTCCTCATTCTATTATTAAATAATTCCTTAATTACGTCCTTATTTTTTGCCGAGCTATAACTTACATACGTCATAATTTTTTTATCAACAAAGTCCTCAAATACGTCCTCATTCTATTATTGAGTAATTTCTTAATTACGTCCTTAGTTTCTGCCGAGCTAAAACTTTTTAACGTCATCTTCTTTTTTTCGAAAAAGTCCTCAAACACGTCCTCATTCTATTAATAAGTAATTCATTAATTACGTCCTCAAATTTTGCCGAGTTATAACTTACATACGTCATAATTTTTTATCGAGAAAGTCCTCAAATACGTCCTCATTCTATTATTGAGTAATAACTTAATTACGTCCTTATATTTTGCAAAGCTAAAACTTTTAAACGTCATCTTTCTTTTTTTCGAATAAGTCCTCAAATATGTCCTCATTCTATTATTAAGTAATTCCCTAATTACGTCCTCAAATTTTGCCGAGCTATAACTTACATACGTCATCAATTTTTTATCGAGAAAGTCCTGAAATACGTCCGCATTCTATTATTGAGTAATTCCTTAATTACGTCCTCATTTTTTGCTGAGCTATAACTTACATAAGTCATCATTTTTTGATCGAGAATGTCCTCAAATACGTCCTCATTCTATTATTAAGTAAATCCTCAATAACGTCCTCATTTTTTTGCCAAGCAATAACTTACATAGTCATCATTTTATGAACGAGAAAGTCCTCAAATACGTCCTCATTCTATTATTGAGTAATTCCTTAATTACATCCTTATATTTTGCCGAGCTATAACTTTTAAACGTCATCTTTCTTTTTGTCGAAAAAGTCCTCCAATATGTCCTCATTCTATTTTTAAGTAATTCCTTAATTACGTCTTCATTTTTTGCTGAGCTATAACTTACATACGTCTTAATTTTTTTATCGAGAAAGTCCTCAAATACGTCCTCATTCTATTATTAAGTAATTCCCTAATTACGTCCTTATATTTTGCCGAGCTATAACTTTTAAACGTCATCTTTCTTTTTTTCGACAAAGTCCTCAAATACGTCCTCATTCTATTATTAAATAATTCCTTAATTACGTCCTTATTTTTTGCCGAGCTATAACTTACATACGTCATAATTTTTTTATCAACAAAGTCCTTAAATACGTCCTCATTCTATTTTTAAGTAATTCCCTAATTACGTCCTCAAATTTTGCCAAGCTATAACTTACATACGTCATCATTTTTTTATCGAGAAAGTCCTCAAATACGTCCTCATTCTATTATTAAGTAAATCCTTAATTACGTCCTCATTTTTTGCCGAGCTATAACTTACATACGTCATCATTTTTTTATCGAGAAAGTCCTCAAATACGTCCTCATTCTATTATTGAGTAATTCCTTAATTACGTCCTTATATTTTGCCGAGCTATAACTTTTAAACGTCATCTTTCTTTTTGTCGAAAAAGTCCTCAAATATGTCCTCATTCTATTTTTAAGTAATTCCTTAATTACGTCTTCATTTTTTGCTGAGCTATAACTTACATACGTCTTAATTTTTTTATCGAGAAAGTCCTCAAATACGTCCTCATTCTATTATTAAGTAATTCCCTAATTACGTCCTTATATTTTGCCGAGCTATAACTTTTAAACGTCATCTTTCTTTTTGTCGACAAAGTCCTCAAATACGTCCTCATTCTATTATTAAATAATCCCTTAATTACGTCCTTATTTTTTGCCGAGCTATAACTTACATACGTCATAATTTTTTTATCAACAAAGTCCTCAAATACGTCCTCATTCTATTATTAAGTAAATCCTTAATTACGTCCTCATTTTGTTGCCGAGCTATAACTTACATACGTCATCAATTTTTTATCGAGAAAGTCCTCAAATACGCCGCATTCAATTATTGAGTAATTCCTTAATTACGTCCTCATTTTTTGCTGAGCTATAACTTACATAAGTCATCATTTTTTGATCGAGAATGTCCTCAAATACGTCCTCATTCTATTATTGATTAATTCCTTAATTAGGTCCTTATATTTTGCCGAGCTATAACTTTTAAACGTCATCTTTCTTTTTTTCGAATAAGTCCTCAAATATGTCCTCATTCTATTATTAAGTAATTCCCTAATTACGTCCTCAAATTTTGCCGAGTTATAACTTACATACGTCATAATTTTTTATCGAGAAAGTCCTCAAATACGTCCTCATTCTATTATTGAGTAATTCCTTAATTACGTCCTTATATTTAGCAAAGCTATAACTTTTAAACGTCATCTTCTTTTTGTAGAGAATGTCCTTAAATACGTCCTCATTCTATTTTTAAGTAATTCCCTAATTACGTCCTCAAATTTTGCCAAGCTATAACTTACATACGTCATCATTTTTTTATGGAGAAAGTCCTTAAATACGTCCTGATTCTATTATTAAGTAATTCTCTAATTACGGCCTCAAATTTTGCCGAGCTATAACTTACATACGTCATTATTTTTTTATCGAGAAAGTCCTCAAATACCTCCTCATTCTATTATTATGTAATTCCTTAATTACGTCCTCTTCTCCTAGGGATCGTAAGACCTTGTTGTTGGTGGAGAAGCTTACGGGCCTAATTGGGCAACGTCTCTGGACCCCTTTCTCTCTCTCGTAGTCTGTCGGTGAGGGCCCACTCCCCGTAAAGGAGGGACCGTCCGGGCAGCAGAGGGAGTAGAAAGGTGAGGAAGCGACCATTGGTGGGAAGTAATGACCACCACTGGAAGCGGAGGAGACTGTTGCCTGCGGGGCCTTAACTAAGAAACGGTCCCTCTGGTTTCCGTGGCAAAGGAACTAGAGTATTGAGCGCGAGCTCTGCCCCCAATCTAAGACGTACGGATACGTGTCGATGGATGGATGGCACCAGGGTTACCAAAGCCGCCGCGTGTCCCGGTCGGATCGGCCGGATGTTGGTCTGGGCTGTACTGGCCGGGCTGTGAACCCGTAAAGCTCGGGGGATCGGTCCGGTTGGGGCCCTGGCTGGTGGACGGTCGATCTGTCCGGGGCACTGTGGATGGTGGTGTCGCAAACGGCGGTCAGGGATACCGGGAGACCTCCCTGTACTAATTTGACTCCTTACCCCTACATGCGGGGCTCTGTAGGAGTGGACATTTTTGTTTTCCCTAGCTACTCGTGGGACTTATATGGAATCTCATTTTAAGAACTTCTTTAGAGGAGGAGTCTTCATTTTGTCGCATCCAACCCGGAGGCTAAAGCTTGGCTTACAAAAACCGTGGCCGAGCTAAGGCCCTGGGAAGGAGCGCGATTAAAGGTCAGTGGAGTGGAGGTGCTCCAAAGGATGCTGAAGGCTACGGTGCGGATCCCGGGTGAACCGGAGGACGTGCAAGTGGTCATCAAGACTCTTGAGGCGTACAACCTCTCACTGAAAACGTCAACTTGGCGCCATGTCAATATTGACGGACCTCAGGCGGCTAGTATGGCTGAGAGGAACTTTCTCTTGGTTATACAGGTCCCTGAGAGTCAAGCGAGAGCTTTTGCTGCTCTCGACTTCAGACCCTTCTATGACTTCGGTCGGGTAACCTTTAGGGTTGCTAGCCTTGGTCAGGATGGGTCTGAAGAAAAAGGGGCAAGTGAACAACAACCATAATGGCTGCCAGTAAGCTTACCCTTAAACAAATTAACTTGCATCACAGTAAAGGCGCCTCAGCAGTTTTGATGAGGGGCATGACTAGGATGCACTCAGGCATATCACTAATTCAGGAACCATGGTTAGTTCGAGGTGCTATTAGGGGTCTTGGGGGGGCTGGCTTTAATGTTTACAGGGATCCCAAGGCTACCAAACCAAGAGCGTGCATCCTTACGAAGGGCATTAATGTTGTACCTTTGCTGGACCTGTGCACTGGAGACCTGATGGCGGTATTGACCGACTTCGAGGGTATCGGAAGGATGGTCATTGGATCGGCTTACTTTCCGTATGATAGCAAAGTTAATCCTCCAAATGAGGTATGTAAATTGGTGGATTACTGTGCAGAGAGGGGACTGCCCCTTTTGTTGGGCTGTGATGCTAACTCGCAACACAGGGTGTGGGGGAGCTCAAAGAACAACCAAAGGGGACAGGAGCTATTGGAATATCTATTGGGAACAGGACTGGATATTCTAAACACGGGTAAGGTACCGACATTCAGTAATGCTGTTAGGGAGGAGGTGATTGATATCACCCTCTGCTCGTGCAGTATTGCACACAAGGTAAGAAGATGGAGAGTATCTAATGAACCTTCACTTTCTGATCATTTACAGATAGTCTTCGAGCTGGACGCTGTGGTCCCTTCGGAAACCAAGTGGATTCGTAATCCCAGGAAAACGGATTGGGCTAAATACAGCGCAGAGCTGAAGGAGACACTTTCTGTATTACCAGGCAGGATTAGAGATCATGAAACCCTGGATGAGGTGGCTGGTACTTTTACAACAGCCATAATAACAGCTTTTGAGAACAGCTGCAAACCAACGAAAGTTCGTTCGGCAAAAGAGACCTACTGGTGGAATGAGAGGCTAGAAAACCTCAGAAAAGAGACCAGGAAGTTATTTAAACGTGCTAAAAAATACCGCACGGCTGACAGTTGGTCCACATATGCAAAAATGAGGGACAACTATAGAAATGAAATAAGGAAGGCACAACAGGATAGCTGGACTGCCTTCTGCTCCAGCATCGATAAGGGCAAAGAGGCAGCGCGGTTAGACAAACTGCTTTCAAAAAACCCAGATGCAATTTTAGGCACCTTAAGACTGCCTAACGGAGGATTTGCCGAGTCGGACGAGGAGACTTTGGCTCACCTGGTCCAGACCCATTTCCCAGGCTTTTCTAGATCTGAGAAGGGCGGTCCCGATTCTCGGCCTCCGAGTAAACTACCGCAGGCTGAATATAGGCCGCGGAGACAGTTGGCTAATGGAATCGTGACTGCTGAGAGGGTCAGGTGGGCCGTGGAATCCTTTAGCCCTTATAAGTCTCCCGGACCAGACGGCGTTTTCCCCGTCCTTTTGCAAAGGGCGATGGATCAGGCGGTCGGACCGTTTTTAAGGCTTATCAGGGCAAGTCTAACTCTTGGATATGTCCCAAAAGCGTGGAGGGGCACTAAAGTCGTCTTCATACCAAAGGCTGGCAGGAACGGATATACCTCACCAAAGGATTTTCGTCCAATTAGCCTAACATCTTTCATTCTGAAGTTGGTTGAAAGATTAGTGGATAGATACATCCGCAGTGAGATCTTAAAGCAAAATCCTTTGCATAGAGATCAGCATGCCTATAGAACGGGATGTTCTACAGAATCAGCCCTTGCCAGAGCTGTTAACTTAATAGATGGACAGCTACAGGATAAGGGTTTCGCAGTGGGTGTTTTCATGGATATAGAGGGAGCTTTCAATTATACCTCCTCGGAGATTATAAAGGAAGCCATGATCTCTCATGGTATTCCCACAACCATTGTTAAATGGACCTGTCACATGTTGGGTAACAGGAACCTATTAACAACTAAAGGGAGCTCAACCCTTCGAGGAACAGTTAATTCTGGATGTCCTCAGGGAGGAGTTCTATCGCCCTTACTTTGGTGTCTGGTAGTGGATGAACTGCTAAGACTCCTCAGTGAGAAGGGATATCATGCGATTGGTTATGCGGACGATATCTTATTAATCGCTCGCGGTCCTCATCTGGATGTATTACTAGGTGTGGTGCAGCGGGCGTTAAATATGGTAGATGGATGGTGCGGACAAACTGGTTTGTCAGTCAACCCAGCAAAAACGGAAGTTGTTATTTTCACCAGACGATACAAGTGGAAAGCCACATGTATGCTAAAACTGGCTGGAAAAGAACTCCAATTCACAGAGAAAGCGAAGTACCTAGGAGTCATCTTGGATAGTAAGCTTCTTTGGAAAGAACACTTGGATGAGAAGTGTAATAAACTCACAGCTACTCTATGGCAATGTAGGAGAGCTATAGGATGTAGCTGGGGTCTTAAACCGGATACACTTTTGTGGATCTACGAATCGATTCTGCTTCCTAGGCTGACCTATGCGTCTGTGGTCTGGTGGAGCAGAGTTGAACTTAAAACGGCAAAAGACCGGTTGGAGGGCGTAAGAAGACTGGTCCTGAGGAGCATCACTGGTGCTGTGCGCACTACGCCCACGATGGCCCTTGGTGCTCTTCTGGGACTGGAACCTTTACCCCTGATCATTAAAGCAGAGGCGGCGAAAGCTGCCCAGAGATTAGGTGGGGACAGAGGCCGTAGGGAAGTTGGCAGATGGCGTCTCCCCAGCAAATTGGTGGAAAAACCCATTCTCAATATGATTAGAGATAAGGTGACTCCACTTTACCTCTTTAACAAGAAGTATAGAATAAGTATACCTAATAGAGAGGATTGGCATGATGGGCCTGCCCTTCTTCCCAGAGATGCTATTGTCTGGTATACGGACGGATCGAAGGGAAGAACTGGCGCGGGCGCAGGTGTCTATCAAGAAGCAGTGGGGGTGGCTCTCGCATATAGTTTGGGAACCATCACTACTGTTTTACAATCCGAAATTGTAGCGATTCTCTACGGTGCTTCTGAGGCTCTAGAGCGCTGCCAAGATAGAAATATCTATATTGCTTCGGACAGCAAGGCAGCCATTTGCGCTTTGAAACGATATGTTACGACATCCCAACTGGTCGGAGAGTGCCACGAGGCGCTCAACAGGCTAGCTGGAATTAACCGTGTTACCCTCATCTGGGTCCCAGGACACTGTGGAATTAAGGGTAATAACGAAGCGGATGAACTAGCCAAAGAAGGTGCTAGGAAACGATTTATCGGACCAGAACCAATAGTTGGTGTCTCCAACAAGTGCCTGACTTTGGAATTTAAACAATGGCGGACACTAGAGCACCAAAAAGAGTGGCGGGCAGTTGCAGGTTGTAGACAGGCCAAAGCACTCATTGGGGAAAACTTAAATCCTAAAAGAGCGGCGGATTTCCGCAGGCTTAATAGGAAAGAGGCGAAAATCATAACAGGTTTGTTAACAGGCCATGGAGATTTACGCTATCACAGGCATAAGATGGGCATCGTCGAGGATCCCAAATGCCGTAAATGTGGTGAGGAAAACGAAACCTCAGCTCACATTCTGTGTCGATGCCCTGCCTTGGTGAGGGAACGATATCAGATCACAGGTTGTTACTTCCTTGAGGAAACAGCAATCGCTACTAAAGAACTGGCCGCGGTCCTGTTTCTATGGAAGGGGCTTTGGGCTTAGGTCAGGCGGTTTAGTAGGACTTTGGGGACGTAAAGGGATTATCCAAGCGTCAGCGGCTGCTAAGCGGCTGCAACCCTAATAGTTAATAATAATAATAATAATTACGTCCTTATATTTTGCCGAGCTATAACTTTTAAACGTCATTTTTCTTTTTGTCGAAAAAGTCCTCAAATACGTCCTCATTCTATTATTAAGTAATTCCTTAATTACGTCCTTATTTTTTGCTGAGCTATAACTTACATACGTCATCATTTTTTTATCGACAAAGTCCTCAAATATGTCCTCGTTCCAATATTAAGAAACTCCGCAATTACGTCCTCATTTTTTTGCCGAGCTATAACTTACATACGTCATCATTTTTTATGGAGAAATTCCTCAAATACGTCCTCATTCTAATATTGAGTAATTCCTTAGTTACGTCCTCAGTTTTTTGCCGAGCTATAACTTACAGTCGTCATCATTTTTTTATCGAGAAAGTCCTCAAATACGTCCTTATTCTATTATTGAGTAAATCCTAAATTACGTCCTTATTTTTTGCCGAGCTATAACTTACATACGTCATCATTTTTTATGGAGAAAGTCCTCAAATACGTCCTTATTCTACTATTCAGTAAATTTTTGATTACGTCCTCATTTTTTGCCGAGCTATAACTTACATACGTCATCATTTTTTGAACTACAACGTCCTCAATACGTCCTTATTCTATTATTGAGTAAATCCTTAATTATGTACTCATTTTATGCCGAGCTATAACTTTTAAACGTCATCTTTCTTTTTGTCGAGATAGTCCTCAAGTACGTCCTCATTCTATTATTAAGTAAATCCTTAATTACGTCCTCATTTTTTTGCCGAGCTATAACTTACATACGTCATCAATTTTTTATCGAGAAAGTCCTCAAATACGTCCGCATTCTATTATTGAGTAATTCCTTAATTACGTCCTCATTTTTTGCCGAGCTATAACTTTTAAACTTCATCTTTCTTTCTTGTCGAGAAAGTCCTCAAATACGTCCTTATTCTATTATTGAGTAAACTCTCAATTACGTCCTCATTTTTTGCTGAGCTATAACTTTTAAACGTCATCTTTCTTTTTGTCGAGATAGTCCTCAAGGACGTCCTCATTCTATTATTAAGTAAATCCTCAATTACGCCCTTATTTTTTGCCGAGCTATAACTTTTAAACGTCATCTTTCTTTTTGTCAAAAAAATCCTCATATACGTCCTCATTCTATTTTTAAGTAAATCCTCAATTCTGTCCTCATTTTTTGGCCGATCTATAACTTACATACGTCATCATTTTTTTATCGAGAAAGTCCTCAAATACGTCCTCATTCTATTATTAAGTAAATCCTTAATTACGTCCTCAGTTTTTTGCCGAGCTATAACTTACAGTCGTCATCATTTTTTTATCGAGAAAGTCCTCAAATACGTCCTTATTCTATTATTGAGTAAATCCTAAATTACGTCCTTATTTTTTGCCGAGCTATAACTTACATACGTCATCATTTTTTATGGAGAAAGTCCTCAAATACGTCCTTATTCTACTATTCAGTAAATTTTTGATTACGTCCTCATTTTTTGCCGAGCTATAACTTACATACGTCATCATTTTTTTATCGAGAAAGTCCTCAAATACGTCTTCATTCTATTATTGAGTTAATCCTTAATTACGTCCTCATTTTATGCCGAGCTATTACTTTTAAACGTCATCTTTCTTTTTGTCGAGAAAGTCCTCAAATACGACCTCATTCTATTATTATGTAGATCCTCAATTACGTCCTTATTTTTTGCCGAGCTATAACTTACATACGTCATCATTTTTTTATCGAGAAAGACCTCACATACATCCTCATTCAATTATTGAGTAATTCCTTAATTACGTCCTCATTTTTTGCCATGCTATAACTTTTAAACTTCATCTTTCTTTCTTGTCGAGAAAGTCCTCAAATACGTCCTTATTCTATTATTGAGTAAACCCTCAATTAGGTCCTCATTTTTCGCCAAGCTATAACTTTTAAACGTCATCTTCCTTTTTGTCTAGAACGTCCTCAAATACGTCCTTATTCTATTATTAAGTAAATCCTAAATTACGTCCTTATTTTTTGCCGAGCTATAACTTTTAAACGTCATCTTCCTTTTTGTCGAGAAAGTCCTCACATACGTCCTCATTCTATTTTTAAGTAAATCCTCAATTATGTCCTCATTTTTTTGCCGAGCTATAGCTTATATACGTCATCATTTTTTTATCCAGAAAGTCCTCAAATTCGTTCGCATTCTATTATTAAGTAAAACCTCAATTACGTCATCAATTTTTTGCCGAGCTATAACTTGCATACGTTATCTTTCTTTTTGTCTAGAACGTCCTCAAATACGTCCTTATTATATTATTGAGTAAATCCTAAATTATGTACTCATTTTATGCCGAGCTATAACTTTTAAACGTCATCTTTCTTTTTGTCGAGCACGTCCTCAAATACGACCTCATTCTACTATTGACTAAATCTTTAAATACGTCCTCATTTTTGCCGAGCTACAACTTTTAAACGTCATCTTTATTTTTGTCGAGAAAGTCCTCAAATACGTCCTCATTCTATTATTAAGTAAATCCTCAATTACGCCCTCATTTTTTGCCGAGCTATAACTTACATACGTCTTCATTTTTTATCGAGAAAGTCCTTAAATACGTCCTCATTCTATGTTTGAGTAATTCCTTAATTACATCCTCATTTTTTGCCGAGCTATAACTTACATATGTCATCTTTCTTTTTGTCTATAACGTCCTCAAATACGTCCTTATTCTATTATTGAATAAATCCTAAATTACGTCCTTATTTTATGCCGAGCAATAACTTTTAAACGTCATCTTTCTTTTTGTCAAGAAAGTCCTCTAATACATCCTCATTCTATTATTAAGTAAATCCTCGATTAAGTCATAATTTTTTTGCTGAGCTATAAGTTACATACGTTATCGATTTTTTTCGAGAAAGTCCTCAAATACGTCCTCATTCTATTATTATGTAAATTTTCAATTATGTCCTCATTTTTTTAGCTATAAGTTACTTACGTTATCATTTTTTTCGAGACAGTCCTCAAATACGTCTTCATTATATTAATGAGTGAATCCTTAATTACGTCCTCATTTTTTTGCCGAGCTATAACTTACATACGTCATCATTTTTTATCGAGAAAGTCCTCAAATACGTCCTCATTCTATTATTGAGTATTTTACGTCAAAACAAGAAACCTTTTTAAATATACCTAACGTTCCTTGTTTTAAATTAGTTTCAAAAATTGAATCTAATTTGGGATGAGGATAAGTCAATGAGACTACTAAATGTTGTGAGAGAATATTTTATTTAAAAAGCAACCATGAATGAAAAGAATTGACAATAACACAAAATACAATGAGTATATTTAAAAATGAAAAATCTTACTTTAGTAATAACGATTATTGTAAGTGTTGAAGCTGGTGATTGTTATCTTGATTTCCGATTTGAGGTGGTATAGTAGAGTAGACACAAAGGAGCCTGTGGTTGCTGTCCTTAATGGTTGTATATTTGCCTTATGTTTACACTAATGGGATTTAGTGTATTGTACTCTTAGGGGTTTTACTTTTCTTCCAGACTGTCGCCTCCAAAACAAATTTCGGTGCTTCGAAATTTGATAAATTGTTTCAATATTAAATTTTGACTTATTTCCAAATTATCTCTTTTTAAATGATCAAAATATACACTTGGTAATATTGTGTATTTTATAAACTGTTGTCCAAAAATTGTCTCAAAAATATAGTTGGGGATGTAGTTTAGTTAACTTCTAAACTGTATACTGGGATTGCACTACGAATCGGTATCGATGTTTACTTGTTGATTTCCAAAAAAATACTCTCTTTCTTGTAGATGTTATAATGTTGGCTTTCAAATAGATACTCTCTTTCTTGTAGATGTTATAATGTTGGCTTTCAAATAGATACTCTCTGGTCTAACGATGATGCTTGCCTTTTTTATATCGAAATCTTCTAATGGAACAGCATGCACGAAGAAAAATACATGTGCCAAAACTCGTCTAGTGCAGGTAGATGCAGCGTGACGTCACCGGGCCACCTTCAACGGGACTCGATAAGACATTTAGCACAGGGTCTGGTATAGATATTTCTTTCTTGTTTCTACGGGATTTGATAAGACTCTCCGGACCTGGATTGGTATGCGTTACTCTCTCTCTCTCTCTCCTTCCTGATGTGTGGTCTAGTAAAGGTTTGCCACATTGATGCGTAATCGTTATTCCTTTTACATAACTTTAAAATATAAACTTTTCTTTCTTGGATTTGATATTACTTATCATGTTGTTTCAAATACATAGAAAATATAAAATAAGGAATACCATAATAATATAAAATGTACTGGATATAATGCAATAATATATGACATACAAATAAATCACACATACACATACAAGTAAATATAAAAATTGTATAGTTAATTCAAAAATATTAATAAGAATTACACATATAATTTAGGAATATTAATAACAAAATACATTGTGAAATCAAGAATATTTGTAAGAAAATATTGAAGTATTTAATGAATATTAATAAGAAGTTACGGACGTAACACCTTCCCCTCAGATTTAGCATGGGAGAGAAACGAAACATGCTCAATATAGCTCAAAATGTTGCAGAGGAAATGCCAGGACTGTTTACGCACACATTGAATCCAATCTTTATTTTTTATGATTAATTTTTAGAAAAATAATTTTCATTTACACTCATCTTATTTCACTCCATATTTTTCACCTTTATTACAATATTATTTTTGTAATAACAAAATAAAAAAAATTATAAATAAAGGTAAATAATAAAGGTATGTTAATAAAGGTATGTTATTGAATCATCTATACAAATAATTTATGTGTTTCAATTTTAGTAATTAATTTGGTTACAATTTTATGCCTTTAATTTTTTACAGAAAGAAATAAAATTGTTTTATACAAATGATTGTTTTTGCCTACAGTTTTTGTATCGAAGTTTGCAATTTATAATTTTTTTTTAGTTTGCTTGAAAATTACACAAAAAATATTTATAAATTGTTTTTATAAATTTGAGAATTTGAAAATATACTACTCTTAATTTTGCAGACAGAAAACATTCCATTTTTTATGACATAATTTACATTTTTGACATATAAATTTTTTAATATATATTTTTTATATTCCATTTTTAATCATATCATTCTTTTAAATTTCTTTGATTCTCAAGTTACATTTTGACATGAATCTATTGAAGTAATTTTGCAATTATACAATTTAGTCAATAATAAGGTACAATTTATAAGTTGTCATGTATGTTATTAAAATTTTTAAATAATGCCATTTTAGAGTCTTCTTCAATAAAATGATAGTGAATAAATTGTAGGATTTATTTTAATGGGTAAACAAATTTAAATCAAATTCTTTAAGTTCTAATCAAATATTTAGAATAGTGTTCAAAATTAAAGATAAAATCATTACAAAATTTACATTCCATTGAAATATATTCATTGAAAACAATTCGTTTTTTCTATGGAAGTCCTTTTCTGCAACATACTATATGTATTATTTAAAGTATACTATTATTCTTGTTTAATTTGCGATAGTTTTAATCTGTTTGTATGTACTATTTTTTGTTTATTTTTAACTTGCATTTTAACGTTTCCTTTGTTTAAAATTTCTAATATTTTATGTGGACCTGTATATTGATTAGCAAATTTATAAATCTTTCCTCCATGTAGTAGAAATACCTCATCACCAAGTTTAAGATTTTGTTGATTACAATTTCTGTCGTAATAGACTTTTGACTTTTCCTTTGCTAAAATTAAATTTTCTCGAGCAATGTTTCTCATTTCATGAAGTCTCGTTATTAGGTCTGTTAAGTATTGATCATATGTTTCTAATTTTTCGTGTTCAAGTGGTGGATCGCTTGATGGTAAGCGTGCTAATTTTCCAAAAATTAATTCGTATGGTGTGCACTTGGTGCCTTCATGAACACTTGTATTATATGAGAACATAGCTAATTCTAACCAATCGTCCCATTCTTCATTTTCATTTATAAATTGTTTTAAATATTCACCTAAAACGTGATGAGATCTTTCAATTGAACCATTAGACTGAGGTTGAAAAGCAGTTGTTTTAAATTGTCGAATTCTAAATCTTTTTGCTAATCTTCTCATTAAATTACTTAAAAAATCTGTTCCTTGATCTGTTAATACTCCTTTAGGTGAACCAAAAATGCAAATAAATTTTTTAATAAAAGCATCAGCTATTGTACTTGCTTGATGATTGGGAAGTGCAATTGCTAATGAATATTTAGTTAAATTGTCTTGTATTGTTAAAATATATTCACTTCCGTTTTTAGTTTTTATAATGGACCAACAATGTCCATTGCGATTTATTCAAATGCTGTACCTGGTGTATCAGTTATAATCATTGGGTCTTTTGTTTTTACTCTAACTAATTTTTTAATTGACATTGGAGGCAATTTTGAATATATTTTTGAATATTATTTTTCATATTTTCCCAATAATAATTTTGACGTATTCTTCCATATGTTTTTGTTACACCTTTATGTCCTCCAACTGAACTTGAATGAGCTTCCTCGATTAATTGCATATATTCTTCTTTAGTAGGATATTCTGTATATCCATTACATACAACAATTTTTACAAATGAATTTTCAAAAATTGATTTTATCATTGATAAGATTTCGTCCCAAGTTACGTTATTGATTTGGACTGTCTTTGCAATACTAATACTTTTGACTTTTAATTCTTCACATAAATTTTTCATTGAAATAATTGTAGATTTAATTCTTTTTATTGTGTCAGCTAAATTTTCTTTTATTTCATTTTCTATAGGGAGAGCAATATGGTAATATATACCTCTTTTAATTTTTTCTGCTATGCCTAATTGAAGTTTACCAAAATTTGGTAATTTTTCGCGTTTCGCTAGTGATCTCGAGCCATTATCTCTAGGATCTCCATTGACTGAAATAAAATAGGTTAGATTGTCTCTGCGCATCGGTAATTGGTCTCTACAGTCAATAACATATTTTTCTTGTTTTATATTTAAATCGTCACAATTTTTATTTTCCATTAAGTTATCTTCTTCATCAGATGATTCTTCAGTGTTAGAATTTTCGTAGCCTTGATCAATTTCTTCATTTTAGTTTAATTTTGTTTTTTGTTTAATGTACTCAGGATCTGATTCAATTTCATCAGGAATAACATCATTATAAAATTTTTCTTTTCTTTGATTATTTGTATCATTTACCTTTTTCGGTCTTCCCCTTCTCTTCTTTGATAAGGAGGTATTCAAACGTGTGCTTTGTTTCTTTGGTCTACCTCGTTTCTTTGTTTTGTGTACTTTTATTTCTTCATTTCCATGGATTTCTTCATATTTCTTTTCTTGATTATCATTTTCTTGCATTTTTCTTTGATTTCTGGTAATAACGTTACAAGTTTCATTACTTGTACAATAATTTTTCTTAATATTTTGGAGAATTCTTATTATCTCCGAACTCATGTAGGATTCATTGTCCTTAAATATTTTTTCAATAAATGGGAGACTTTTCCTTATCTCCAAATTCATGTGGCATTCATTAATTATTTTTTCAATGCATAGGAGACTTTTTCTTATCTCCAAACTCAAGTAGGATTCATTGTCCTTAAATATTGTTTTAATAGATTGGAGACTTCTTAATATCTTCGATTTTTCATAAGTTTCATTGTTCATAATCATTTTTTCAATATCGTGGAGACTTCCTATTATCTCCGAATTCTTGTAATATTTATTTTCATTTGCTACACAATGTATATATTCTTTAATTTTTTCTTGCACACATTTAATTATATTTTCTTGAATTTCCTGAGTTTTCTTAAATTTTTCTTCTTTTATTCCTTGAACTTTTTCTTCCACGATGTCTTCAACTGGATTTCTGGACAAGGCATCTGCATTAACATTTGTTTTTCCTGCTTTGTAGACTACATTAAAATCATATTCGGCTAATTTCAATTTCCATCTTGTTACTCTTGAACAGGGATCTTTAGAATTTTGAAACCAAACAAGTGGTTTGTGATCTGTAACTAAAGTAAATTTTCTTCCATAAAGATATGGTCGAAAATGTTGTTCACTATATATAATTGACAATGCTTCTTTTTCATAAGTATCATATTTTCTTTCACATTCATTTAAAGTTCGTGACGTATAAGCGACTGATTGATCTTTACCAATCACTCCTTGTGATAAAATTCCTCCAATTGCAAAACCTGAAGCGTCCGTTGTTAATATAAATGGTTGAAAAAGTCTGGTCTCTTTAAAAGTGGTTCCTCACAAAGTTTATCTTTTAATGTATTAAAAGCAGCTTGCTGTTTATCAGTCCACAGAAAAGGTATATCCTTTTTTAAAAGTTGATTCAAAGGATTTGCGATTTTTGAAAATCCGTCTATAAACTTTCGATAATATCCTGCTAGTCCTAAGAATTGTTTTATATTTTTAACATTTTTTGGAATTGGGAATTTCTTTACAGCTTCTACCTTTTTCGGGTCGGGTCGTACACCATTTTTATCAATTATGTGTCCTAAATATCCTACTTCTAACCTCAAAAATTCGCATTTATCTGGTTGTAGTTTCAAATTAGCAAAACGTAGGCGTTCCATAAGTTTCGAAAATTTTTCTTCGTGTTCTTCTAAAGTATCTGCATAAATTACAATGTCGTCCAAATAAACAAATAGTTCTGATGCTTGTAAACCCAATAATACTTGATCAATAAGTTTTTGGAATGTACTTGGTGAATTTTTTAATCCGAAAGGCATACTGTCAAAGTCATAATGTCCGAATGGCGTTGAAAATGCTGTCTTAAAAGAATCTCCAGGATCCATTTTGATATGATAAAAACCTGACGCCGAGTTAAAGACTGAAAAATATTGAGCATTTCCGAGTTGATCTAGTAGGTCCGTAATATTAGGGAGGGGATAAAATTGACCTACCGTGCGTTCATTGAGTTTTCTAAAGTCTAAAACTAATCGCCATTTTTTATTTCCATGTGAGTCGTCTTTTTTTGGTACAATCCATATTGGTGTATTGTACGGTGAGACAGAATGTTTAATAATTTTTTGTTCTAACAACTCGTTTACTTGACGTGTCATTTCTTCTTTATGTACAGGTGGAAATCTATACTGTTTAGTAATAATCGGCGTATCATCTGTAGTTATTATCCTATGTTTTATAAGATCTGTTCCTTCTAAATATTCTCCAGGTATATGAAATCTATCGAAATAATTCTTTACTAAATTCATTATGTGTTCTAATTCTTCTTTATTTAAATGTTCAAGACGAAGTAGTTTTTTTATTTCTTCTTGGAATGTAACCTGCTTTTTTATTTTTATTTAAAATTTTTACATGAATATTGTAAATTGATCTTGCTGGTATTGTAAAATAATTTTCCGAATCAAAATTGAATTTTTGTTTATTGATTTTTAGATGTTTAACTTCGTAATTAATTTTGACTTTATTTTTTATGAAAAATTCTGTTCCTAATATTCCATCGTGTTCAATTGGAACATCATTTAATAAAAGATTAAAAGTTTTTAGAATTCCAAAAATATTAATCTCAACTTGACCTAAAGTATAAACAGCGTGATCATTTATTCCTGTTAATTTCAGACATTTATGTTTATCAATTTTTATGTCAAGATTCAATGCACGAATTTTTAATAAATTTGGACCTGCTCCTGTGTCAATCATCATTGTTATTGGAACTTTTAATTCTTTACTATCAATTCGAATGTACGGGATGGTATTAGTTTTTGCTAAATTAATGTTTCTGGATGCATAATAATTTTTTCTTAATTCTTCTCCAGAGCATCCTACTGAAGAGGAATTTTGGAGTTTTCCTGATTTTGTGTTTGTGAATTTGTTTGTTGCTTATTGTTATCATCCCACATCTTTTTTCTACAGTTAGTGGTAATGTGTCCTAATTTTTTACAATAGTTACATATTATACTAGAATTTCTGTTTGCGAAGTTTGTTGTATTAGTTCTTGATTGTTGAGAAAAATTTCGTTGTTGATTAGGGAAAAAATTTTGCTTTTGGATTTGTCTTTGATTTTGATATGAAGGACGATATTGATTTTGTGACATGTTTCTAAACTGATTTTGTGATGTGTTTCTAAATCGACTTTGTTGAGGATTTTTGTTAAAGTTCTGATTTTGAAATTTATTAAACATTGTATTTCGATTATTAAATCTATTTTGATTTGAAAAATTTTGTCGTGGTTCTAAAGAAAATGAGTTTTCTCGTTTTTGTCCTATCAATTTATTAAGTTGAAAACAGTTTACTGGAAAATGACCCTTTTTACCACAAATTAAACAAGTTATCACATTATCATGGGCTATATTGATTTTTGTTGTTTTAGCAAATTCTTTGTTATTTTTAAGATGAGAATTATATTCGGTATTTTGTTCAGTTTTTCTTAGTTCACGGTGTGATAACAATTTTCTTTCAATTTCTACCGCTTTATTAATTATCTCTTGAAAAGTATCGGCTGTTCCAATACGTAATTCAATTTCTGGTCTAAGTCCTCGCGAGAAATAATCGACAGTTGTTTTATCTAAATTTGTTTTAAATGCTTCATGTACTGTATTTTCATTACTAAGCCTATGCGCGTCTAATATTCTTTCTGCTGCTTCTGCGATTCTTGAACCGTAAGAAATAATATTTTCGTGTTCCCACATATATATTGCTCCTAGTTCTCCTTGTAATTGATATACAGATTTTGCTATCGCGTAAATTTGTTTCAATCTTTCTGTTAACTGTTCTACCGTATTAAAATTATTTCCTATAATAATTCTTCTTGCTTTACCCGAAATTCAACTTCTTATTAATTTAACTAAATTTGTTTGAACCTGTGCATTATCAGGAAGCATGGATTTTGCTTCTAAACAACTTTCAATAAATATAGATAATGGGATATTTTTACCGTCAAACATTGATATTGTTTCTAAAGCATCGCGTAAAGATACTTGCTGATTATTTGGAAGAGCCATGTTTTCTTCAAAATTGATATTATCTCTAAAGTTATCAAAAGAATTGTTTTCAGAATGATCGTTCATTTCACTTTCGTCAGTTAAAGATTTATTTAAGCTCAAATTTAATTTTTGTTTAACTAATGTTTTTTCTGAAATAGTATTTTCACTATCGTTATTTTCACTATCGTTATTTTCGCTATCGAAATAACTATCGTCAATGTCAAAAAGTTGACCACTAACAATGCCTGAGTCAAATTCGTTTAGTGTTTCTTCGGGATTAGGGTTTTGTTTCGAATATCTGGGTGTACTTGTAAATGGTTTTGTTCTATAATTAGGAATTCCTGAATTCAATAACAATTCTGGATTATTTTTTACTTGAGAGCGAGTTAAATGTGAGGAATCGGTAGTATTTTTATCCGAAGAAGACATTAAAAAAAATAGCATAATATCAAAATTTATAACATGCATAATAGTTGTAAAATTGTCAATCTTGTCTCTTGAATATAAAATACACTTTTCTTTTGTATTAAAAATATTTTTATCTTGCTTCAGTTTCAAAATGTATTCAAACATATAATAATAATAATAACAAACCACAATTAAGAGAACAAAAAAAATTTTGTAAAGCACAAATTAAATGTCAAAATGATTCATATACAAGACAAAAAATTTCATAAGTCTAGAGGACTCGAACCTCTATTCATTATTATAATACGGTATTTAGTTTGATGAATGCACCATGCAACCTTAAAATTTTTACCTTAAGAGGACCAGAACCTCTATTTATTAATCTTAATACAGAATGTATTTTAATAAATGCACCATGCAAGTTAAAAGAAATTTTGGAAGTTTAGAGGACTCGAACCTCTATTCACCAATACCACTTTATGAATGCACCTTGCGACTTAAATCTTGTATAATATTATCATTTATCATAAAATGTACTATATTCAGTAAAAATATTTTTTATTTATTAAATATTACTGATTATTTTTTATCATTATTATATGTTGATAATATTTTTATTATTATTTATCACTTTAAAAAAAATTCCCTTTTTTTAACAATTGGTATACTCATTGATTTATTTATTTTTATTTAATTATTTCTTTAATATAGAATTTACATTCATTACAATTTTCAAATTTTATTAAAAAATTTTGACAAGGTTATGGCTGATCGACTTTATAAATTTCCCGGGCCGATGCACCAAAATTTAAAAGGGCTTCTGTTACGTCAAAACAAGAAACCTTTTTAAATATACCTAACGTTCCTCGTTTTGAATTAGTTTGAAAATTGAATCTAAATTGGGATGAGGATAAGTCAATGAGCCTACTAAATGTTGTGAGAGAATATTTTATTTAAAAACCAACCAAGAAAGAAAAGAATTGACAATAATACAAAATACAATGAGTATATTTAAAAATTAAAAATCTTACTTTAGGAATAACGATTATTGTAAGTGTTGAAGCTGGTGATTGTTATCTTGATTTCCGATCTGAGGTGGTATAGTAGAGTAGACACAAAGGAGCCTGTGGTTGCTGTCCTTAATGGTTGTATATTTGCCTTATGTTTACACTAATGGGATTTAGTGTAATGTACTCTTAGGGGTTTTACTTTTCTTCCAGACTGTCGCCTCCAAAACAAATTTCGATGCTTCGAAATTTGATAAATTGTTTCAATATTAAATTTGGACTTATTTCCAAATTATCTCTTTTTAAATGATCAAAATAAACACTTGGTAATATTGTGTATTTTATAAATTGTTGTCCAAAAATTGTCTCAAAAATGTACTTGGGGATGTAGTTTAGTTAACTTCTAAACTGTATACTGGGATTGCACTACGAATCGGTATCGATGTTTACTTGTTGATTTCCAAAAGAATACTCTCTTTCTTGTAGATGTTATAATGTTGGCTTTCAAATAAAAACTCTCTTTTTTGTAGATGTTATAATGTTGGCTTTCAAATAGATACTCTCTTTCTTGTAGATGTTATAATGTTGGCTTTCAAATAGATACTCTCTGATCTAACGATGATGCTTGCCCTTTTTATATCGAAATCTTCTAA
>CM065480.1:25867324-25912978 GCA_032873175.1 Leptopilina drosophilae
TTGTCTTTTTGTTGTTTTTTGTTGAAATGGGCTGTTTAACGAACTCAGGTTTCATTTTAGTGGACTAAAAAAGTGTGCCAAATTGCAAGACGATTCATAAAGATTTATTCGAGTTATCGTGAGGACAAATTTTTCTACAGACAGACAGACGGACAGACACTTTTCTAAAAACCATTTTTTTGGAATCAGAGGGTCATGAAACGTAAAGATTTAACAAAATTAGACATTGCTCAAAACCGCACAAATCCAAGACTTTCTCATTTTTGATGAGAATGTAAAAAACAAATTTCACGGAAAATATTTAAAAAGAGCAAAATTTTGGATATTTTGAGTTCCTTTTTGTTCCTAGTTTCGTATATTTACGTAACTTTGGCATCTATAAGAAAAAACAGAAGGTTTTTATATGTTTCTAATGTTTCTTCATGTTTCGGCTAATGCTTCACTCACTATAAATCTCAATTTTTTGCACTTTTTTGATAATAACTTTTTTGTTGTACAAAAAAGTGTTCAAAAGAAAAATTGTTTGTTTTTGCGCATACTTTAAGAAAAAAAATAAAAAAATTTTTTTTTTAAATTTAAAAAAATTCAAAATTTTAAAATTTTAAAATGTTGTCTTTTTGTTGTTTTTTGTTGAAATGGGCTGTTTAACGAACTCAGGTTTCATTTTAGTGGACTAAAAAAGTGTGCCAAATTGCAAGACGATTCATAAAGATTTATTCGAGTTATCGTGAGGACAAATTTTTCTACAGACAGACAGATAGACGGACAGACACTTTTCTAAAAACCATTTTTTTTGGATCAGGGGGTCATGAAACGTAAAGATTTAACAAAATTAGACATTGCTCAAAATCGCACAAATCCAAGACTTTCTTATTTTTGATGAGAATGTAAAAAACAAATTTCACAGTAAAAATTAAAAAATAGCAAAATTTTTGGATATTTTGAGTTCCTTTTTGTTCCTAGTTTCGTATATTTACGTAACTTTGGAATGAATAAGAAAAAACAAAAGGTTTTTATATGTTTCTAATGTTTCTTCATGTTTCGGCTAATGCTTCACTCACTATAAATCTCAATTTTTTGCACTTTTTTGATAATAACTTTTTTGTTGTACAAAAAAGTGTTCAAAAGAAAAATTGTTTGTTTTTGCGCATACTTTAAGAAAAAAAATAAAAAAAATTTTTTTTTAAATTTAAAAAAATTCAAAATTTTAAAATTTTAAAATGTTGTCTTTTTGTTGTTTTTTGTTGAAATGGGCTGTTTAACGAACTCAGGTTTCATTTTAGTGGACTAAAAAAGTGTGCCAAATTGCAAGACGATTCATAAAGATTTATTCGAGTTATCGTGAGGACAAATTTTTCTACAGACAGACAGACGGACAGACACTTTTCTAAAAACCATTTTTTTGGAATCAGAGGGTCATGAAACGTAAAGATTTAACAAAATTAGACATTGCTCAAAACCGCACAAATCCAAGACTTTCTCATTTTTGATGAGAATGTAAAAAACAAATTTCACGGAAAAAATTTAAAAAGAGCAAAATTTTTGGATATTTTGAGTTCCTTTTTGTTCCTAGTTTCGTATATTTACGTAACTTTGGCATCTATAAGAAAAAACAGAAGGTTTTTATATGTTTCTAATGTTTCTTCATGTTTCGGCTAATGCTTCACTCACTATAAATCTCAATTTTTTGCACTTTTTTGAGAATAACTTTTTTGATTTTTGTTGTACAAAAAAGTGTTCAAAAGAAAAGTTGTTTGTTTTTGCGCATATTTTAAGGAAAAAAATAAAAAAATTTTTTTTTTAAATTTAAAAAAATTGAAAATTTTGAAATGTTGTCTTTTTGTTGTTTTTTGTTGAAATGGGCTCTTTAACGAACTCAGATTTCATTTTAGTGGACTAAAAAAGTGTGCCAAATTGCAAGACGATTCATAAAGATTTATTCGAGTTATCGTGCCCTATTGAAAATTGAGACATCGTTTCCAACATCAAAAAAGATGTAAGAAACGACATAAAATTTAACATTGGAGAAGACGTAGGTAATTACGAAGTTTTTTATGTTGAAAACGATGTTGGATTTTGGGACTAGAAATTATATCTTTTCAGACATCATTTCTAACGTCGTTTCTGATGTCAATTTATAATTTTTTTCTTTTGATAACTTAGTTAACATCTTTAAATGATCGTTATCAGTATAAAGTTTGTATTTTTATTATTTTGATACCTTTTTTTATATGAGTAATTTTAATTTTAAGTATGAATTAATTAATTTTTTTTTGTCATTCCTGTCCGTTTAGAGTAACTACTCTCATCATATTTATGAAAATGATAATTTTTGTTTACTTACTTTTTTAGAAGTTTTATATTCAATTTAGATATTTTGATTATGTCATTTTTTGTTTCAATTAATTTTTTTAATAAATCATGTCTGACTAAGCACTGACTTTTACTACTGATATCATAAGATATAAACTCTTTCTGACCAAATAACATAATTAAACCCTAGTTAAGGAAGTGAATCTATCATTCGGGAATTATTAATATTAATGTGAAAGAATTTATCAATTATCCGAATCAATATCAAAATAATTCTTATTAAGCTCTTGAGTTTCATATGTATCGACAGCACAGCCATCCTGAATACAGAAACCTGCTTTTTCAGAAAATATTTTTTCGAAATCAATTAATAATTTAAAATTATCAAAAAACTCAGAAAAAATTGGTTAGCATGGTGGGATACGAGCCCACGACCTTTCTATTGCCAGGGAGGTATAGTATATCAAGGAACTCGGAGAATCTTGGGGTGCATGTAGCTCAGTGGTCAGAGCAGTCTACCGGCAATAGAAAGGTCGTGGGCTCGTATCCCACCATGCTAACCAATTTTTTCTAAGTTCTTTGATAATTTTAAATTATTAATTGATTTCGAAAAAATATTTTCTGAAAAAGCAGGTTTCTGTATTCAGGATGGCTGTGCTGTCGATACATATGAAACTCAAGAGCTTAATAAGAATTATTTTGATATTGATTCGGATAATTGATAAATTCTTTCACATTAATATTAATAATTAAACCCTGTTTGACCAAATCTAAGCTTTACTACTGACAATAATCGTTTACTTAAATCAAATAAATTAATTTAATATTTTTAATATTCTTTTCATAATTTTAAATGTAATTTATAAGTAATTTTTCCAAAGATACCCAGAGAGAAAATAAAATTAACTTTTAATTTTTATTATTTTTATTAAATTTTAAGTATGAATATGAAAGTTAAAAAAAATTGTTGAAATGATTTTGAACAAACTATTATTATTTTAATAATGGTGTTCTATTTAAATACTATCAGTTAATAAAATTTAAACAAAAATTCATGTTAAATACATTAAAACGCTTAAAATTGAATAATTATTGGAAGGAAGTTAAACAAAACTGATTAATTTACTCTTATATTTTATTTTCAAAACAAATTTCTTTAAAATTAATTAATCTATAAACGATATTTTAAATCTTAGTTTAAACGAAACATAAATTAATTTATAAACTTGAATTAATTATTTTTTATGAACGTCAGACAATTTCAAAGTCATAAATCTTGACAATTTGGACATCTTTGTTTGGCGTGCGTACCCTTGAAAACCATTAAAGGTAATTTTTTCAAACAGCAGATCTGAAACATATAAAGAATGAGAAAAATGTCAAATTTTCTATTAACATAGCCAAAGAAAATTAATGAAATCTCTGCACGTTTCTGAATATATTTAGAAATGTGGAGATATATAAGTGTCTTAAGAGATTTTGTAACTTCTACTTTAAAAAGAAATAATAATAAGGCTCATAATAATAATACTCCAGCAGCACGTTATATTACAGCAATATTAAGAACATTGTCTCAACATTACCAATGTTTGTCACAATGTTGTCAATGTTGCTGAAACATTTTGTGCTACTGGGGTATTAATAATAATAATTTTACCCTTAATTAACTGCTTTTTTGTAGGTTCCAAAACAGTTCTATTTATATATTTTCCTTTATTTGCACGTAGTTCATCAAGACATTTCAGTTTAAGCTCTTCCCTTCCCCACATGGCTTCCATCAACTCCCTGACGAATATTGAATCGCCTTTCCTTATAATAGTTTGCCATGCGTCGATGTGTATTCCAATATTTTCACCAATACTTTCACCAATATTAATCTGTTATTTATAATGATGAAAGAATGACATGAATAATGTACATTAAATTAATTTGGATAGTAATTTTTAAAAAAAGAATTTTAAAATTTAGGAAAATTGTGAAAAGAAGAAACTTTTAACCTTAGAAACATTTACATGAGAAGTGCTAAAACTTTTACTAAAATTCATAATTATTTATTGAAGCTTTACAATTAAATCCAATATTTTTTTACGTTTAAGTCTCCCCATTTTTCAAACCTTTTCATAAATTTTAAAATTCAGGGTTGGATTTTAAAAATTAGTTCAGTTAAATGTAATTACCATTTCATCATCGTCAACAATTTCACGCATCGCTGCAGATTGCTTTGAAAATAATTTAAGTAAAGGACGCCTATTCCTTAGTGGTCTCAAATTTAAGTCTGGATTTACATCTATAAAAAATTGATCGAATATGCAGGATTGTAAGGATTCAAGTATGTACAGTCGTTATAAAATCAAGGTATGAAGAAATTTATAACAGTTTTATAAAGGAAAACCAGTTCCAAAAAAAACTTGTCTGGATCCGCCATTGATTCAGAATCGATTTCATTTTAGAAAGGGAGCGTTTATAAATGATGCCACGTTCTTGGGGTGAGGAGGGTCTCTACTAAACGTGACACAATGAATTTTAAATGTGTCTAAAATCTCGAAGAATTGCTTGACATCATTTATGAACGCTCCCAAAACTGTTAACGAATTTTTCATGAAATTATCCTTTGTTTTGAAACGAAGGGTGCAAAAGGTTAATTATTGAAATAATTAAGAATTAATTATTATTGAATTAATTAAGGTTTATTATTGAAATAATTTAGCAACATATTAAAACAAATATTTTTAAAATTATTATTATTTTCATATCTAAAAAGCATACTATTGTTCCTGTTAAGATTGTCAGGTTGGAAATCGTTACGTCTTGGAGGTGAATTTCTTCTTTTATTAGCCCTTGTATTCTTAACGCCTTGAGTAGAATGTTTTCTTCCATTTCTAAATGAAGCTTGTCGACATTTCTTCGAGTAGTATTTCTTTCATAATTTGCACTATTTGACTTCTCACGATTATTATCTTCCCTTGGTCGAATTTTTTGCCCGGAAGTGTCTAAAACCAAATACTTATAAATATCGAATAACTTCAATAAATACGCGTACCGGTTAACCAATATCATGTAATTGATCAGTATATATTTTCATAACTTGTAACTGATTTGTTATGTTTGTCAAAATTAATAAATTTTGTTTACAAAAAAAGTAGAAACAATTTAATCAATTTTTAAAAATTCTAAATAATATTTTAAAACTAAAAAAATATTTATATTTATGAAACTCTCTATTGTTTCTCTCATTTGTTAAAGATTGTTGATCAACGCGAGGATCTTTATTCCTATCTATAAATTCTCGGATCATCTCGGGTACCGCTTTCCTCATCCGATGATTCTTGATCGCCTCTCCCATCTGATGATTTGTTATTGTCTCCTTCATCCGATGATTCTTGATCGCCTCTCCCATCTGATGATTTGTTATCGTCTCCTTCATCCGATGATTCTTGATCGCCTCTCCCATCTGATGATTTTTTATCGTCTCCTTCATCCGATGATTCTTGATCGCCTCTCCCATCTGATAAGTTTCGATCGTTTTGAAGATCGTCTCTTCCATCTGCTAAGGATTGTAGTTCGTTTTGAGAATCGTCAGTAAGTAAAACCGTGTCAGTCGTATCCATTCTTTCAATCGATTGTGGTCGCTTAGACGTTTCTAAATAGGGTTTGTAAATAATTTATTCTAATTAATTAAAATAATTAACTTGATTTAATAAATTGTATTAATTAATTTTTTTATTTTATTTATTATTATTTATTTATTATTATTATTTATTTACTATTTATTTATTATTTTATTTATTTATTATTATTTATTATTATTATTTAATATTATTTATTTATTATTATTTATTTAGTATTATTATTTAATATTATTTATTTATTATTATTTATTTATTATTTTTTTTACTTTTATTAATTTTGATTAAATTGTAATTAATTTACCAGGATCACTTGCTCCATCTTCGTCCGATTCTAAAGTTTGTCTTGATTGCATGAGTAATTCTAAGTGCTCGTCAATAATAGTTTTATTTTCTTTTTCCCTTGCTATTCGTTCGGAAGGATTGGGTTTTTGTTTCTAAATTTTTAAAATAAAAGTGATTGTCAAAAAATTTTATTTTATTTATAAAATAAATTAATTTTTTTAAAGAAATAATTTAATTATGATTTAATTATTTATAAATTCAGTAGAGTATTAAAAAACAACAATAAAACAGAAAAAGATAAAATAATTTTGTAAGGTTATATTTTTACCTCTTCCCTTTTTTGCAGACTTGTCTTGATCCATTTCCGCGATCAGAAGAAAAACTTAAGTTTACTGGATAACGAAGACGTTTATCATCTTTTTGTTTGTTGATATCATTTTCATCAGCTTTAAAAAAATTTCAATCAATTAATTAACATTCAAAATATATGAACATACAACTCACAGAACATTATAATTTTATTATACAATTTTTTTATTATATAATAAAATGTATACTTACATCCCAAAAGAAGAATGTAAGCATTTAATAACATATCACTTTTTTTCTTGTGCCCAAAGAACCAAACTTTACATTTTATGATTTTCTGAGATATTACTTCCTTGTAGTTTTCAATAGAAGTTATAGGCACAACTTTTTTACTCCTGTTTTTAAACATTACATATGCCACTTTTATGGGAACAGGCATTTTTTTCTTTTAATTATAAAATTATTTAAATTGCATAAGTTTTTTAATATTGTGTAAGTTGAATTTGTTTATTTCATAATGACAGTTGAATCCCGTTGTCATTTTTTAAAACAGCATACTGATAGGTTGGTTTCAAAATTTGAGTGTCACTTGTGTTTTAAAAATATTCGACGGAACTGACATCTTGCGTGTAATCTTTTTTAAAAGTAAAGGTTTTACAAACGATTGTAAATTCAAAAGAAAATTCACGTAAGTATAAATTGTAGATATAAAAATTAATAAAAATGTTTTTAAATTATACTGAAAATAAAAATTTTTGTCACAAATAAAAATAATATTCTAGTATGACTACAAAAAATCGAAGAATTTACAAAAGATATTTACAACCGGAATTGGACGAGCCTGTTCCGATATCATCGAAGTATAGATATATGAAGATTTCTATAGAAAATATAAGGCACCTTTAAATACTGAAATTTTTTTTAATAGTTATTATCATTTAATCTTTGAAATAAGAAAGTTCAAATTATAACTTCATTTTTCATAATATTAAAAAAATGATTCCTTGATTTATAAAAATTATTAATTTATTAATAATATTTGTTTATTTACATGAATTAATTGTTTTAATTAATAAATTATATTTTTTGTATACTGTTCTTTTAGTAAATAATATTTAATAGATTATATAAATTATTTCAAAGGAAAAAGAATTTACCAAGCAAGAACAATTGATAAATCCTGAAACTACCGTCAACAATGAAAGAGAAAGTATGGATAATGACAAATGTACCAATATGGAAATTCAATTTGATGATTTAACGGAGGCTGATATTGAAGAAAATTCTCTGATGATGGATTCCTCTAATGATACTTATAATAATGTGGAAGATCAAGTTTTGGTAAATTTCTATTGTGATATTTAAATTGTTTAAAAATGAATAATTATTAAATTATTTTTTAATTCAATATTTTTAATTATAATAATATTAAATCATAATTAAATAATAAATTTAAATAAATTATTAATAATTAAATAGTAATCAATTATTATAAATAATTATAATTAATAATTAAATAGTAATCAATTATTATGAATAATTCTAATGAATAATTAAATAGTAATTAATTATTATGAATAATTACAATTAATAATTAATCAGTAATTAATTATTATGAATAATTATAATTAATCAAAATTAGAACAGTAATTAATTGTTATGCATAATTATAATTAATAAATTAGAATTGACTTATATAAAGCAAGTAAATCACCGTTATAAAATAAATATATAAAAAAAAACATATTTATTTAAAATAATTTTTCTGTTACCTGCCATCACCCTCATGTCAAAAAAATGGTTAGGTGTGATATTTTTTTAATTGACATTATTTATTTTGAAAATAATTTTTTTTGTAATTTTTAGGAACTTCCTTTGCAGATTTATAGTGATGTTCAATATATTCACCGCGTAGTGGACATTTTGGCAGAGGATATAGCTGATGATGAATGTATGAATGAAAATCCTGAATCACAGCATTTTGAGGTATTATTGATTCTTAAAAATTAAACTGTCTAAACTTTATTGAATTTAGCTTCCTATTCGAGTGCTTAAAATCATTCGAGCTTTTTATGAAACTTGACTAGGTTCGAACTCAGCTCAAAAAATGAAAATCTCAATTGAGCTAATTTGTTAATAAATCATAATAGAATTTGATTAGAATGTATAAGTGACGGTTATATAATAAATATAATAAAAATATAGATTTACTTAAACTAAACGAACTTCTATCCCGAATTTTGTCAGAAGTAAGAAAAATAAATTTTAGATAAACATTATTAATTTATCCATTTGAGCGATTCCATCTCAAGTGATCAAGGTGGAAAATTTTTTTTCTCCAATCGTGCCTAAACTTGGGGCTTTTGTAGTACTAATAGATAGTAATTTTTCGTGAAAATATTTTTTTACCTAGTCAAATATTTTCCGAGGGGGAGGGGGTTAAATTTTTGGGTTTTTCGGTACAATGCTCAGTTTGGGGGGGGGAGGGATACGATTTTTTTAATCGAAAGCTGAGGTTTTATCCTAAATGGACATATATATATATATATATATATATATATATATATATATATAGATATATATATATATATATATATATATATAAGTGGGACTAGAATATTTAAACAATGAAAAAAGAATTTTCTCCTAAATGGAGCTAAAAACTGGGTTTAGAGCACTCCGGTGAGTAGAAACCTCTTTTTTTCATTGTTTAAACATTCTAGTCCCACTTTTATATATATATATATATATATATATATATATATATATATATATATATATATATATATATATATATATATATATATATATATGTCCTATTAGGAAAAAAACTCAGCTTTCGTTAAAAAAAAATCGTATCCCTCCCCCCCCAAAAATTGAAATTTATTTTTAATTTTGATTTTTTTGTGTCAAAATTTTTTTTTCAAAATGCTTATTTTTAATCGAAATAGTATGAAAAAACCTTTCCAAAATGTACATTGTCAAATTTGTGTGTTTAATTGTTTAAGAGTAAGAAATTATTGAAATGAGCATTGTACCGAAAAGACCCCTTGATCACTTGACGTGGAATCGCTCATTTACAAATTTCTTTAATTTAAAGCTTATTTTTTAAACTCCAAACTAATATCTTTTCGAAATTTATGAAAAGAGCCGAGTTAAATTCCTTATTTTGAAAACAAGGAACTTTTTATTTTATATAAACAAATAAATATAAAACTGAAATCTACTGTTGCAAAAAAATAATCAAACGTGAATTTGGAGCTAGTAAAACAATTAAATTAATTTAAAATATTAAAACCTTTCGTATTAATTAATAAAAAATTTTCAGAACAATTTACAAGAAGAGGATGAATTTTTGGATGCGTTACATGAAAATTATTGGTGTGTTGACGAAGAAGTAGAAGAAAGAAAATTTAATTTTAGATCTTTAGATGAATTTATGGAAAGCCCAATTTTCAAGAATCCGATTAATGTAAATATTCTTTTAAGTGTCGGGGAGGTGCTGTTAATGGTCTTGAAATTTGCTCTTATACACGCATTATCTTTGACACAAATTACTGATTTGTTAAATATGATAAATTGTATATTTGGTTCAATAATTCTGCCTGAAACTAGATATTTATTTGATAAGTTGTTTTTTCCAAAAGATTGTAGAAATTTTTATGCATTATGTCCAAAATGTAGTGCATATGTAGGAGAGTTTACATCGAAAGATAAAATTTTAAAATGCCAAATTTGTAAGTTTAAAATTAATATTAAAGACAATAATTATACTGACTTCTTCATTATGCTCGATATTTCTACTCCAATTTCTAAATTAATTGAATCGCATTCCGAATATTACAATAATGTTATTAATAACAGAATTCACGAGAAAGGAAAAATATGCGATATTTATCATGGAAAGAAATATCGAGAATTTGTCAAAAAATTAAGTGACGTGGACAGAAAGCAGTATGCTTCTGTAATATTCAACACCGATGGAGCCCCTTTATTTAAATCATCAAAATATTCAATATAGCCTATCTTTTTAATGGTCAATGAGTTACCGTACTACATAAGAACTCAAGAATTAATTTTAGCTGGATTATGGTTCGGGAAAAAGAAACCAAATTTTAATGTATTTTTAAAACCTTTTGTTCAAAATATGAAAAATCTTTCGAAAAATGGAGTCCAGTGCAAAATTAATAATACAAATATTTTTATTAAAATTTTTGCATTAATTTGTTGGTGCGATTCTGTTGCGCGCGCACCTGTTCAAGGATTTTCCTTATTTAATGGTTGCTTTGACTGTGGGCAATGCCTTCATCCTGGACAATGGGTTCAAAATAAGGGTAATTCCTACGGGACTATTAAATATCCCTTAATGAGTAAAGTGATAACAAATAGAAACGCAAAAGATACTATAGAGCAAATGAAACAAACAATTAATTCAAAAAAACCTATTAAGGGAGTAAAAAATCCATCACCCCTAATTAACTTAATTAACTTTGATATAATTTTTGGTTGTGTCCCAGAAAGTATGCATTGCGTTGCTGGCATAGCTAAACAATTTGCGACTATGTGGTATGGCAACTCTAAAAAAGTGGAGTTTTTTCAAAACAATTAATACCTAAAATTGATGATCTTATGCACAATATTAAAGTGCCTAATCAGTTATGTAGATTAAGTCGACCATTTTCTGAAAGACATTTTTGGAAAGCCAGGGAATGGGAAAATTGGGTTTTGTATTATAGTCTCCCAGTTCTACAAAGTATATTGCCAAATGATTTATTTATGCACTGGACTTTATTTGTTGAAGCATTATACCTCCTTTCACAAGACAGAATTTTAACAACAGAAGTTGATAAGGCTGATAAACTATTGTGCGAATTTGTTGCCTACACCCAGGAACTTTATTCTAAAATATCGATGACTTTCAACGTACATTTACTTTTGCACTTGGCAAAGAGCGTTTACGATTGGGGCCCAATTTGGTCACACAATGCGTTTGCATTTGAATCGGGAAATGGGAAATTATTGAAAGTAATTCATGCTGCAAAAGGAATTCATCAGCAAATATGTCGTCACATTAGTTTACAATATAGTAAAACCATTTTAAAAGAAAATGTATATCAATCCGCGAGTTATGATGTACAACGATTTTTTAATCAAATTGGTACAAAACTGCAAAGATTGATAGTCATAGATACTTTGGAATTACATCAATGGTTGACAAAACGTGGTTAGAGAAGCTGCAGTTACCAGTATCAAAAACTCATTTTTACAAAAAAACTAGTTAAAAATTTCTGTTTGTATTTATCGTCATTAAAAAATAACAAACGCTCGAATAATAGTTATGCAATATTAGAGGATGGTTCCTACGTAAAAATAAAATATTTCATTGTAAACTTCGATACTAAACAGGAATATACAATTATACAGAGAATTGAATCCGTTAATGCTTTGGAAAAATCTTGCCCAATGTTAAAAAAGATTGTTCATATCACAGATGAAGAATCTTTTGTACCCACAAAAAGCATTATTAAAGTTTGTGTTCACATGACCATTGATGATAATGAATATTTATGTAATGTTCCAAATTTACATTTTTATTAAATATTAAAAACCAAATTTGTTCAAGTACTGAGTACATCTTGATGTAAAATCTATAACAACGACTTGAAGTCAAAATATGTCTAAGTCTAAATAGTTACTTCTATGTATCACTATTTATACGTACCAAAATAGCACAACGTTTGAGCTAAATATATTATAATATTACTTATGAATTTTGCTTCAATATTACATAAATATTGCCTGTGAGCATTGATGCAATATTGCAGCTCAATTTTACTACAGGGCAAACAAAATCAATGTCGACTGTTTAATGCCTCTAAATTGAAACAATATTGATCTCACATTTTGTTCTAATTGTCTGATAAAATCCATTATATCAAATATTATGCTATTATTATTATTATTATTATTATTATTATTATTATTATTATTATTATTATTATTATTATTATTATTATTATTATTATTATTATTATTATTACTATTATATTTCAACGACCGTAAAATAATTTACGTACTTTTTATTGATACACTAATTTTCAAAACTGCGTTTAATTATAAACTCATAAATTCAAACGGCCTAAACAACTTAAAAAATTGCAAAAAATTTTAGAGCCCTCTTTTCAAGAGGCAAGAAGATTAAAAATTATCGATATATGGGATCATCATATTTTCATTATAATATTTCTTTAAGATTGGACTGAAATATTTCTTCTCGATTATTTTAATAATTTTAGATACTTTTTAGAATTTTGCAGTTCAATTTTGAGATTTTTTCAAATTTACTTTTGAAAATTTTCTTGCAATTTTTCATGTTGTGTATATTAAATAAATTAATTAAACTATAAAATTGTAATTTTTTAATAAATGTTAAATTGAAGAATAAAAAATACTTTTTCTTATTTAATACGTTTTTTTAAATTTATTATTTCAGTTGTTAAGAAATAAAAAAATTTAATACATACATTTAAACATTTGCCTATCCTGCGATAACAGTAATATTTAAAAATTGTATTTATAACAAGAAAAATCTACTGATATTTTACTTTTTTATTTGAAGTAATAAACATAGGAAGTATACTATTGCAAAAAATAATCTAGAAATAATAAAATACTTTTTGTGAGACACAAACATTTAAATTAATTTATTTCATTAACTATTTACAACTGTTAAATTAAGAAACAGAATATATTTATATTGATCACGACTAATTATAGATGTTAACTAAGTCATCAGAAGAAAAAAATTATAAATTGACATCAGAAACGACGTTAGAAATGATGTCAGAAAAGATATAATTTCTAGTCCCAAAATCCAACATCGTTTTCAACATAAAAAACTTCTCCAATGTTAAATTTTAAGACGTTTCTAACATCTTTTTTGATGTTGGAAACGATGTCTCAATTTTCAATAGGGTGACGACAAATTTTTCTACAGACAGACAGACGGACAGACACTTTTCTAAAAACCATTTTTTTGGAATCAGGGGGTCATGAAACGTAAAGATTTAACAAAATTAGACATTGCTCAAAACCGCACAAATCCAAGACTTTCTCATTTTTGATGAGAATGTAAAAAACAAATTTCACGGAAAAAATTAAAAAAGAGCAAAATTTTTGGATATCTTGAGTTCCTTTTTGTTCCTAGTTTCGTATATTTACGTAACTTTGGAAAGAATAAAAAAAAACAAAAGGTTTTTATATGTTTCTAATGTTTCTTCATGTTTCGGCTAATGCTTCACTCACTATATATCTCAATTTTTTGCACTTTTTTGAGAATAACTTTTTTGTTTTTTGTTGTACAAAAAAGTGTTCAAAAAAAAAGTTGTTTGTTTTTGCGCATACTTTAAGGAAAAAAAATAAAAAAATTTTTTTTTTAAATTTAAAAAAATTCAAAATTTGAAAATTTTAAAATGTTGTCTTTTTGTTGTTTTTTGTTGAAATGGGCTGTTTAACGAACTCAGGTTTCATTTTAGTGGACTAAAAAAGTGTGCCAAATTGCAAGACGATTCTTAAAGATTTATTCAAGTTATCGTGACGACAAATTTTTCTACAGACGGACAGACGGACATACACTTTTCTAAAAACCATTTTTTTGGAATCAGAGGGTCATGAAACGTAAAGATTTAACAAAATTAGACATTGCTCAAAATCGCACAAATCCAAGACTTTCTCATTTTTGATGAGAATGTAAAAAACAAATTTTACGGAAAAAATTAAAAAAGAGCAAAATTTTTGGATATTTTGAGTTCCTTTTTGTTCCTAGTTTCGTATATTTACGTAACTTTGGCATCTATAAGAAAAAACAGAAGGTTTTTATATGTTTCTAATGTTTCTTCATGTTTCGGCTAATGCTTCACTCAATATAAATCTCAATTTTTTGCACTTTTTTGAGAATAACTTTTTTGTTTTTTGTTGTACAAAAATTGTTCAAAAGAAAAGTTGTTTGTTTTTGTGCATATTTTAAGGAAAAAAAAAATTTTTTTTTTAAATTTAAAAAAATTCAAAATTTTGAAAATTTTAAAATTTTGTCTTTTTGTTGTTTTTTGTTGAAATGGGCTGTTTAACGAACTCAGGTTTCATTTTAGTGGACTAAAATTGTGCCAAATTGCAAGACGATTCATAAAGATTTATTCGAGTCATCGTGACGACAAATGTTTCTACAGACAGACAGACGGACAGACGGACAGACACTTTTCTAAAAACCATTTTTTTGGAATCAGGGGGTCATGAAACGTAAAGATTTAACAAAATTAGACATTGCTCAAAACCACAAAAATCCAAGACTTTCTCATTTTTGATGAGAATGTAAAAAACAAATTTCTCGAAAAAAATTAAAAAAGAGCAAAATTTTTGAATATTTTGAGTTCCTTTTTGTACCTAGTTTCGTATATTTACGTAACTTTGGAAAGAATAAAAAAAACAAAAGGTTTTTATATGTTTCTAATGTTTCTTCGTGTTTCGGCTAATGCTTCACTCACTATAAATCTCAATTTTTTGCACTTTTTTGAGAATAACTTTTTTGTTTTTTGTTGTACAAAAAAGTGTTCAAAAGAAAAGTTGTTTCTTTTTGCGCATATTTTAAGGAAAAAAATAAAAAAAAATTTTTTTTAAATTTAAAAAAATTGAAAATTTTGAAATGTTGTCTTTTTGTTGTTTTTTGTTGAAATGGGCTGTTTAACGAACTCAGGTTTCATTTTAGTGGACTAAAAAAGTTTGCCAAATTGCAAGACGATTCATAAAGATTTATTCGAGTTATCGTGACGACAAATTTTTCTACAGACAGACAGACGGACAGACAAACACTTTTCTATAAACCATTTTTTTGGAATCAGGGGGTCATGAAACGTAAAGATTTATCAAAATTAGACATTGATCAAAACCGCAAAAATCCAAGACTTTCTCATTTTTGATGAGAATGTAAAAAACAAATTTCACGGAAAAAATTAAAAAAGAGCAAAATTTTTGGATATTTTGAGTTCCTTTTTGTTCCTAGTTTCGTATATTTACGTAACTTTGGCATCTATAAGAAAAAACAGAAGGTTTTTATATGTTTCTAATGTTTCTTCATGTTTCGGCTAATGCTTCATTCAATATAAATCTCAATTTTTTGCACTTTTTTGAGAATAACTTTTTTGTTTTTTGTTGTACAAAAAAGTGTTCAAAAGAAAAGTTGTTTGTTTTTGCGCATATTTTAAGGAAAAAAAAAAGAAAAATTTTTTTTTAAATTTAAAAAAAATTCAAAATTTTGAAAATTTTAAAATTTTGTCTTTTTGTTGTTTTTTGTTGAAATGGGCTGTTTAACGTACTTAGGTTTCATTTTAGTGGACTAAAAAAGTGTGCCAAATTGCAAGACAATTCATAAAGATTTATTCGAGTCATCGTGACGACAAATGTTTCTACAGACAGACAGACGGACAGACGGACAGACACTTTTCTAAAAACCATTTTTTTGGAATCAGGGGGTCATGAAACGTAAAGATTTAACAAAATTAGACATTGCTCAAAACCGCAAAAATCCAAGACTTTCTCATTTTTGATGAGAATGTAAAAAACAAATTTCACGGAAAAAATTAAAAAAGAGCAAAATTTTTGGATATCTTGAGTTCCTTTTTGTTCCTAGTTTCGTATATTTACGTAACTTTGGAAAGAATAAAAAAAAACAAAAGGTTTTTATATGTTTCTAATGTTTCTTCATGTTTCGGCTAATGCTTCACTCACTATATATCTCAATTTTTTGCACTTTTTTGAGAATAACTTTTTTGTTTTTTGTTGTACAAAAAAGTGTTCAAAAGAAAAGTTGTTTGTTTTTGCGCATACTTTAAGGAAAAAAAATAAAAAATTTTTTTTTTTAAATTTAAAAAAATTCAAAATTTGAAAATTTTAAAATGTTGTCTTTTTGTTGTTTTTTGTTGAAATGGGCTGTTTAACGAACTCAGGTTTCATTTTAGTGGACTAAAAAAGTGTGCCAAATTGCAAGACGATTCTTAAAGATTTATTCGAGTTATCGTGACGACAAATTTTTCTACAGACGGACAGACGGACAGACACTTTTCTAAAAACCATTTTTTTGGAATCAGGGGGTCATGAAACGTAAAGATTTAACAAAATTAGACATTGCTCAAAATCGCACAAATCCAAGACTTTCTCATTTTTGATGAGAATGTAAAAAACAAATTTTACGGAAAAAATTAAAAAAGAGCAAAATTTTTGGATATTTTGAGTTCCTTTTTGTTCCTAGTTTCGTATATTTACGTAACTTTGGCATCTATAAGAAAAAACAGAAGGTTTTTATATGTTTCTAATGTTTCTCCATGTTTCGGCTAATGCTTCACTCACTATAAATGTCAATTTTTTGCACTTTTTTGATAATAACTTTTTTGTTTTTTGTTGTACAAAAAAGTGTTCAAAAGAAAAATTGTTTGTTTTTGCGCATACTTTAAGGAAAAAAATAAAAAAAATTTTTTTTTAGATTTAAAAAAATTAAAAATTTGAAAATTTTAAAATGTTGTCTTTTTGTTGTTTTTTGTTGAAATGGGCTGTTTAACGAACTCAGGTTTCATTTTAGTGGACTAAAATTGTGCCAAATTGCAAGACGATTCATAAAGATTTATTCGAGTCATCGTGACGACAAATGTTTCTACAGACAGACAGACGGACAGACGGACAGACACTTTTCTAAAAACCATTTTTTTGTAATCAGGGGGTCATGAAACGTAAAGATTTAACAAATTTAGACATTGCTCAAAACCGCAAAAATCCAAGACTTTCTCATTTTTGATGAGAATGTAAAAAACAAATTTCTCGGAAAAAATTAAAAAAGAGCAAAATTTTTTGGATATTTTGAGTTCCTTTTTGTTCCTAGTTTCGTATATTTACGTAACTTTGGAAAGAATAAAAAAAAACAAAAGGTTTTTATATGTTTCTAATGTTTCTTCATGTTTCGGCTAATGCTTCACTCACTATAAATCTTAATTTTTTGCACTTTTTTGAGAATAACTTTTTTGTTTTTTGTTGTAAAAAAAAGTGTTCAAAAGAAAAGTTGTTTGTTTTTGCGCATATTTTAAGGAAAAAAATAAAAAAAAATTTTTTTTAAATTTAAAAAAATTGAAAATTTTGAAATGTTGTCTTTTTGTTGTTTTTTGTTGAAATGGGCTGTTTAACGAACTCAGGTTTCATTTTAGTGGACTAAAAAAGTTTGCCAAATTGCAAGACGATTCATAAAGATTTATTCGAGTTATCGTGACAACAAATTTTTCTACAGACAGACAGACGGACAGACAAACACTTTTCTATAAACCATTTTTTTGGATCAGGGGGTCATGAAACGTAAAGATTTATCAAAATTAGACATTGATCAAAACCGCAAAAATCCAAGACTTTCTCATTTTTGATGAGAATGTAAAAAACAAATTTCACGGAAAAAATTAAAAAAGAGCAAAATTTTTGGATATTTTGAGTTCCTTTTTGTTCCTAGTTTCGTATATTTACGTAACTTTGGCATCTATAAGAAAAAACAGAAGGTTTTTATATGTTTCTAATGTTTCTTCATGCTTCGGCTAATGCTTCACTCAATATAAATCTCAATTTTTTGCACTTTTTTGAGAATAACTTTTTTGTTTTTTGTTGTACAAAAAAGTGTTCAAAAGAAAAGTTCTTTGTTTTTGCGCATATTTTAAGGAAAAAAATAAGAAAAATTTTTTTTTTTAATTTAAAAAAAATTTCGAAATTTTGAAAATTTTAAAATTTTGTCTTTTTGTTGTTTTTTGTTGAAATGGGCTGTTTAACGTACTTAGGTTTCATTTTAGTGGACTAAAAAAGTGTGCCAAATTGCAAGACGATTCTTAAAGATTTATTCGAGTTATCGTGACAACAAATTTTTCTACAGACAGACAGACGGACAGACAAACACTTTTCTATAAACCATTTTTTTGGATCAGGGGGTCATGAAACGTAAAGATTTATCAAAATTAGACATTGATCAAAACCGCAAAAATCCAAGACTTTCTCATTTTTGATGAGAATGTAAAAAACAAATTTCACGGAAAAAATTAAAAAAGAGCAAAATTTTTGGATATTTTGAGTTCCTTTTTGTTCCTAGTTTCGTATATTTACGTAACTTTGGCATCTATAAGAAAAAACAGAAGGTTTTTATATGTTTCTAATGTTTCTTCATGCTTCGGCTAATGCTTCACTCAATATAAATCTCAATTTTTTGCACTTTTTTGATAATAACTTTTTTGTTTTTTGTTGTACAAAAAAGTGTTCAAAAGAAAAATTGTTTGTTTTTGCGCATACTTTAAGGAAAAAAATAAAAAAAATTTTTTTTTAAATTTAAAAAAATTCAAAATTTGAAAATTTTAAAATGTTATCTTTTTGTTGTTTTTTGTTGAAATGGGCTGTTTAACGAACTCAGGTTTCATTTTAGTGGACTAAAATTGTGCCAAATTGCAAGACGATTCATAAAGATTTATTCGAGTCATCGTGACGACAAATGTTTCTACAGACAGACAGACGGACAGACGGACAGACACTTTTCTAAAAACCATTTTTTTGTAATCAGGGGGTCATGAAACGTAAAGATTTAACAAAATTAGACATTGCTCAAAACCGCAAAAATCCAAGACTTTCTCATTTTTGATGAGAATGTAAAAAACAAATTTCACGGAAAAAATTAAAAAAGAGCAAAATTTTTGGATATCTTGAGTTCCTTTTTGTTCCTAGTTTCGTATAATTACGTAACTTTGGAAAGAATAAAAAAAAACAAAAGGTTTTTATATGTTTCTAATGTTTCTTCATGTTTCGGCTAATGCTTCACTCACTATAAATCTCAATTTTTTGCACTTTTTTGAGAATAACTTCTTTGTTTTTTGTTGTACAAAAAAGTGTTCAAAAGAAAAGTTGTTTGTTTTTGCGCATATTTTAAGGAAAAAAATAAAAAAAATTTTTTTTTTTAATTTAAAAAAATTCAAAATTTTGAATATTTTAAAATGTTGTCTTTTTGTTGTTTTTTGTTGAAATGGGCTGTTTAACGTACTTAGGTTTCATTTTAGTGGACTAAAAAAGTGTGCCAAATTGCAAGACGATTCATATAGATTTATTCGAGTTATCGTGACGACAAATGTTTCTACAGACAGACAGACGGACAGACGGACAGACACTTTTCTAAAAACCATTTTTTTGGAATCAGGGGGTCATGAAACGTAAATATTTAACAAAATTAGACATTGCTCAAAACCGCAAAAATCCAAGACTTTCTCATTTTTGATGAGAATGTAAAAAACAAATTTCACGGAAAAAATTAATAAAGAGCAAAATTTTTGGATATTTTGAGTTCCTTTTTGTTCCTAGTTTCGTTTATTTACGTAACTTTGGCATCTATAAGAAAAAACAGAAGGTTTTTATATGTTTCTAATGTTTCTTCATGTTTCGGCTAATGCTTCACTCACTATAAATGTCAATTTTTTGCACTTTTTTGATAATAACTTTTTTGTTTTTTGTTGTACAAAAAAGTGTTCAAAAGAAAAATTGTTTGTTTTTGCGCATACTTTAAGGAAAAAAATAAAAAAAATTTTTTTTTAAATTTAAAAAAATTCAAAATTTGAAAATTTTAAAATGTTGTCTTTTTGTTGTTTTTTGTTGAAATAAGCTGTTTAACGAACTCAGGTTTCATTTTAGTGGACTAAAAACGTTTGCCAAATTGCAAGACGATTCATAAAGATTTATTCGAGTTATCGTGACGACAAATTTTTCTACAGACAGACAGACGGACAGACAAACACTTTTCTATAAACCATTTTTTTGGAATCAGGGGGTCATGAAACGTAAAGATTTATCAAAATTAGACATTGCTCAAAACCGCAAAAATCCAAGACTTTCTCATTTTTGATGAGAATGTAAAAAACAAATTTCACGGAAAAAATTAAAAAAGAGCAAAATTTTTGGATATTTTGAGTTCCTTTTTGTTCCTAGTTTCGTATATTTACGTAACTTTGGCATCTATAAGAAAAAACAGAAGGTTTTTATATGTTTCTAATGTTTCTTCATGTTTCGGCTAATGCTTCACTCACTATATATCTCAATTTTTTGCACTTTTTTGAGAATAACTTTTTTGTTTTTTGTTGTACAAAAAAGTGTTCAAAAGAAATGTTGTTTGTTTTTGCGCATACTTTAAGGAAAAAAATAAAAAATTTTTTTTTTTAAATTTAAAAAAATTCAAAATTTGAAAATTTTAAAATGTTGTCTTTTTGTTGTTTTTTGTTGAAATGGGCTGTTTAACGAACTCAGGTTTCATTTTAGTGGACTAAAAAAGTGTGCCAAATTGCAAGACGATTCTTAAAGATTTATTCGAGTTATCGTGACGACAAATTTTTCTACAGACAGACAGACGGACAGACACTTTTCTAAAAACCATTTTTTTGGATTCAGGGGGTCATGAAACGTAAAGATTTAACAAAATTAGACATTGCTCAAAACCGCACAAATCCAAGACTTTCTTATTTTTGATGAGAATGTAAAAAACAAATTTCACGGAAAGAATTAAAAAAGAGCAAAATTTTTCGATTTTTTGAGTTGCTTTTTGTTCCTAGTTTCGTAGATTTACGTAACTTTGGCATCTATAAGAAAAAACAGAAGGTTTTTATATGTTTCTAATGTTTCTTCATGTTTCGGCTAATGCTTCACTCACTATAAATCTCAATTTTTTCACTTTTTTGAGAATAACTTTTTTGTTTTTTGTTGTACAAAAAAGTGTTCAAAAGAAAAATTGTTTGTTTTTGCGCATACTTTAAGGAAAAAAATAAAAAAATTTTTTTTTAAATTTAAAAAAATTGAAAATTTTGAAATGTTGTCTTTTTGTTGTTTTTTGTTGAAATGGGCTGTTTAACGTACTTAGGTTTCATTTTAGTGGACTAAAAAAGTGTGCCAAATTGCAAGACGATTCATAAAGATTTATTCGAGTTATCGTGACGACAAATGTTTCTACAGACAGACAAACGGACAGACGGACAGACACTTTTCTAAAAACCATTTTTTTGGAATCAGGGGGTCATGAAACGTAAAGATTTAACAAAATTAGACATTGCTCAAAACCGCAAAAATCCAAGACTTTCTCATTTTTGATGAGAATGTAAAAAACAAATTTCACGGAAAAAATTAAAAAAGAGCAAAATTTTTGGATATTTTGAGTTCCTTTTTGTTCCTAGTTTCGTATATTTACGTAACTTTGGCATCTTTAAGAAAAAACAGAAGGTTTTTATATGTTTCTAATGTTTCTTCATGTTTCGGCTAATGCTTCACTCACTATAAATCTCAATTTTTTGCACTTTTTTGAGAATAACTTTTTTGCTTTTTGTTGTTCAAAAAAGTGTTCAAAAGAAAAGTTGTTTGTTTTTGCGCAGATTTTAAGAAAAAAAATAAAAAAATTTAAAATTTTGAAAATTTTAAAATGTTGTCTTTTTGTTGTTTTTTGTTGAAATGGGCTGTTTAACGAACTCAGGCTACATTTTAGTTGACTAAAAAAGTGTGCCAAATGGCAAGAAGATTCATAAAGAGTTATTCGTGTTATCGTGACGACAATTTTTCTACAGACAGACAGACAGACAGACAGACAGACAGACAGACAGACAGACGGACAGACACTTTTATAAAAACCATTTTTTTGGAATCAGGGGGTCATGAAACGAAAAGTTTTAACAAAATTAGACATTGCTCAAAATCGCACAAATCCAAGACTTTTTCATTTTTCATGAGAATTTAAAAAACAAATTTCACGGAAAAAATTAAAAAAGAGCAAAATTTTTGGATATTTTAAGTTCCTTTTTGTTCCTAGTTTCGTATATTTACGTAACTTTGGCATCTATAAGAAAAAACAGAAGGTTTTTATATGTTTCTAATGTTTCTTCATGTTTCGGCTAATGCTTCACTCAATATAAATCTCAATTTTTTGCACTTTTTTGAGAATAACTTTTTTGCTTTTTGTTGTTCAAAAAAGTGTTCAAAAGAAAAGTTGTTTGTTTTTGCGCAGATTTTAAGAAAAAAAATAAAAAAATTTTTTTTTAAATTTAAAAAAATTCAAAATTTTGAAAATTTTAAAATGTTGTCTTTTTGTTGTTTTTTGTTGAAATGGGCTGTTTAACGAACTCAGGTTTCATTTTAGTGGACTAAAAAAGTTTGCCAAATTGCAAGACGATTTATGAAGATTTATTCGAGTTATCGTGACGACAAATTTTTTTACAGACAGACAGACGGACAGACGGACAGACACTTTTATAAAAACCATTTTTTTGGAATCAGGGGGTCATGAAACGTATAGATTTAACAAAATTAGACATTGCTCAAAACCGCACAAATCCAAGACTTTCTCATTTTTTATGAGAATGTAAAAAACAAATTTCACAGAAAAAATTAAAAAAGAGCAAAATTTTTGGATATTTTGAGTTCCTTTTTCTTCCTAGTTTCGTATATTTACGTAACTTTAGCATCTATAAGAAAAAACAGAAGGTTTTTATATGTTTCTAATGTTTCTTCATGTTTCGGCTAATGCTTCACTCACTATAAATCTCAATTTTTTGCACTTTTTTGAGAATAACTTTTTTGTTTTTTGTTGTACAAAAAAGATTTCAAAAGAAAAGTTGTTTGTTTTTGAGCATATTTTAAGGAAAAAAATAAAAAAAAATTTTTTTAAATTTAAAAAAATTGAAAATTTTAAAATGTTGTCTTTTTGTTGTTTTTTGTTGAAATGGGCTGTTTAACGAACTCAGGTTTCATTTTAGTGGACTAAAAAAGTGTGCCAAATTGCAAGACGATTTCTTAAAGATTTATTCGAGTTATCGTGACGACAAATTTTTCTACAGACAGACAGACACTTTTCTAAAAACCATTTTTTTGGAATCAGGGGGTCATGAAACGCAAAAATTTATCAAAATTAGACATTGCTCAAAATCGCACAAATCCAAGATTTTCTTATTTTTCATAAGAATGTAAAAAACAAATTTCACGGAAATAATTAAAAAAGAGCAAAATTTTTGGATATTTTGAGTTCCTTTTTGTTCCTTGTTTCGTATATTTACGTAACTTTGGCATCTATAAGAAAAAACAGAAGGTTTTTGTATGTTTCTAATGTTTTTTTATGTTTCGGCTAATGCTTCACTCACCATAAATCTCAATTTTTTGCACTTTTTTGATACTAACTTTTTTGTTTTTTGTTGTACAAAAAAATGTTCAAAAGAAAAGTTGTTTGTTTTTTCGCATATTTTAAGGAAAAAAATAAAAAAAAATTTTTTTAAATTTAAAAAAATTGAAAATTTTGAAATGTTGCCTTTTTGGTTGTTTTTTGTTGAAATGGGCTGTTTAACGAACTCAGGTTTCATTTTAGTAGACTAAAAAAGTGTGCCCAATTGCAAGACGATTCATAAAGATTTATTCGAGTTATCGTGACGACAAATTTTTCTACAGACAGACAGACGGACAGACAGACAAACACTTTTCTATAAACCATTTTTTTGGAATTAGGGGGTCATGAAACGTAAAGATTTATCAAAATTAGACATTGCTCAAAACCGCACAAATCCAAAACTTTCATTTTTCATGAGAATGCAAAAAACAAATTTCACGGAAATAATTAAAAAAGAGCAAAATTTTTGGATATTTTGAGTTCCTTTTTGTTCCTAGTTTCGTAGATTTACGTAACTTTGGCATCTATAAGAAAAAACAGAAGGTTTTTATATGTTTCTAATGTTTCTTCATGTTTCGGCTAATGCTTCACTCACTATAAATCTCAATTTTTTGCACTTTTTTGAGAATAACTTTTTTGTTTTTTGTTGTACAAAAAAGATTTCAAAAGAAAAGTTGTTTGTTTTTGAGCATATTTTAAGGAAAAAAATAAAAAAAAATTTTTTTAAATTTAAAAAAATTGAAAATTTTGAAATGTTGCCTTTTTGGTTGTTTTTTGTTGAAATGGGCTGTTTAACGAACTCAGGTTTCATTTTAGTGGACTAAAAAAGTGTGCCAAATTGCAAGACGATTCATAAAGATTTATTCGAGTTTTCGTGACGACAAATTTTTCTACATACAGACAGACACTTTTCTAAAAACCATTTTTTTGGAATCAGGGGGTCATGAAACGTAAAGATTTAACAAAATTAGACATTGCTCAAAATCGCACAAATCCAAGACTTTCTTATTTTTGATGAGAATGTAAAAAACAAATTTCACGGAAAGAATTAAAAAAGAGCAAAATTTTTCGATATTTTGAGTTCCTTTTTGTTCCTAGTTTCGTAGATTGACGTAACTTTGGCATCTATAAGAAAAAACAGAAGGTTTTTATATGTTTCTAATGTTTCTTCATGTTTCGGCTAATGCTTCACTCACTATAAATCTCAATTTTTTGCACTTTTTTGAGAATAACTTTTTTGTTTTTTGTTGTACCAAAAAGGGTTCAAAAGAAAAGTTGTTTGTTTTTGCGCATACTTTAAGGAAAAAAATAAAAAAATTTTTTTTTTAAATTTAAAAAAATTTAAAATTTTGAAAATTTTAAAATGTTGTCTTTTTGTTGTTTTTTGTTGAAATGGGCTGTTTAACGAACTCAGGTTTCATTTTAGTGGACTAAAAAAGTGTGCCCAATTGCAAGACGATTCATAAAGATTTATTCTAGTTATCGTGACGACAAATTTTTCTACAGACAGACAGACGGACAGACAGACAAACACTTTTCTATAAACCATTTTTTTGGAATTAGGGGATCATGAAACGTAAAGATTTATCAAAATTAGACATTGCTCAAAACCGCACAAATCCAAAACTTTCATTTTTCATGAGAATGCAAAAAACAAATTTCACGGAAATAATTAAAAAAGAGCAAAATTTTTGGATATTTTGAGTTCCTTTTTGTTCCTAGTTTCGTATATTTACGTAACTTTAGCATCTATAAGAAAAAACAGAAGGTTTTTATATGTTTCTAATGTTTCTTCATGTTTCGGCTAATGCTTCACTCAATATAAATCTCAATTTTTTGCACTTTTTTGAGAATAACTTTTTTGTTTTTTGTTGTACAAAAAAGATTTCAAAAGAAAAGTTGTTTGTTTTTGAGCATATTTTAAGGAAAAAAATAAAAAAAAATTTTTTTAAATTTAAAAAAATTGAAAATTTTGAAATGTTGCCTTTTTGGTTGTTTTTTGTTGAAATGGGCTGTTTAACGTACTCAGGTTTTTGCTTATAAATCACGTCCAGGAAGTTAGACCAGTAAAATTAAAATTATCAAAAAAAACAAATATTATGCTGAATTTTGCTCGACTTGTGCTTCTTTGTGCCAAAATTCATTTTTCGAAAACCTCACAATTCCAGGCACAAAAAGCAAAATGCTTTTTTTAATCTGAAAAAAATTAGTTCAAACATTTTCAATTATTTTTTTCTAAAAATTCAATTATCTTGAAACAATAGAATTTAAAAAAATCAACAATTATTTTTCAGAATTTTAAAAAAAACCTTGCAAAAATTCAATTTCATTAAAAATTTTAAGCGTGTATCTTTTTTTAAATTAACTAATGTGCGATTCCATGGGAGATTTTAGTCTTTTCGGAGTAAGTAAACCAATTGCAATGAAATTCAGGAATTTTAATCTACGCATAAAAAGAAATGTTTCCACCAAATATTACGTCAAAATATTCAGTAGTTTTTGAGATGTCAAAATTTTAGAAAAATTTTGAAATCGTATTATATCTCCTTTCCATTTTAACCAATTCACTTGATTCTTTTTGGAAAAAATTCAGCAAAAAAAAAACGAAAAATTGTTTATATTATGTTTACATAAAATTTTTATAAACAAAAAATTTATTAAATAATAATTGAATAACTTTTGGAATGCACCACGAAATTGAACGAATCAAACACTAAAATAAAGTTACCAGTGATTTCTTTAAGATTCCGAAAGAAAAATGGTACAAATTGAATGTCTTCATATAATATATTAATATTTTTGTTCACTTTTGACAAGTAAACATTAGAAGTTTCTGCTACTTGGCGTGCAAATTTAGGTGCGCGCGCAGACCTCTCTATCCAAAACCGGAAATTCGTAGATGATTAGAAAGAGAGGTCTGCGCACGCACCTAAATTTGCACGCCAAGTAGCAGAAACTTCTAATGTTTACTTGTCAAAAGTGAACAAAAATATTAATATATTATATGAAGACATTCAATTTGTACCATTTTTTTCGGAATCTTAAAGAAATCACTGGTAACTATATTTTAGTGTTTGATTCGTTCAATTTCGTGGTGCATTCCAAAAGTTATTCAATTATTATTTAATAAATTTTTTGTTTATAAAAATTTTTTGTAAACATAATATAAACAATTTTTCGTTTTTTTATGCTGAGTTTTTTCCAAAAAGAATCAAGTGATTTGGTTAAAATGGAATGGAGATATAACGATTTCAAAATTTTTCCAAAATTTTGACACCTCAAAAACTACTGAATATTTTGACGTAATATTTAGTGGAAACATTTCTTTTTATGAGTAGATTAAAATTCCTGAATTTCATTGCAATTGGTTTACTTACTCCAAAAAGACTAAAATCTTCCATGGAATCGCACTAATAAAAATTTTAATTATTTATCTTCGCACTAAGAATACATTCGATGTGATTTTTTATAAAATTCAATTATTTATCCATTATTAAATTAAAAAACTTTTAATTCTATTTGTTAAAAAGTTTCTAATGAAATTTTTTAACAAATTCAATTATAACCAGTTGAATTTCACAAAATTTCTATCAGTATAATAATTTTTTTAAATTTATTTACACACTTTATTTGAATCAGTGTCTGATGTTTTACTATTTTTGAAAATTTCAATTTTTCCGATTAAAAAAAGTTTTTTGGTTTTTGTGCCCGGAATTTTGAGTTTTTAAAAAAATTGAATATTTGCACAAAAGAGCATAAGTCAGCATAATAAAAATTTCAATTTCTCATATTAAAAAAAAGTTTTTTGGTTTTTTTGCTCGGTATTTTGAGTTATTTAAAAAATGAATTTTGGCACAAAAGAACACAAGTTGAGCACAATATTTGTTTTTTGAAAATTTTAACTTTACTGGTCTAACTTCCTGTACATGTTAAACAAGTTGTTCATTTCATGACCATTTGGCTTCCTCAAAATATTATAAACCAATTGCTTTATTTTTTATTATAAAATAATTACTTAAATATGTTTAGGTAATATTTCAAAAAACACAAAATTTAAATTTTTTTTGAAAAAGAAAAATATTCGTTTATTTTATAAAATTTGATGAAATCTACACTTTGTATGTATCAATCGATTCGTTTTCTTGTCAGGAATGTAATTTTGTGGATAATAAATTATTGAAAATATAAAGAAATAAAAAAGTTATTTCAAAAAATACAAAAAATTATTTTTTTCAAATTTTGAAGAAATTGTATAAAAAAAATTTTGTGCACGAAGAGAAATTTATAGTAGTGGGTAACATAATTGTGGTTAGGGTGACCATCTTTAATGCTACGTATACAGACAGCTATCTAGATAGTCACCGTTACCATCAATATCATCAGGAGTAACATCTTGGTAGTACGGGGTAGCATAACTATATTTTTTTAGCATCTGTGATGGTTGGCAGTAGCATAATGATAGTATCGTGTAACATCATCTTTTTAACATCAAAATCTGACTATCCATTTCTCTCAGTGTGGTTAAATTTTAAAATCCGAGCAGTAAATGTCATATCAGCTTTTAAAACACATTGTTATATGCGCTGTTTAGTTAGCACACCCCAAGCACTACAAAATTACACAGTTTAAGAAAAATCGGTGATCTGTCATTTGCTTTTTCTATGAAACTGCCCTATAGTAAATCTAAAAAGAAATGTTTTGACACTTTAATATCGAAAATTAAGTCATTTTAAAGAAATTTTTTGTGTTACAAGCCATTATGTAGGTACTGTCAATGTGAACCAAATTAGAATTTTACTTTTTTTCTCGAAACATATATATCCAAAATTGTTTACATTTTATCTAAATTTTGTATATTTTTCATTTTATTGAAATAATTTAATTTTATTATTATTACATATTTCAATAAATATTACATTTATCCAATGTAATTTTATAAATAAATAACTGTTATAAAAATTGTGCAGATTTCCTTTGTATTATGTAAAGAGTAATTAACACTTGTCATTTTATTATTTTGTCATGTTTATCAACATATGGTCATATGAAATTATCCTTTTGTCATAAATGGTTTTCATTTAAAAATAAAAATAAGAAATCAGTTAATATACGAACCAAATTAAAAAAGTTTTATATTATATTTACTTGTTTTTAAAAAATTGCTTTTAACTTCGATTTCTATTGTTATAATATTTACGTAAATTATATTATATTTGTGGTGTATGAAATTAAATTTTTGAATTGGGTATTGTCAAAAAATAGTAACATGTTTAATAATTTTCAGTAATCATGGGGAAAATTTCAAAGAGAAAGCAAGCAAAGATTGGTGGAATATCAACACGCCGAGCACGAAAAATTGTCCAACAACGTGTGCAAAAAGATTATAAGCAATTGCAATCGCAAGAAAATTTAACGACAATATTTGAAAAGAGTAATGCAGCTGAGCCAAGTGCGAAATTTATTTCTCCTAAAGTCTGCCCACCCAACTTCAGCGACGATAAACCGTTCTTTAATGTAGAAGATTTCAACACCAATATTAATTTATCCCCAACATTTTCTTGCATTGAAAAGCATTCAGATTTTGAAATCGAAGAAGTTCGTGACAATTTTCTTTTAAATTCAGATTATTCCGATGACAGTTCAGATGTGGATTCTGAAGTAGCATGTAACGAAAACTTAAGACAGTTGGATAGTGATAGTGACGAAGATGAGACTCCAGATGAAGAAATTACTGAAGCTTCTGGTTATTTATATGACGATAAGGAATGTATAAATCAAAACAAATTTGCATCAAAATTACAAGAGTGGGCTTTAAAGTTCCATATATCTTTAATTGCACTTACTGCCTTGCTACTTTTACTTAGAGTATTCGATCCTACGTTACCACTGGATGCACGAACATTATTAGGAACACTTAGGAAAACAAACATAACCAATATAATATATAATATTAAATGTTGACGGCTTACCTATTGCCAAGAGTGGCCCCAATACCTTTTGGCTACTTCTATGTTCTGATAAGTATCTTGATACAGTTTACCCCATTGGTGCATTTTATGGAACAAAAAAACCATTAGATGCTAACGAATTTCTCCGTCCCTTCGTACACGAAGCCATATTAGTTTGTGAAAATGGTTTTGGGAGTACCAAGGTATCAATAGATGCTTTAGTTTGTGACGCTCCTGCAAAATCCTTTGTTTTATATTTAAAAGGGCATACGGGGTATGATTCGTGTTCTAAATGTTTAATAACAGGTGAATGTGTTAGACCACCTTCTAAAAAAAGGGAAATAAGAAGAAGGGGAGAGTCTGTTTTCCAGGTGTAGGACCTTTTGTATTAAAAAATGATGCTGATTACGTCCTTAATAAATATGCAACATCAGAATCTGGAATGCAGTCAATTCTTACCGAAATTCTTGGTTTTGGATGTGTAAGCAGTATCCCTTTGGATTACATGCACTTGATTTTGTTAGGAGTTATGAAAAAACTTATTACACAATGGGTGAAGGGTCCGTCAAATGCAAAGCTGCCAGCTGATGTAGTACAAACAATTTCGGAGAGACATCTTTCATTGCGGCATTCAATTCCTGACGAATTCAACAGAAGACCTCGCACATTATGGGAATTTAAATTTTGGAAAGCAACGGAGTTTAGAACATTCTTATTGTATTCAGGAGTAGTTGTTCTAAAAAATGTCAAAGGATTCTCAAATGAATTGTATTCTCATTTCCTTTTGTTCCATACAGCAGCTTCCATTTTAATCAGTGAAAGTCATAGTAATCCAAATAACATCGATGCAGCACACGAAATGTTGCAACTGTTTGTTAAGGACTTTGCTACACTTTATGGAAAGGAATATATTTCGCACAATGTACACAATTTGTTACACATTTGTGATGATGCCAAATTATATGGAACTTTAGACAAATTTAGTGCTTTCCGTTTTGAAAATTACATGGGATCTGTCAAGAGAATGTTAAGGAAAGGAGACAAGCCTTTACAGCAGTTTATACGTCGATATTCTGAACTTGAAAACTTGCAGAAAGAGTTCTTTTTAGATAGTGAAATCGTTTTGCAGCAAAAACATAATAAGGGACCATTAATACACGACTTCATATCAAATACTCCGGAACAGTTTAAGATTTATAAATATAAAGGACTGTCTATAAACTGTAATGCTGCTAAAAATAGTTGTGTTCTTGTGCAGGACGGGACAATCCTATTAGCTGAAAATGTAGTAAAATGTGGCGCCGATGACATCCGGTTAATAGGACGTAAGCTTAGCTTCAAAAGTAGTTTATACGACAATCCAGATTCTAAGCTTTTAAATATTTATGTAATGTATGATACCAATATAGACAATCAGTGTTGTGTGCCTGTAAAAGACGTAATGTCCAAAGTATGGAAAATATCGACTTCAGAGGGAATTGTAGTAATTCCTTTATTGCACAAAAAGGAATAAAATAATTCATTCAATTTATTCAAACTAGATGGAATCAACTGCTATTGATGAAAAAAGGATTAAACTTCAGATAACATATTTAGGTATTCAAATTTTATTTATTTATAATTAAATATAGATTTGTACATGCATATGTAAATTTATACCAGGGTTTCTATAAGTCATTCAAAATCTTGAATTAAGGTGAAATTTTGAGATGAAATCATTTAAAATTCTTTTCTTTATCATATACATTTTAAGAAGCATAACGAGACTAATTTTTATGTCTTATTGATAGTTTTACAAATTAATAGAAATTCTTAACTTCTATTTTAAAATAATTAAACCACCGGCCACTAAAAAGGCTTACGAGAGCTTTCATTGGTCTCTATAATAATCGGAAAGTTGCTGAACTCGGGGCAAATGAATATCCTGCGTAAGACTTTTTGTCACAGGTGATTCAATTTTTTAAATTAAAAAACCTCTTAAACTATAAAATCGATTTCAAGATAAATTTTTTATTAATTTATCTTTTTAAAATTATTTTATCCAGAATTCAATTACCTTCCAATGATTAATTGCAAACATTATTTTCAGAGACATTATAAATATCTACCAGTGCAAGCAAGCGACAGTTCTTAGTTCGATAGATTGGTGGGGACTAAGCTTCATAAAGGTAACTGTAATTATCCTAACAAATTTTAATATAGGGTCAGCCAGGGTAATTGCGTACGATAGTATTCCCTAAAAGTAACGTATATTCAAGGATATCCTGCAAACGTTCTAGCTACGTTCGAAAATTTGAATATCCTTAAGAAATCATCAGGATATCCTGAATATCAAGATGCTGTTAGGGTCGTAAAGTTTTTATTTTGACATTTGCCAGAAAAATAATTTAAGTTGTCGTTTCTTATAAAAGAAGTTGACAATCAATGTGACACTGATTCAGTATTTCGTCTCTCATTAAATAGAAACAAAATTAAAAATCTTACAAAAATGTTTTATTATTCTTGATGACTCCTAAAAGAGAAATTCACTTTGATTTTCAATTTTTTTAAGTCTACTAACCGCTCTCTAAATTTGAATAAGTTAAAAATAACTGATTTAGAAGCATAAAATCAGTCACTAATTTAAATAGTAATATTTTTACTGACAATTAGTTAAAAATAACTGATATTTCAGTAAATTTTTTGGACTTATTTAATTAGCCAAGTTTAACCAATTTTTCAGTTATTTTTTAAAGAAAATCAGTTGTTTTAATTAATAATTTTTCTTAAATATGACAAAATTCATTAAATTTTCAAAGACTTGCATTTACAATTATTTCTATAAATATAGATAAACTTGTAAAGGTTTCAATTTAAAATTTTGTTAAATTTCTATTTTGAGTGAATTTAATCAGAAATGTTAAAAAACTTGGATTTTAGGAATATTTTAAGCATTCAAATTCATCTTGAAATTAGTTAAATATGTCAATATATGTTTGATTAATTTTATTAAATTTCATGGATTTATAGAAAAATTTTAGTTAAAACCATTTTACAAACTTTAATTTTGGAGAAGTTACAAATGATTTCAGAAATTCAAGTATTTTCAAAATTAATAAATATCTTCTTGCAAAGTTTAATTACGATCAAAATTTAAAAAATATTCTCCTCAAAATAACAATTATCTTTATAAATAACAAAACTCTTTTCCAAAATCAATTATTTTCAAAAAATTTCCTCATTTCAATGATTTTCAATTACTACTATTTTAATAAATTTCTTTAAAAAAAATTAATAATTTTAAAAACATTTTAATACAATTGTACTCAAACATGTAATTATTTTCATAAATAATAAAAATTGAACAGAAATTCAATTATTAAATTTTCTTTCATTTCTTCTCATTAATTCAATTAATTTTATAAATAATAAATTTTTTATGATTTTAATTGCTTTTATAAATAATAAAGCTGATTGCAGAATTTTAATTATTTTTAGTACAATTTTACTCGAATTCCTCGAAGAATGTAATTATTTTCAAAACTTTAAAAAAAATTCAATTCTTTAAAAATTTGTTAATAAAATTCTTTATAAGAATTGAATTTAAAAAAAAAATTATTCAATAAATTATCTATGTTTAAATAATTTTGAAAAGTTTTCAAATTAAAATATTTGAGATTTTGAATTTTCTATACTTTCAACTGGCAATTCTGCAGAATTAATTTTTTTGAAAAAGTTACATTAAATTTTTTTCATATTTCAAATGTGTATAAAAAAGTAAGAAAAGAAACGTTTGCTCCCTGTGTCGCACAAACGCAAGTTAAAACTGTCTGATTGAAAAAAAAGCTTAACTAAACGGGGTTGTTTCAAATTCCTGTATAACACTTATTTCAATTTCGCCATTTCGAAAATATTGAGATTGGTCCGGTTTCCCAACTCTCCCCTATTATTATTTAAGAATTAAAATTATTAAAATTATTAAAAAATTCTTTGTTTACTTAAATGATTTTCCAAATTTTCAATTAAAATTATTATTCTTTTGTACTTTAATCAAGAACTTTATTTCATTAATTGTTCTCTTTTGTTACAGATCTTTGCTGCAGAAGAAGTTCGATTCATGTTTAAAGAAATACGCGACCATACAAATTCGTTAACGTTCGACACATGCAATTTTAAATTGTAATATTATTATAATTATTGATTTTTGTTTTATTTTATAATGTTATGCGATAAAAGTAATATTTTTTGTTTTAAAGTCAATCAACGCATTTCCAATTAAGCAGACAATCATAACTGTGGGCAAGGTAGTCGCAGTCTATAATTTAGACAATTTGTAAACAATTTTTCTTAGAAAGTCTAAATACCAAAAGGAGAAGTTTAATTAAAAATATTTTTATGAAAAAAAACATTATAAATTTGTTATAAAATTATTTTTGATAGAACAAATAATTCGTTTTAACAAACAATTCATTGCCTTTGATTTTAATAAATAATACCACTAGATCATTGAAAATAATTGATTAAAAAAATCATGAAATAGAAACTAAAAATTTGTCTTTTTAGGCTTTGCTCTTGAAATAAATTGTTTCTGTAATTAAAAAAGTACCTAAAATATTTTCATTTTTATTATAAAGTAATTTGTAATCAGTTTTTGGACACTATTGTAATAGCAGCAATTTAAAAAATTGTAATTATTTAAAAAATAATTGGATATACAATAAAAGATATTTAAAACTATTACGCTTTATAATTTTTAACTTGCCTTAATGAAATATTAATAGAATATCATTCAAATTTTTAAAAAGATTTAATTCATGAATATCATTATATTCAACCTTACTACAACCTTTAGGTGTAACCTTACCTCAACCTTTACGTGTAACCTTACTACAACCTTTACGTGTAACCTTACCTCAACCTTTACGTGTAACCTTACTACAACCTTTACGTGTAACCTTACTACAACCTTTACGTGTAACCTTACTACAACCTTTACTTGTAACCTTACCTCAACCTTGAGGTGTAACCTTACTACATCCTTTAGGTGTAACCTTACCTCAACCTCGAGTTGTAACCTTACCTCAACCTTTACGTGTAACGTTACTATCATGGCGGAACTTTTTAGGTTTTCATAAGTTCACTTCAGGTTTACTCCGTAACCTTACAAGCCATACCAATAACCTTACCATAGCCTTACTGTATTATGTTGTGCTATGTGGGGAGAGAGTGGCACCATGCTAGCGCAACCAAAATTTCCTACTACGGTGGTTGTATAAACCATGAATTTCTCTCAGTGTACTGGTCCGATAATATTTTCAAAAAATGGTTAACAATTATTTCGTGTGAAATTCTGGTCTGACTTTTAAAAGAATATTTTAAAAAAATTTTGGGAAATAATTGTTAGAATTCGAGCGAACATTTAATTTTAATAATTTATAATTATACGAATTAAGCATACCAATAGTCTTCATTTCTAATGTCATCGTGACCTTTTGAATGTTTCACGTAGAGATGATCTTTATCGCCATAACTGCGGTTACTTCCCTTGTAATGGTCCTATTGTTCTTTACCTTCAACAAAGTCAATTTTTTTCGGCTTGGCCGGTGTCCGCTGTTGCCGATTTTTCGGCAAATCCATTATTAAATTAACAATTTATAATAAAAAAAAATTCGGATAATAATTAATCATATAAAAAACATTTCGTTACCATGGAAACAAAAAACGATGATCTTTCATGAGTGATTCTCCTAATGGGAATAACTTCACATGTCTCCATACATGAAGGTTAATTGTTTCCATGAAATTTTTATGAATATTTTATAAAGTTTTATTTTTTTTTAAATTTATTTTTAATCTACAAATAGGTATCACTTATATATCAAAATTAAAAAATATTTAAATTAAAAAATATTTAATATAAAAAAAAGATAATTTATAAATTAAATTAATTAATTATTTCATTTTTACATTTCTTAGTAAAAAATATTTAATTTAAAAAAAATTATCTTTTTATATATTTCATAAATATTCAATAAAAATTAACTAGAAAATTATCATTTCTTTTTAAATTATAAGTGAATCTCCTATTTCCGCATGTTCAGGTTTATAAAATATTTTTTTAAGGAAAGGAGTAGAAAAAAGTAGTTGTACCTATATAATTTTTTTAATTAATTGAAAAAAAATGGTAATTATCCAGATAAGCGGCGCTTTTCCCAATTTTGCTTATTTTTTGAAAATTCTTTTTGGAGAAGCTTTCAATCAGCTACAAAATAAAAAATTCGTTGAGGGAAGACGAAATAGTTCATGCGGAAGTCAGGGATGAGAAACAAAATGTAAATTTTCGTTTTTTGCATGTAACTTGATCAAAACTAATATTATCAAAAAATTTCCTAAATAACAGTTGTGCACGGAAAAAATAAGTACATAAAAGATTACTTGATAGTACTTTACTTTTGGATGGGACAATAATTGTGTAAATATTTAATAGTCAGTCCTAGAATTTTTCATTGACTTATTTGAAATAATCACAAGCAGTGCTGGAATATTTAAAGTAATCATTTGAATATTTTAAATATTCTAGCACTGCTCGTGATTATTTCACATAAGTAAATGAAAAATTCTAGGACTGTCTATGAAATAATTACAGAATTATTGTCCCATCCAAAAGTCAAGTACTGTCAAGTAATCTTTTATGTACTTATTTTTTCCATGTAGATGTAATCAATCTCCATTCGTGTCCACAATCTCCACTGAACGTGGATGCAGCCTTCCTCCACAACCATAGAAAGTAGTTGTGAAAAAATTTTCTACAGAAAAAATTTTTTTTTCACGAAAATGTTAAACGGAACCATTTATTTTGGATAATTACCAAATTATCCATGGTTGCGGAGAAAGGCTACATTAACCTTGGGTGGAGATTGTGGGCACGGATGGAGATTGATTATATCTACAAATCTTATGTATGAAATTTGTTGATAATATTAGTTTTGATCAAGTTACATGCAAAAAACGAAAATTAAAAAAAAAAATTTTTAATGAAATTAAAAATAACAAAATTTTATTATATAACATAACATTACATTTTGTTTATTTTCAATTTTATTTTTTTTCAACGAAAATTTTTATTTTGTTTCCCATTCCTGACTTCCGGTAATGAACATTTTCGTCCTCCCCCAACAAATTTTTCATTTTCTAGCTAATTAAAAGCTTTTCCAAAAAGAAATATAAAAAAATAAACAAAATTGGGAAAAGCCGCTTATCTGGATAATTACCAAAAAGATTTTTTAACCTTTTAATGACGGGACGGACACATTTTAAATAAAATTTTGTATAGTAATTTTTTCGTACATCAAGGGCTTAAAAAAATTTAGCAAAACTATTCCTTACATCTTGGACACCGCTTTTTCAGAATCTGCACTCAAAGTTTAAAAAAATTAAAGTCCAAAAAGTTACAGACATTTTTTTTTTAAAGTGTTTGTTTACATTTTTTTTTTTAATAAATTTTTTTTGATGGTATTGAATTCGAAAAAGTTTTTAAAACCTTTAAATATCGCATCCAAAATGTTCACGCTTTCAGATGGTACAGTTTATTTGCATAAAATTAAAAATGTTGGATAAAAAATGAAGCCCAAAAGTTAATTTTTTGTAATAAGTCATCCTCCTGTTGGAAATGTTTAAAAATGCACAAATTTAATTTGAAACTATTTACTCTGCCCACATAGCACAATAATTTTCTGCAAATTTGTTGCAAGTTATCAAAGCCGAATTCGAAAACTTGACTGGCAAATACTAAAATGTCTGTTTGGTTGCAAGTTTGCAGAGCAAATTTGCAGAAAATTTGCATGGCAAAGGAAATGTTAAATGTATGCGCAGTAGTTTCCTATGACATCTAGAGCTGCGCACTACATTTATGTCACCTTCCCTGCAAGGGAAGGCAACGTTTATCAAAATACACACATTTTAAAAAGAAAAAGATTTTTTTGAAATTTTTAGGTTTTTTGAAAGTTTGCTGCAAATTTTCCTCAAGTTTTCTAGAAAATTATCTGCAAGTTTGCCACTCAAGTTTTCTGCAAATTTACTATGCAAACTTGTCACCAAACGGACATTTTGCTATTTTCCGCAAGTGTGCTGCAAATTTGCCAGGTAAGTTTTCGAATTTGGCTTTGATAACTTGCCGCAAATTTCCAGAAAATTTTTGTGCTATGTGGTTTGGGGTTTTCGGTGTCGCTGATCACTAATATGAACTTAGTTATATTATATTCGGAACATTTAATTTCAAAGTTTATTGAAAGTTGTGCTTTTGTAAGTTGTGTATATTTTTTTTCCATATGGGAAACCACATAGTATCTTATATCAAAAACCATGTAAAACCCTACTTCCATGAAGGAAATCACATGGTTTACCATATGGTTTCCCATGTCAAACTATATGGGAAATTGAGACAGCATTTTAGTTAGGAATAGACATGGTAAATTTGAACAGTTCTTCTATGCATAAAACCATATGAATTCCCATATAAAATCCTGCATGTTTTTCCCAGTCAAATCCTAAACCAAATCCCATGTGAAAAACATTATCCGTCTCATTGAATATCTCTACATGGGAATCCACTTGGAATTTTACAAGCGATTTCACATAGTATTTTATATGGGAATTGACATAGGATTTCACACAGGATTTAATATGAGATATTACAAAGTATTTTATTAAAGATCCAATGAAAAAATTTTCAAAGGTTTACAAATTTTTTAATAAAAAATTAAATAATAAATGGTATTTGTGTTACAAGTCATAAAAAAATATAAAGATCGATAATTTGAAACACGTCCTCTGTGCTACAGGTTTTCAGCTCTTATATACTTCCAGAATTGTCTCAACAGCGAGAGAAGTCACTTTCGCCATCTAGCGGTGAAAGTCTAGGAGTGACATTCATTTTTAACATTATTAAGAATGCAAAATACAACGTAGTACTTTCCTATGCGGGGATTTTACTTAGGAATTTACGTAGAAATAAATTCCCAAATGAATTCCTAAGTAAAATTCTATGTAAATCCCCATTTAGGAAACCACATGGAATACTAAGTGGTATCCCACATGGTTTCCTTAATAATGTTAATGATTACTGTCGCTTCTAGACTTTCACCGCTAGATGGCGAAAGTGGCTTCTCTCGCTGTTGAGACGATTCTGGAAGTATATAAGAGCTGAAAACCTGTAGCACAGAGGACGTGTTTCAAATTATCGATCTTTATATTTTTTTATGACTTGTAACACAAATACCATTTATTATTTAATGTTTTATTAAAAAATTTGTAAACCTTTGAAAATTTTTTCATTGGATCTTTAATAAAATACTCTGTAATATCTCATATTAAATCCTGTGTGAAATCCTATGTCAATTCCCATATAAAATACTATGTGAAATCGCTTGTAAAATTCCAAGTGGATTCCCATGTAGAGATATTTAATGAGACGGATAATGTTTTTCACATGGGATTTGGTTTAGGATTTGACTGGGAAAAACATGCAGGATATTATATAGGAATTCATATGGTTTTATGCATAGAAGAACTGTTCAAATTTACCATGTCTATTCCTAACTAAAATGCTGTCTCAATTTCCCATATCGTTTGACATGGGAAACCACATGGTAAACCCTATGATTTTTAGATAAACCATCATCCATATTGAATCCAACATTTTGAATTTTCTAAATATAACTTTGGATTTGTTATCGGAGACCCTGAAAACCCCCGAATAACAATTTTCAATGAATCCAATCAGTTTTAAACAATTTTATTTGCCCTATTAAATTTTATCTGACATATTGAATCCGACATTTTGAATTTTCTAAATCTAACTTTGAATTCGTAATCAGCGACCCTGAAACCCCCAAATAACAAATTTCAAGCGAATCCACAGATTTTTTAAAAATTTTGTCCGCTATGTTGTATCCACCATTTTAAATTTTTAAACTCTGACTTTGTTTTCTTGATCAGGGACATCAAATACACTTAGCTGTTAAATTTTAAATAAATCTATCAAGTTTTGGGATTATGTTCACATGCCTACGATATTGTAAATAGAAATTCACTTTAAACACCTTTTTGTGTCCGCCATTTTGAAATTTTTTTTCGAAATACCCCTATCTGATAGGGCATATATTTTTGACGCGTTACTTAGGACTTTTAGATGTATTCCAAGATGAATACCCGTATTAAAATTGAAAAAACTAAAAAAAAAACAAAAATTTCATGTATAAAAAAACATATGTAATTTGTTTATTTATAAATTTATAAAATTTTTTGGAACGCCATTCGAAAGAGTGGTTTTTAGCCAATAAGAAATTACTATTACGGGATTTTTGCTATTCAGTTTTCATGTTAAAATATAGTGTCAAAATTTGGTCCAAAAAATTGTACATTATTTGGGTGTTAATCGGTTAAACGCAATTTTTTATTACATAGACATTTGAAAAATCCTAATGCTTGGGGGAACGAACCTACGTCTAACCGAATATTTACGTACAGAAATATCGCACGCTAAACACTTTTTTTTAATAACAAGTTTATTTAACAGAGTATACAAGGCGAAAATTTACCACTATCATTGTACCGCGCCTGTACAGACGTCCGTAAGACTGTACTGACATTCGTCCGCGAGACAACCGGATCGGTGCAGGCATTCTACTGGAACATGACAATGTGTTGTAGTGACTGCGCGTTCGGCTCGGTACAAATTTGATGCCGCCGAACAACCGGCGTTGTACCGGCATTCGTCTGTCTAGCAACCGCAGCGGGCCAAATATTGTTTCTAAAAACGACTCGCTTCAGCGGACCGGCGTTCCACTGGCATTCGTCCGTCTAACCAGACTAAATTATAATTTGTATTGAAAAATAAAATAAAAAAATATTTAATTAACTATGCATGGTGCATGTTAATTAATATTTATTTATAGATAATTTGCAGCATTTTTTACACATTCTACATTTTTTTACACATTAAAATTCTAAACGCTCGCACAAGTGGGATACGAAGCCCAAGCTATTCCTAATCTATAAGCACCGAAGTCTAATACGCTACCCATGCAGAAAAGACGGTGGTGTGCCGATGCCTACGACCGGTGCGACACCGGCCCGGTGGTAAAGTCGGACAATAACCGGTGCCGACACTGTGGTACCGGGCCGGTTTCAAAAAGACAACCGGCCCGGCACCGGCCCGGTAGTAACGTCGAACAATAACCGGTACCGGCACTATGGTACCGGGCCGGTTAATAAAAGACAACCGGCCCGGCACCGGCCCGGTTCCGGCATTCGATACCGTTTTTACACCGGCGATGAACTTTTGCCGGCATCAAAATTAGTACCGGCCCGGCATTTGATACCGTTTTTACACCGAAAACGTAGTTTTGCCGGCATCAAAATAAGTACCGGCCCGGTACCACTACTTGATACCGTTTTTACACCGGCGACGGAGTTTTGCCGGCATCAAAATTAGTACCGGCCCGGGACCGACCCGGTACCACTACTTGATACCGTTTTTACACCGGCGACGGAGTTTTGCCGGCATCAAAATTAGTACCGGCCCGGTACCACTACTTGATACCGTTTTTACACCGGCGACGGAGTTTTTCCGGCATCAAAATTAGTACCGGCCCGGCACTGGCCCGGTACCACTACTTGATACCGTTTTTACACCGGCGACAGAGTTTTGCCGGCATCAAAATTAGTATCGGCCCGGCACCGGCCCGGTACCACTACTTGATACCGTTTTACACCGGCGACGGAGTTTTGCCGGCATAATATTTTTGTGTCTTAAAAAGTCTAAATTTTTAATTTTTTGAAATTTTTTTTACACTATTCGGAAGAATAGGAAAATCAAATCTCTCGAAATCAAATGTTTTTTTTAATCTTTTTTTACATAGTTGGACAAATTACATTTCATTAAACTCTATTAATTCAGCTTTAAATTGTCTGGGAAAATCACTCAAAAATCCGGGAATTTGTTACTGCTGAATTACTAGACACCCTATAATAACTTTGTTCGTTTAAAATAATTTTGGTCAAGTTTTATTTGATTTATTGTTATGAAGTTTTGATAATCTAACAAGGTATTATATTAATTTCATTATACTAAGTTTCTGCAAGTTGCTTCTATAAAGCCGGTACCGGGCCGGTACCATGCCAGCGTTTTTTCTTTAGCCTTAGTCCCAACGTATAATGACATTAACAAATGTTTTATAATTATTAACTTTGACATTACATTATTCAAACTGTCTTTTAGAATAGGTTTTTTCTATTAATTTAGAACATTTTGTAATTAGTCCTGGTGTCACACTTCATATATAAACTTTCCATTCACTTTTCATAAGCAGGTTTAGGTTAGCGGATGCGGCGTCGACTTTGCAGCCTGAGGGTCCGGAGTTCAATTCCTCATGTCTTCAGATTTTTCGTTAACAATTAATAATAATTCATATGTTTCAGCATTCTATTTAGTGTTTACAATTAAATTAATTAATTAATAATATTGTTTAACGTTTAATATATGTAAAAATGTGTTGTTAATAAAAAATATATATATAATATAAGATTATATAATTATATAATATAAGATCTGACACCGTGCCAGCATAAAGCCGGCAGAAAAGAAACAAAATAAATTTTTTTTTTACTACCGGCCCGGTATCGAGCCGGTGGTTTACCGGCACCGGGGCGGATATTTCCCGGGTTATCATTGTTGACCGGGCCGGCTCCAAGCCGGCAGAAATACCGGCACCGGGCCGGTGCCTAAATTTCACTGGCACGGTACGTCGCCGGTGGTGTGACGGCAATAAACCGGTACGCAAACACTGAAAACGAGAACCGGCCCGGTACCGGGCCGATTGTTTACCGGCAAGGTGCCGGACCGGTGGTTTACCGGCACCGGGGCGGATATTTCCCGGGTTATCATTGTTGACTGGACCGGCTCCGGGCCGGCGGTAAAGCCGGTCTCACGCCGGCACTGGCAAGTCCGCCCTTGGTACCGGCCCGGTACCAAGCCGGTCGTTGATTTCTGCCTGGGTAACCACTATGCTATTCGCTCGCATGCGGATCTGAGCATAATAATGTCGATATGCAATACCGCTACGAAGCAAACAATTTTTGCAACTTATATACAACAATAAATAATAATTTTACAAATACTTTAGAATATTTTAGCATTTTATGAATATTATGTAAATCAATCTAGTGTTTTAAAACAACATTTTAAAATTTTAATTTTTTAAATTATTCTATTATTTTTGTTATATTTATTTATTATTTTTATTATTAATTTTTTTATATTTATAAATAATTAGCTGTATACTTTATTTATAAATATTAAAGAAATTTGAATATAACAAAAAAATTTAATTCTTTAATTTATTTGTTAATTAATAAATAAAAAATATAATTAAAACCTATTCTTCAAATTCATTAATTTTTACAATTAAATTTTATATTCCTGCATTGTTAATCCTTTTTTTTAATATTTAAACTTTAAGCAATTCTCCTACAAAAATTTTTTACAACATAATAGATTAAAAATTTTTATTAATATAATTATTATTTTATTCATTTTATTTTATTAATTTTTATTAAAAACAATAAGACTATAGCTAAATTTTGCATTGTAAAAAATCTATTTCTGAAGATTCTAAATAATGTGTTAATTAAAAAAAATTATTATTTTAGAAAACATTAAAAAAAGCCAACTTAATTAATAAAAAAACAATATAATAGTTTAAATTTATAGATTTTTTTTGTATTTGTTGACGCTTTTTTATTTAGTTCTCGCCTTAACATAGCTGTTGAAAATCGTGACAAGCTTTGGGGATTTGCATCCCAGTCATTCGCAGTATATTTTATAGATTTGTTGAACGCGTGCCTATAAATATGGTAAATTATGTGAATATTTCCTGAATTTTGTATATATTTATTTTTATCCAAACAAGAAAAACAATGTGGGGATATGTACTCTGATTTTAACGTTTCTTTAAATTCATTATCACTATGATAAAATGACAAATATAGGTTCGGGTTTTCTTTTATTTTAGCCGCCTTGGCAAAGTGATTTCTATTTAATTTGATTATAAAAGTATCAATCCTTTGTATATTTGCCTTATTATAGATTAAAAAATTTGAATAGAATTTTGTATAATTTGATTCAGGACTCTTGTACATCCTCAGGCACGCCCTTAAACAAGATCTCTCGAACACTCTCACAATTTCCATCGTCGAAGGTGATATATTAAACCAAGCCTGACAAGCATATGTGGCAATTGGTCGAACAATAAGCATATAATACAAAATTTTAACGTTAGCATCAAGATGTAAAAAATAAAATAAATTTTTTACGTTAAAGAAGGCTCTTTTTGCCTTACACTGTAAAAAAGGGAGTTAAATTTTCACTCCCAGGGGATTCTATAAAAGTCGCACCCATTGGAGAGTTAATGCCAGGGGAGTTAAATAAAGAGAGTTAAAATTTAACTCCGAAATGCTAACTCCCCATGGAAAAAATAACTCGCGCGGGTGTTGATGAAGGGAGTTAATAAATTAACTCTCTTTTAAAGTTAATTTTTAACTCGAAAAATTTAACTCCCAACTCCTGAGTCCATTAACTCCCTAAATTTTTTACAGTGTATTTATGGCTTCTTTTATATGAGCTATATATTTTTACAATTTAATCTCCAGGCATCAAAGTAAAATAGTATTTTGTCAAATAAACTCTGAAGTGACTCCTCAGCTGCCTGTGGAGATTTTTCTATCGCGTAAATGACGATATTGTCCGCAAACCCAATGGATTTTTTATTATTAACTTTATTCATACCCGCCAAATTTAATATCTTCTATATTAATAAAATCAGACTTTTGTCTGTACATTGCACGAAATTAATTTTTTCTAGCATAATTTATTTATTTGAGCAACGGAGATTCCAAAAATGGTAATAGAAAATTTCCTGTCTGTATGTATGTATGTATGTATGCCTGCAAAACTTTGTTCGCGTATAATTTGAAAAGGTCTTGACCAAGTAAAGTAAAATTTGACAATCTTATATGTATTGGTCTAACTTAAAATATTAGCTATATTTGATGAAAAAATATTAAGCTGAACAAAAAGTTATGAATTTTTAAAAAAATTCAAAAAAAATTTTTTTTTTAATTTTTTCAGATTGGGATAAATGTTTGAATTTATTAATAATATAAATGACTTTGAAGATATATCTCTTTATATTATAAAAAGATTTCGCCGCCGGATTCAGTGCCATGAAGTTGGCTACAAATGGCTATCTTACATTTAACATAACTTCCTGTCGTAGAACAACATAACATCAAAATCAGACCTACAGGTCAAGAGTCAATTCAGGTAAATTTTGAGGGCAATTTTAACGTAGACGTCAGAATTTCACAAACAATTTCCGCTACCCTCAAAATTTAGGTCAATTTTGAGGGCAGTTTTGACCTACGTGTAAAAAGAGGCCCACAAACGTCTGTTATATTACGTCGAAATCTACATGTAATTTTACATTCTTCTTTTACCTACATGTCATAACCGACCAAATAATGACCCTTAATTTATGTCAAAATTTATTTGAGATTTGATATATTGTAAAAGCTGCAAGTAAAAAGGGTCGTGATAATGCCTTTGATGATACTGCGAAATCATTGCCAAATTTAGCCAATTCTATTACCTTTAGGTACAAAAAAGTATCTATAAGTGTACCATAAGATCATAATCATATCCGTCAAGTAAAATTCATTTTAAGTGTTTTTTTTCAGTATCGCCTAATATAATGTACTCTAACTTATTACCATGCATTCATATTAAGGGAACATGATTTGAAAATATACATTAGAATAAATAGAAAAATTAGGTAGGGGGTTGGCGCGAGAAGCGCGCAGAGGAATGTGGCCCCCCTAGTAATATGTATATATATATATATAT
>CM065480.1:27713028-28003649 GCA_032873175.1 Leptopilina drosophilae
AAGAAATAGGTATATTGGTGCTTTCGGCGTCTTTGAAATCTGTTAATATTATTTAAAAAGTTTGATTTTTTAACATTTTACAGTCACGATCAATTGTAACTTTAAAATTTTATTTTAATTTCTAATTATAATTATTTTTACTATTATTATTATTATTATTATTATTATTATTATTATTATTATTATTATTATTTCTATTATTATTATAGATCTATAAAAAATTATTTGATTAAAATAACTATTTATTGACTATTAAATAAATGTTTAGTTCAATGGAATAATTTTAATTTAAGTCAATTAAGTTGCATTTTAATTATTAATTTCAGTAATTAAAGCAAATACAACCTAATTAAATTAATTAAAAATAATTTGCCTCAAGTAAATATTTTTTTGATAATAGATAAGTAATCGGTTATTTGAATGATATAATTTATTTGGAATGTAGTGTACTTACTATATTTTAAAATTTTTTAATCTACAGATGGGCCAACGATATATTTTGATTAATTTTATTATCTTTAATTTAATTCACAAAATGTTTTTTCTTATTGTTGTTCCATTTTCCGCTATATTGAGTCCGCCATTTTGAAATTTTGGACTTTATATTCGTAATCAGCGACCTCAAAAACCCCTAGATAGCGATAGACGGAACGATTAGAATTTTTTTTAAATTGTAAAACTTGTCCGCCATATTGGGTCCGCCATTTTAAATTTTGAAAATCTGACCCCGGATTTGTAACACAGGCCTGAAAATTTAGGCTTAGTTTTGTTACAAAAAAAGTGGAAACTGATTCTTATAGCTTTTTTTGACGTAAAATATGAATACAACCTCCAAAATATCCCATCAAGTCAGGATTTCTTGTAATATTGTCGTAAATGTCCAAAAATGGCTATTTTTGGTCATTTTTCGGAATTTTTTTCGTTAGTCAAAAAATTTTTTTTTCATTTTTCAAAATTGCATCGTATAGTACTATGGCTTAGCTTTAAAACTCATTTTTCAAAATGTCTTTAGAAATTTTTTAAAAAAAGTTATGTAGATTTGAAAATTGTTTTTTATTTAGGCAAGTGTAGGTTTTTAAAACTAGGAAGGCTGATATAAGTATAATTATAAAAAACAAAGTAGTAATAAAGGGGACGTCCATAATATATGTAGGATCGAAATAGGGAGAAAGGATCTAAAATTTTTTACAAAATTGGATATAAGAGTAGAGGGGATAATAAAAATTTTAGTCAACTTTTTAAATGTTAAAAAGTTACATATTTAATTCAATTTTTTTTTGTTTTCAAAAATTAAGACTACTGCTATATCTCACCCTTACTAGTTGGTTTAAGAAATAACGGTCAATTTATAAAACTATTGTGAATGCAATCAAAATGACATTTTGAATTTATCTTATACCCACATTTGCCTAAATGAAAAAATTTCACATCTATATAACTATTTCAAAAAAAAATCGTAAAGAAATTTTAAAATATGGGGTTTGAAGCTTATACATGGTACTATACGACACAATTTTGCAAATTGAAAAAAAATTTTGGTTAACCAAAAAAAATTCTAAAAAATGACCAAAAATAGTGGATTCGGATTCGTAATCAGCGACCCCGAAAACCCCTAGATAGCGATAGACGGAACGATTAGAATTTTTTTTTCAATTGTCAAAATTGTCAGCCATATTTTGTCCGACATTTTGAATTTTGGAATTCTGACTCCGGATTTGTAATCAGCGACCCCGAAAACCCCTAGATACCAATCGGCGTGCAAATCCTACCTTCTGAAAAATGTGTGCATTTGCAAGCGACTTTGTGGGTGAAAACGTATGCGCAGGAGGGTTAAATTCAATAGTCTTAAAATTTTATAATATTAACCACATTCTATAATGTTACTTTTCCTCCAAGATGCTGTTACTTTCCTTCTCGGGAGTAGGAGGAAAGTAACAAATGCAAAGGTCGTAAAAAAGTCATGCTATAAACTGGTCATTTAATCTAAGTGTCTAATTAAAATTTTATTTAACAGGTGCAAGTCCAATTTTTCAATTAGCATATTAACAAAAATTGTTCGTTAAATATTTTGAACGCTAAATAAAAAAACAGATTTTTGTGACTTTCCTCCTCGGTCTCTCCTATTTCAAACGAATTATTAAAAAACGTGATTTATATTGAATTCATATATTTAAAATAAGTATAAAATATGGGATAGACGCCCTGCCAAAATAACTGGGGACGATAAGGTAACAAATTCAAAACAAGATAATATTTAATGAACAATTAATTAATCATAAACGCAAAAGTGCGTCTGTATTTCATTGACAAATATCAGTTCTCCATTCTATTCACTTTTAACCTTATCAGTGTTTATTAACTATTTTGATAGTTTTCGATATATTTGACCCCACATAAGCACACCATAACACAGCAAGGCTAGGATAAGTTTTATTGGTATGGTATTTTATTAGTTATGGAGTAAACTTGAAGTGAACTTATTGTAAACTTAAAAGTTCTACTATGCAGTAACGTCGCCCTATTAAAAATGCCTACGTAGGATCAGACGTTGGATTAGGTTTCTGCTTCTTAATGTGTTCCGTATTTGACGTCGGAATAGAAGTAGAAATTGACCTTAGATTGTACGTCGTAACCGAATTGGGAAGCTTGATCGGAATATGGGATGGGATCCGACGTCGGAAACTAAGTCGTTTTATAGACTTATCCCATTAGGTTCCCATTGTTGGATTTTTTAAAAAAGTTTAAATAACAGTGATTTTTTTTATCTTTAAAATTTAATAAATTTTCTAAAATGGTTTTAAAAAATTCAGTTTTATTATTAAATTAAGTATGGTCATTTGGGGTAAATGTAAATGGAATATCTATTCTTCTCCAAAAACATTAGTTTTTTTGTTAAAAGCTAAAACGGATAGATTTCTTTTGCATGAACTTGTTACTTTACATCCTTAGAAAAATTTAATGAGGTACAAAAAAATATTGATGCACCTGAATCGCCTAAAACTGACTGTTTACATTTACCCAGAGATTTTGGAAATTTTCTCAAATTCGGGGTAAATATAAATACCACTGTAGTTAAGCGACGTTTAAGAAACAAGTTATTTCAAGTATACTTCTGTTTTAAAGGATGGAAAAACTAAAAATAATTCTTCGTAGATGTATAGCAAATCAATCAGTTGTCTAATAATGTATTGTAAAGTAAATAATCAACCATTACAAAGTAGTAATGTAAAAACTTGAATAATTTGAACAAATTTTAATATATTTTTACTTAACTTAGTGAAAAGAAGTTTTTAAGGTTGTTGAATAATAATCTTAAATTTAATTTTTAAATTTCAAAATGGCGGAACCAATAATTTATTAAATTATTTTCTTTTAAAATATAGTTGAAGTTCTGCTTACATTTATCCCGAGTATTCAAATTCTCGAGGTAAACACTTAATTATTCATTATCCAAATAGACGAAAGTCAAAGTCAACTTTTGCTAAAGCATTAGTAAGGAAGAATTACAAATTTTAGTTTGATTTTTTATTTTATTTTTATGCAAATGTGAGACAAAATACTGAAACAGTAAAATTTTGATTTTTAATCTTTTTGGCATTAAAAGAGAACTTATACTATGGCATTGCCAACTATCAAAATAAAATATTGGCAATACTCAGAACATCTTGTAGACGAACTGAGATAATAATATTGACGTTAAACTTATTTTTAAATTTGTGAATTTAGTTGAAACATCTGCTGTCTACATTTACCCCTTGTTTACATTTATCCCAAATGACCCTAATAGATTTAATTTTATTTAAACGTCAATTTATTTCTTAAATTTAAATATAATGTACACGTAAAGCACATACATACGATATTTCATTTATTAAGTTGTTAAAAGTTTTAAAAATTGGTAATAGTAATAGACGGAGAGAAATATGTTGGGAATATTGCATGAGTAGAGATTAGGAATATAGCATAAACACTTACTAGCAAAAAATACAGGTGGTTCGCCATTCATATTAGGCGGACCTCTTATACTTTTCGCTAGCAATGGCGAATTAGGTTACATACTCTAGAGTGCACCTCGAAGGAGTAGCATGTTCGGTTTAACAAATTTGTTATAGTCAAAGCACACTTTGTTTCGGAGCATAGAGCAGTTAACCGAATTCGTTATAAGTGTTTGTGCTATATTCCTAATCCCTACTCCATGCAATATTTCCAACAGATTTCCCTCCGTGTATTACTACTACTTATTTTTAAAACTTTTAACAACTTAAATGAAATGTCGTATGTATGTGCTTTACCTGTACATTATATTAAAATTTAAGAAATAAATAGACCGTTTAAATAAAATTAAATCTATTACTTAATTTAATAATAAAACTGAATTTTTAAAAAACATTTTAGAAAATGTATTAAATTTTAAAGATATAAATGAAGAAAAATCACTATTATTTAAGCTTTTTTTTCATAAAAAAATCCAACAATGGGAACCTAATGGGATATGTCAAAGAAACGACTTAGTTTCCGACTTCGGATCCTATCCCAAATTCCGATCAAGTTTCTCAATTCGGTTACGACGTATAATCCGACGTCGTTTTCTAATTCTTTCCAGAAGTCAAATACGAATCCTATTAAGAAGCAGAAACCTAATGGTTTCCAATGTCTGATCCTACGTAGGCATTTTTAATAGGGCGCACGAAAAGGGGGTAGTAGGGTTACAAGTAAAGTTGGAGGTAACGTTACAAGTGAAGGTGAAAGTAAAGTTATTTGTAAAAAATGCAGTAAGGTTACACGTAAAGGTTGCGGTAATGTTATTATCATGTTGATAGCTTGAGGTAAGGTTGTACACGGAGAGAAAAAACAAGTTCCCCTTACTTGAGACCGTCAAGTTAATATACGTCACTGATAATAAAGTCACCGTTGCGCTAGACCCAAGTAATTTTAACTTGAGAAACCAGTAGAATATACTTATAGGTACAGAAACGTCACCTGATGGATTAGAGTAACATTACAGCAGTAAGTAGATTCTACTGCTCTCTCAAGTTAAAACTACTTGGGTCTAGCGTAACGGTGACTTTAGCATTAGTTACGTATATTTACTTGACAGTCTCAAGTAAGAGGAACTTGTTTTTTCTCTCCGTGTAAGGTTACTGCACTGAAAAAAGTGCTGCTTAATAAAATAGCTCCATGCTATTGAATTTCTCATCATTGATTCAATGACACATTTATTAATCGAAAATTATATTGCTCAAAACGACAAAATGAAAATGTTTAAATTAAAAGTACGGTACTGTAGAATTAATTCTATAGTTCATCTATATATAGCAACACAATATTTTATTGCTTCTTTGACAATATTCATTTGACGCATCTAATAGATAAATTTAAAGAAAATGCATGTAAATTTAATTCACATAAAAAATACTTTGCTCCAAAGAAGCGCGCTCTGAAAAACGGAAGCATATGCTTTCGTTTTAATGAGTGGTGCTATTGCGGACTGGCTATAGCATATTCTATAAAAATTAGAGCACTATGTATTTTAGACATTGACAGGTACTAAATTTATTAAAATACTAAACCACGTATGTCTATTAAACCTATCGTTTTCGAGTTTCCAATATAAAAAAGTTATATTTAAATTCTTTTAATTATTTAATGACTAGTTAATTATAAATTCCTTTGTATATGAGAAAAATTTCTAGTACGATATTTATCTACAAAGTAAGTGCTCAATCTTAAGCAGCAAATGTATTACATTGCCGTAGTAAGCTTGGGCGCAGAATAGGCCACCTGTGATCCGATGCATGTCGTAAGAGGCGACTAAAACAGGCTGGGAAGGTCGCCAACACTTACGGTTAGTTTGACCAGACTTTTTCGTAGAGTGTTGGCATTTTGATGATGAGCGGAGCCGTGTCAGTCCGGTAATTCTAATATAGACCGTCCGCCAGGGAGGATGTGCTCTAGGGTGGTCCAAAAAAAGTAAAATCATTCCGATTTTACTTTTTAATGCTCTCAACTCCTAGAATTATTCTATACAAAAACAATTTCCTCTTTTTTTGAAAAATAAAAAAACGTTAAAAATTTTTTTTTACTATTTTTCTCAAAGTTTTTCCTAGATTTTGAATAAATAACACACACATTCACTATTAAACATTATTCCATGTAATTTCTAATTTCTTCCAACAAATTATTATTGTTTATTTACAACTTTTTATCAAATTGCGCTACGAAGTTGCGACTTTTTCTGAATTTTGAAACTTTTCAAGCCGAATGAAACTAGTTATTAACAACAAACTATTAATAATATTATCATTTATTTAATTAATTTTATCATTTTATTTAATTTTATTTTATATTTTATTTGTTTTAATAATTTATTTTAATTTAATTTTTTACTGGTAACATTCAACTTGAAAAGTTGCAAAATTGAGAAAAAATCGCAACTCTTCAGCTTAATTAGATAAAAAGTTGTAAATAAACAATAAGAATTTGTTTTAAAAAATTAGCAATTAAATGGAAAAATGCTTAAAAAATAATTAAATAAACAATTAAGCACTATTCTTTAAAGTCTTGTGAAAAGAAAGTGAGTTTGCTGAATGACAAATATTGATATTCAAGGGTGAGAAAGGAGGTGTCGAAGCTTCCTTTCTTTTTCGGGAGTTGGCGCTCCTGAGGTCCTAAAAAACCTCCACGGAACGTTGGGACTAAAAGCGGTCGCGTTATGGGGGATGTCTTAGTAGGAAAGGGGTGTCAGAGCCGTAAGGCCTGCGGCAAGTCTAATTATTGAGGGACATCTGACAGGGGGACCTTGGTTCTGCGGGTGTGACATACCCGAGATACCTGAGTTAATTACGCCATTTGTGATGAGGTCGATTTCAATGGGACCCACTTATCTCGGGACCGTGTTTTACCATCAGGAAAATAGTAAATCCCTAGGCGATCGCGTGTCGTAAGAGAGGACTTAGTAAGCACTTCTCAACACTCCATATATCTTTTTCCTCTCCTTTTCCTGGGTGAGACTTTGGTCTGGAAGTAGAACCTCCGGGTGGTCTTGTTAACTTCTCGGGGTTCTCAAGGTCCGTACGTCTACAGCTAATTGCTTCTCCAATACGTTGGCACCCGTGTTCTTGCATTCTGAGTGCAATTTTCCATTTAATCAGTTGTTTAGACATTTATGAATAAATAACTCTAAAACAATATAACAATGTAAACTATAAAACATTTCTTGCGCAATTAGAATCATCTATATTTTATTAAAAAATAGATCTGTTTAATCTAACTGCATGCTTTTTTATTTATTTTTTATTTTTTACGGGTGTTTTTTAATTTGAATTGCACTACAGCAATGAAATTAACAACATATATTTTTAATTTTGTTATTTTTAATGTTTTTCTTAACTTTTTATATAAAAATGAACTTTAGGGACATGTAACTATCCGATGAAATCTGAGAGTTCTAGCTTCAGTTTTACAAGTACAGTAGTACCGGAGTATTGACTCATTTCCATCATTTTCTTCATAATTATCTCCAGGCACAAAGGCTACAAGTATTTGATATTTAGTAGCATTTCTGAAGCGAAAATATATCCTTACTCTAATAAAGCCATTTTCATTTAACATTTCGTCAATTTAGAATTCTTCGTCATCTTCTCTGTGAACTTTAGCTTGGATTTATCCGGGAGCAAGATTTACTTGATAGACTCCAATTGTTAGGTCTTGTATGTAATGTAACAAAAGTCTAGGGAAATGAGGCACCTGCTTTTGATCTAGTCGAACCCACCGTGCATTTCTTCTTTACAGATTGCCGTTTTCAACTCTTGCTTGAACTACATTCAGTTGTAGAGATTTTTGCAAGATTTGTGTCGCAAGTTGTTCTGTTGCTCCAGTCATATTTATCACTTCTCTGTATTTACTAAGAATAGCACCAGCAATTATATAAAAGTCTCCTATGTTAATGGCATGATCCATGAAAATAGTTCCTTGGAAAAACTTGAATACCATTTTAATGTGTCCACTTCTCGCCTCTACTATTCACCTTGACTTTGTTATTAGCCTTGATTCATCTACGCCAATAGTATGAAGTTGACGTTGACCCCTCTTAAGAAATGCTGGCATCTTATGACGGATTCCCAAGTTTCAAGCAATGGGTAAACATCTCTGTAACCTCTATCAACAATGACGACATCACCATCTCTAAACCAGGCTCGAAAACCTGCATTGCTGCATCATTATTTCGAGAATCTGAGAAATAAGGGCCTTGAATGTCTTAAATGTATCCATTTGGGGCAACAAGTAAGGCTGGCTTGATTAAATGACGCCCTTTGTGAACAGAGTAAGTCTGTCTCAACGCTTGAAAGTTACTTGCTTTATGAATTGAATAATTCCAAACTGATGAGATGTTGAATAAAAGCTAGATTAAACTTCTAATTTATTCTTGCTCCATAAATGCTACAATATATAAAATATATGTAGCCTTTATGTCTAGTATTTTCTCAAAAATATTGAATTTTTTGACATTTAGATGAACGCAGATACTAAACTGCTAAAAACATTTTTAAAATATTTTGAAATTTGAAATAGTATTATGGGTTGATAGGCTTGAAATTTATTTTAAATACTTTACTGTAAAGTATCATATCTTAAATAAATTATTATATAAAACTTAATTGTATTTTATTTTTAATTATTAGATCAAAGACCGAAATATTTTTACAATTAATTATTTCATTAATTAAAAAGGTGAGATGACGCAAAAAGTTTTAAAATCCCAACAAAAACATCTATGATGCAAAAATTTCCGCCAAGTAAAAGATTTTGTACCTGTCCAAACAATTAGTGAAATAAAAGTTTACCAAGTAAAATTTATAATTAAAATTGTAATAACGATTTATTTTAAATATTTCCTCTTCTACACAACTCGGAGTACATATTGCAGTTGAAAAAAATAACCCGAGATTAGCTGCTGATATTGCACATTGAGACTTAATTACATTTCCGAATTAAGTCAATGTTTCATCATAATAAAAAATTTCTATAACAGCAATTTAAAAATCTTGGCGTCAATACTTCCATTAATTACAAGTTAGAAGCATTATTGACGCCAAGATTTTTAAATTGCTTTTTTCCCATGAAAAAAGTTTTGACAATACTTGAAAATGTCGCAGGTACTCGAGGAGAAATTCACTTGAGAAGTCAGAAATCGCTAGTAGCAGTCGTTGTAAGATTCTCATATTGATTTAAAAAACTTCTTGAGATTTCTACGCGACTACCTGCGATTTCTAGGGACTGCCGGTGACTGCTTACATTCTCGCGCTTTTAAACAATTTTTATTTATATGAACATAGTCCTTAATTTTCAGCAAGATACATTTTATTTATATTTTACATTTTCTGTACTTTTAATATTCTGTTTCTCCGGTTATAATTTTTGTTGTTTTCTACCTTTATAATTTATAATTTGTTTTTTAATATATTTATTTATTATTTATTTAATTATTAATTTAATTTATCTTTTTATTTATTGAATTATAATTTAAATTATTATTTAGCGCCTAAAATTTTTTTACTTTTATTATAAATGAATATTTAATTATAAAAATATTAATATTTTACTTTTTTCTAAAATTTGAGAAAAATCGTAAACCTCTCCATACTCCTTTGGATGTTTATTTTCTATGTGTCTTTTGATTCCACATGTGTTTCCTGCTGTCATTTTTATAAAAACCTCTACTTGATCGCACAGCTTACATTTAGCACATTTCACACCTTCCTTGCAAGAGAAATCAAAATATTCGTCGAAGCTTTTACCTTTCTTTCTTCTTACTTACTTTCGTCTCATGGAATAAATTAATAAAATCATACTTAAATATACCTTATTTGTTATGTTTACATACAATTTTTTCGTAGTAATATTTTATAACAGTTATACTTTGTAGGAATTAGTAGGTTATCCTCAATTGTCTCGTTTTTTGCTTTTTTGAGGATTCGCTCCAGAGTTTGAACAACCTATTTTTAAAAAATGTTTATAGTTCCCTTTTGATGACAGTAGCAATGACGTATTGAGAAATGGATTTGAAAATGAGACGAGATGAGACGATAAAAACAAACAAAGATTGAGATTTTCTTCTTCGAGATAACTTCAGAAACAATCAATTTTGACTGAGAAATTTGAGAATCTCGTCTCATTTTACATCACTGTGAAAATAATTTAATTCGGGAAACGAATTTTACTATAATGTAGGAAATTATTTGCTGATTAAGATTTTTTAATTAAGGAAGATTTCGATTATATCAGCAATTAGTGACATCTATTAGACGTCGATTGAAATCTTCGGTTTAGAGTCAGGTGTCTTAAGATAACTATTCCGATATGGTTGTCGGTAAATAATTATATTTTTTGAATTTAATTGGCATGGTGCATTGGTAGGCGTTAGTCCCGCGAAAGGCAGCTATTAATTGGGGTTCGAGTCCTGATAGATGCACAGTGCATTCATTCACGGAGCTTATTTTTTCAGATCAAAAATTAAATTCAAAAATATATAATTATTTACCTACAACCATATCGGAATAATTATCTTAAGAATAACACCTGACTCTGAACCAAAGAGTTCAACCGACGTATAATATATGTCACTAATTGCTGGTAAAGTCGAAATCTTCCTTAATTATGAATTTTACAATAAATTTTTTTAAAGAATTGAATTTTCGTGAAGAATTTTATTTGTTAAAAAAATTTGAATTTAGGTGAAAAATGTTTGTTCTAGGAAAGAATATTATATTTTACAAAAGTTATTGTACTCTATGATGAATTTTAATAATAGATAAAATAGATAATTCATTTAAAGAATGATATTAAACTTTTTTTCATTTTTTTGTTGTTACTTATCTTTTGCCTCAATACTAAGTGTTACAAGTGTCTCCATGAAAATTTTCTTATAAACTATGACTTATACAAAATTTTGCGTCCATAGAACGTCTTACAAATTAATTCGAAATTCATTTTACATATATTTTATTAAACATACCATTGATATTGCATAAATGGCATTTAATGATATCTATTTGATATATATATATATTTCATTAGACATACAATTTATATAACACACACACACACACACACACACACACACACACACATATATATATATATATATATATATATATATATATATATATATATATATATATATATATATATATATATATATATATATATATATATGGGACATTCCATTTCAAAACGAACCACCGTATAAACAATTGACATTTTAAGGCAATTTTCAAAAAATTATTTCTCCCATTTATTAAAGCCAAACTTTATTTACTATTAGTGATTTTAAAATAAAAATTTTTCAATTTTATGATGGTAAAAAATTTTTTTTGTTAAATAATAGAATTTATAGAAAAAATTAGGTTTGAAAGATAACCTTTTGAATATCTCAAAACATGTCGTGTCCGATTTTCTTAAAATTTATGTCAAAATGAAGCTTAAAAATTCTAGTTTCATTTTATGTAAACATTACAATGGGCAATTCGGTTGAAATTAAGAACCAATTAAATTTTATGAAGCAGTCAAAGGTTAAACAGTGTAAAAATTTGAAAAAAACAAATTCCTCTCGATACATACATTATAACCTTAGAAATTCTTGTAAAATTTAATTAATTTCTCAAATTTCCGCGAATTGACCATTATAATGTTTACATAGAATAAAACTAGAATTTTTAAGCTATATTTTGACATAAATTTTAAGAAAATCGGACACGACATGTTTTGAGATATTCAAAAGGTTATCTTTCAAACTTAATTTTTTCTATAAATTTTATTATTTATTTAAAAAAATTTTTTACCATCGTGAAATTGAGAAATTTTTATTTTAAAATCTCTAATAGTGAATAAAGTTTGGCTTTAATAAATGGGAGAAATAATTTTTTAAAAATTGCTTTACAATGGCAATTGTTCATAAGGTGGTTCGTTTTGAAATGGAAATCTCTAAGGTAACACGACATTCTAAGACTTGGTCAAAATTATGTAAACTTAAAATTTAAGAAATTAAACTGTAATCATTTATTTTTTTATGTAATTGTACGTCGAGTCAACATTTTACGAATTTAAAGAAATAAGAATATTGCTGAGGATTTTTCTTGCGTCTTAAAATTACCAAACTGAAATTCCATTCAGAAGAATACTTTTGGATTTTCCTGTTTCAATTATTACAAAATTAATTTTCCTGATTTAAATTTCTTCTGGTCGAATCCGAGGATTCAATTAGTTCTATGGAATGCCGAATTTATCCCTGTTGCCGTTCTGTCCTGTGTTAAATATCGACTTCGTCACCTGGAGTGATATCTAAGAATTAATTAACCTTGGAACGCTTCACCATTTTCCTATGGAACTCTTATTGCTCATGGGCCCATATTTCGAATTATTTATACAATAATTTTGGAAGAGAATGTGGTGATTTACCATCAATTGGACCGAATTTATAAGCAAATTATTTAATTTAGAAGAAATTGTTTAAAATCAAGATTTAATTAGAGACATTCTTTAAAATTTAACGTAAAAAAGTATATAAAAAGAAAAAGCAGAAAAGATAAATTATTAATTGTATTTAATTTAGAATTATTCCGATTTGTAATTTCGATTGTTTGAAAATGTAGAGTTCTTTTTTTTATTTTTACTCAATTTCAAAACGGATGGTAACCAAGGAAAATAATAAACAAGAGGAAAAGATTTTCATTCTTTTCGTGACAGCCTTAGAGTAAAGTCCTAAAATTGTTTAAAAAAATCAATTTATTTAATTTAATTTAATTTTATGAATTAAAATTTAATTTATTCAATTAATCAATTTGTGATATTATTGGATAAAGAATTCGTGATGATTTCATGAGGATTTTCCTTGATTTTGAGCAGCTAAAGTTGAGTGACATTTCAAAATTTTTTCATAATCCCTTTTCAATAATTTAAATTCTAAATATTATAGTATATTTTTATTTTAATTTTATAAATTTCAAAATTGGATTTCCATTAAATTATTTCGAATAAAATATTAAGAATATTTTCCTCTTTAATACTCAAATTCATTTTTTTATGACAAGTCTTGGAATGAAAGAATCTTATCATTAATTAAATTGATTAATTATAAAAGATTGTTTAAAAATTGTAAAATAACCTCAAGAATTTATTAAATTGTAAAAATAAATACTAAATTTTTTTTTATAAATTAATCGTCTATTAATATTTTCAAATAAATCAAGAACTATCCCCTCTACTATTATCCAGTTCGGGACAGAGCTAGCTAAATTTATGTATTGGAAGATTAATTAATTTAATTCTTATCATTTTTTGGCCATTAATTTAGGCCTGATTGAGCTCCTGATTATTTTCAGTTGTCAATCAAACATATATTTTTTTATAAAGTTTTATAACTCCAATTTTTATTTGATCTAAGAGGATCTGGCGCCTGACTATTCATATTAATCTGTTTAATAAAAAAAAATCTTTCATTTGTAACTCTTATAATTCTAGAATTAAATAAGCGGTTACAATTTGGCGCCCAACGTGGGGGCACAAAATAAACTAATTTAAATCTAAATATTTGAAAGGATTAATTTACAATTATTATTATTTTTTGAGGTTATATAAAAAAAATAATTATTATTTCTTGTGATTTAAAATTAAATTATTATAAATATTAATTATAAAATTAATAATAATAATTTGAAGGAATAATGAGTAACCTAAAAGTTCAAATTGTTTGATCTTTTTAACAATGATTCTAATAAAAAAATTATTATTTAGATTTGTTTCCTAATTTTTATAAATTTAGTAAACTTTGATTTCATAATGGCAGAAGCTAATGAAATGAATGATCCATTTGCTTGGATTTATACTTTAGATAATGTCCAACTTGCTGATGAATTAAGAAATCGTGAGTTAACAGCAGTTGGTGGAATTGCAGCTAAACGTAATCGATTATTAAAATTTTTACGTGATCAAATGCAAGACGATACTGATAGAAACCCTGAAAATAATATAGCTTCAAATTTTGACCCTAATTTAGACAATTCTTCGCATTTGGGAAATTCAATCGGTAATTTTCCCAATGATCATCAGGATAGAGATTTATTACAAAATCTAGAAAGGCATCACGAATTTCAAGATAATTTAGTAGGGCAAAATATCAATTCGGAATTCACTAATGATATTCCTAACCCCAATCCAGATCCTAGCAATGTTAGATTTGTTGACCCTCCTGTTAATCAACAACAATCAAATGATTTTTCTTCATATCAAATTCGAGCCAATAATGAATTCCGAGATAATCAATTTCGTGACAATGAATTTCGAGATAACCATCAAATTCGAGACAATAATGAATTCCGTGACCATCAATTTTGTAACAATGAATTTCGTAATAATCATCAAATTCGAGACAATAATGAATTCCGAGACCATAATTCCGTGACAATGAATTTCGAGATAACCACCAACTTTGAGACAATAATAAATTCCGAGACCATCAATTCCGTGACAATGAATTTCGGCATAACCGCCAACTTCGAGACAATAATAAATTCCGAGAACATCAATTCCGTGACAATAAATTTCGTGACAATGAATTTCGAGATAACCACCAAATTCGAGACAATAATGAATTCCTAGACTATCAATTCCGTGACAATGAAACTGGAGACAATGAATTTCGAGACAATAATGCATTTGGTGACAATGAATTCCGAGACAATAAATTTCGAGATAATAATGGATTTCGAGATAAAAATCAATTACGTGATAATCAATTTCGTGGCAATCAATTTCGAGATAATAATCAATTTTGTGGTAACCAATTCCGTGAGAATCAAATTCGAGAAAATGAATTTCGAGGTAATATTAAATTTCGAGATAGTAATCAATTTCGTGATAATCAAATTCGAGATAAAAAAATTTATGACAATCAATTTCGAGATTATGAATTCCGTGATAATAAATTTCGAGATAATCAACTGAGAGAAAACAATCAATTTCAAGACAATAGTCGATTTCGAGATAATCAACAGCAAGAAAACAATTAATTTCAAGACAATAGTCAATTTCAAGATAATCAATGTCGAGAAAATAATCAATTTTAAGAAAATAGTCGATTTCGAGAAAATAGTCAATTTCGAGACGATAGTTAATTTCGAGATAATCAACTGCAAGAAAACAATCAATTTCAAGACAATAGTCAATTTTGAGAAAATAACCAATTTCGAGACAATAGTCGATTCCGAGATAATCAATTTCGAGAAAATAATCAATTTCAGGACAATAATCGATTCCGAGATAATCAATTTCAAAATTTTAATCAATTTAGAGATAACAATCAATTTGGCGACAATCAATTTGGAAATCAAGAAGAATATCCAGAGAGATTTAGAAATTCAAATTTCAATTCTAGATTTAACAATTTTTATTCTCGTTCGGGTGATTCTTCGATGAATGCTTCACAGGCTTTCGAGATTATGAGGAAGTGGGGATTGAGATTTTCTGGTTCCAGATCAGAAGATCCCGAAGCTTTCATCATGAAAATTGAAGATGGACGATCTATTATTCATGTAGATGATTCAATAATTATTCAGGCCCTTCCTTTCTTTTTGTCTGGGATTGCCCTTAAATGGTATCATGGGATGCGAGGTAATTGGAGAAATTTTCATGAATTTTCCGAATCCTTCAGATCACGCTTCGGTGACGCCGACTTTCAGTTTGAACTCCGGCAAGAAATTCATAAAAGAACCCAAGGAGAATTTGAACCGGTGGCTGATTTCTTCACTTGCTTAATATCTGTTTGATCGAGTCGTCCCTAGGTTGTCTCCTAATGAGCAAATTAGTTTCTTACATCGTAACCTCCTTCCCAGGTTTCAATTGGTAATTCCACGACATAATATTCAGAATATCTCACAGTTTGAAAAAATTGCTATTTCTGTAGAGAAAAGTTATCTTCTTAGTAAAACTTTCAAACCTCCACCGATTCCAGAAAGATCCCTATTACCGGATCTAGCGTATAAGGAACCAGCTCGTTCCAGAAATAAAAGGGCTAAAGAACTAATTTCGTTACTCGAGGATTGTGATCTAAATGTCAATACAAATTCCAAAGATTTGATTGAGAATGTTCTTTCCATGAAAGAGACTAATCAACAAAAGGCTATTCATCAAAATTCCCAGTCAAACTCAAATGTTAGTAATAAATCTAAAAATTTAAACAATCCTAATAAATCCGATAAAAATAAAGTTTCAACTAATCCTTTCGTTACTAAATCAGATCAAAATTTGAATAAAAATCCACCTAAAACACACTCATCTGTTGGAATTGTGACGGTCCAGGTCATAGATACGATGAATGCCCGGAACCTCGAGTTATATTTTGCTTCAAATGTGGGGTAAAGGATGTTACTCGTCCAAATTGCCCTAAATGTTCGGGAAACTGAATAAAGAGACGTCGATTAGGGCAAATACGTCTCTGATTAACCTCAATAAGCCCTCTAATATTGTAAAATCAGATAGTCCTCACTTAATTACAAATAATCCTAAACTTCCAAATTTAGTCGAAATTAAATACTTAGATTCCGAAAGTGACCTATCCGAATTTAAAGGTGTTTATATGCTCAAAGATTTAGATATAACTATTTTTTGTGAATGTGGTAAATATTATATAAAAAAAGAAGAAGTTTATAAAATAACTAATATTCCAAATTATGAAATTATAGACTCAGCTAAATCTACTCAGAATATTGAATTTTAAAAGAATCCTGATAATAATTCGATTCCTATCTTTAATGTGTCTGAAATAAATTATAAACAAACAAGTGATTCTAAACCTGAGTCGTTATTATTCGTGAAAATTAATATTTTGGGTAATACAGTTCAAGCGTTGGTCGCTAGTGGTGCGTCCAGATCCTTTATTGGAGCAGAAGGATTAGAATTGATTAAGAAATTGAATCTTGATATTAAAAATAATAATAGTTTTATACAAGTCGCTAATGGAAATATTGAATTTGTCTCACAAGAAGTTAATATCCCTGTTACTCTGAAAAAGAAAGGCAGGCCAATAAATTTTAGAATTGTACCATCATTATCAGTTCCGTTTATTGTCGGCCTAGATTTTCTTCGAAGTTTTAAAATTAATATTGATTATGGTAATAAAAATTGGGGTTTCTGACAATCCTTTCGAAATATAGGGCAGTTCCATACGAAAAGCAAATGTTGGATCACCGATTTTTCTTAAAGTTCGTAATTTTGTAGTACTTGAGGTACTAAATAACTGTGCCAAACAGTTTTGCAAAAAAAAAAATTTTTTTGCAAGATATTTAGATATGAAAAATCGGAAACTGAAAAAAATGACTTTTTTGAGAATTTTTATTTCGAAAACTATTGATTCTACAAGAAAAAGTCATTTATTCAAAATTGTAGAGAAAATGTCAATTTTTTATAATATTAAAAAAAATTTAAGAAAAATTAATTTTTCAATAATTTGTTTAAACAATAATTTTTTATTGTTAAAAAAAAGTGAAGGACATCATGGAATATTCTAGAAAAATTATTTTCTCAAAATTTGAACCTTCCTTAATAAGTGGTTAAATTTTTAAAGAAGTGTTTTTTGGTGTTTTTGAGAAAAAAATTTTTGAAGTTTGCGCTACGAGTTTTTGTGTGTTGCGCTAACTAAGCAGCGCCTATATCAGTGTATTTTAAAAGATGATATGACCTTTACTGCTCGCCTCGAATACATTTATTAATCATATACCTATATATTATTATTATAAACAGTTTAACAATATATTTTTAAACATTATTTTTCTTTATTAATGTAAAAAATCTTTTCCTTCACACTTTACCCAGGCTTAGGACTGGCAACATATATTTTATTTTAAATGCTGACGTGTTTAAAAAATTTGTGTTTAATTATTGCAAAACACTTATGCATTAGAAACAATGTTTGAAAAAAAAATTATTAGAAAAATGTTTTAATTTTTTAAAAAATTTTACATACATATTGCAAATAAATTATATAACTGTGAATACAATACCAAAAGAATTCCAATTAATTACATGATGTTTAATATTTGGGAATGGGTGTCGTCGAAATTAGAAACAAGTTTACATTTTATTTCTTTATTTGAAATTGGAACAAAAGAATGGAAACTTCTTGTACCGGTGATTGTTTTACAAGATTTAAATCGTTCAGATATTTCTAATTTTATATTTTGATGGTCTTCAATGGAACAAAAGTCAAACGTAATTGTGTCAAATTTATTTTCCACTAACTGAAAAAATGCTTTAGGAGATGTAATTGGTTCAGTATCTGGTCTTCTTAAACTTTCACGTCGTACAAATCTCTTCACTGTACCACCAAATACATCACAAGCATTTTTTCCATGTGAAGTCGCAAAAAAATGCCATTCAGCTGCTATATTAAAATCATCGAAATGATGTGTTAAATTGATAAATTTTTTTTATTTTTGTACTGCGATGCTGCACCGTCGGAGAAATAATAAATTTTTTTTAATTCATCTGAACTATACTTTGTTTTAAGCCATGTAATTAGTCTTTTCTGGAAAAGGTAAACAGCTTCTGTGGTATGTTCATTACATTCAGAAATTATTACAAAGTTTTCAAATTTAGCAATACTATTTTCGTCACGATCAGAACGATAAATTACAAAAGGATGTATCGTTGTTTGACTGTTGTTCCAGTGATGACTCTGTATTGCATTTTGAATAATAAAAGTATAATTTTCAGAGAAATCGCCGATTACAATGAATTCACCTATTTTTAAATTCAATTTTAGATCTTTCAAAAATTTATTTTGATTTTTAGCTATTTAGTTATGTGTTTGAAGTATATTTAATTGCTGCTTGAAGTTGTTAAGAAAATCATTTGCTTCCTGCGTGACCGTTTCTAAAGAAGAACGATCAGTATTTAACCATTGTTGATAAGTTAAGGATTTAATGTTATTTTCTAAGAGAGTTTCTTCTATTTGAGATACAATGTTTTCAATACCAGGGCAAAAATTACACTTTTTGAAATAATAATCTCTTGTTGGTTCAACACAAATCACACTATTTAAAATATCTATATAATTTGTAACTGGAATTTCATGAAAAATACATTTTAAACCATTCAATAATAATTTTTGATGGATTACATACACATACGATATGTGTTCCATGACTGTCTGCAAGAATACATTGCTTAGGACGTAAAGAAGCAAATTTACTAAATCCTACTTTTATTTCTGGATTCTCTTTTTTAAATTCTACATAAGCTTCCTTTACATTACACAAAAATAAATGTTTTTGTAACTTTGCTTTTTTACCATCCTTTTGATGAACAGAAACAACATCTTTTTGACCTGGCATGACACGACTTATTTCCTCGGACAGATAAAAATTTACCACTTTTTCTGATTCGCTATTAGAAAAACTATTACATTCTCTTGCAGGTGGATATGATCCAAAACCATATTCAGATTCAACATTTTTGGCATGTACAGCTAATTTATACGAAATTTTAAATTCTTTTTGTAATTTTGCAATATCCCAAGTAAGGGGAGTAATTGTTAACCAATGGATTTTTTCTCTAAGAGTTGATGCACTTTCAAATTTTTTTTTAACTGAATTGATCATTTCGCGCCCATAGTCATTCTGAATATATTCTGGATCAAATTCACTTGTAGGTGAAATAGAAGAACTCTGACATGAACACAAATTATTTTCATTATCATTGACATCAATTTCAGTACTTACGTAACTGCTTTTTGGTGGATCCAAGCCCTTTGATATTAACAATTTACAAGACATGCAAATATACTCTCCAATATCCGGAAATTTCTCCTTACACAATGCTGTTGGCCGTGAGATATTTTTCTTTACCCAAGAATGTTAAGGAAGTTTGAAGGGATTGCAGCAAATCTTATTATTTGGCATTCTTAACATTTTCGAAAATCACAAAACCAATGAAAAATCACAAGCTTAAAAACGTCCGAAGTGCACAAGAGCAAAAACAAGAGTGACAAAATGTCATTCAGGTAAAAAATTAACCCATAGGAAGGGTCAAGTATAGGGTCGAGACGGGGGCGTTACCGCCCACATCATTGCAAGGAACCAATGGTAAAGTTTTTAAATTAAAAATCAATTAAAATTACATTATAACCATTCCTTTGAAATGTTCATAATGCATTTTTAATTTCTTGTCACATAAATTTACAGGCAGAAACCTAGGTATTACTCAGGCTAAGGCCTAATTAAAGTGTGAAGGAAAATATTTTTTACATTAATAAAGAAAAATAATGTTTAAAAATATATTGTTAAACTGTTTATAATAATAATATATAGGTATATGATTAATAAATGTATTCGGGGCGAGCAGTAAAGGTCATATCATCTTTTAAAATACACTGATATAGGCGCTGCTTAGTTAGCGCAACGCACAAAAACTCGTAGCGCAAACTTCAAAAATTTTTTTCTCAAAAACACCAAAAAACACTTCTTTAAAAATTTAACCACTTATTAAGGAAGGTTCAAATTTTGAGAAAATAATTTTTCTAGAATATTCCATGATGTCCTTCACTTTTTTTTAACAATAAAAAATTATTGTTTAAACAAATTATTGAAAAATTAATTTTTCTTAAATTTTTTTTTAATATTATAAAAAATTGACACTTTCTCTACAATTTTGAATAAATGACTTTTTCTTGTAGAATCAATAGTTTTCGAAATAAAAATTCTCAAAAAAGTCATTTTTTTCAGTTTCCGATTTTTCATATCTAAATATCTTGCAAAAAAAATTTTTTTTGCAAAACTGTTTGGCACAGTTATTTAGTACCCCAAGTACTACAAAATTACGAACTTTAAGAAAAATCGGTGATCCAACATTTGCTTTTCGTATGGAACTGCCCTATACGAATTTGATTTAAAAGACGGTGACCCTGATTTATGTAATGGTCTATGCGAATTATCAATTGAACAGACAGACGTTCTTCAAAAATTTCTTAGCGAAAACTTACCGGAAAATACTGGTAAACCAGGCCTGGCTAATTTGACAGAGCTTGTCATTAATGTAGAAAATCACCCCTTGATAAAACAGAGACATTACATGGTTTCTCCTAAAGTTCAAGAAACCATTATCAAGATTTAGATGAAATGATAGCTGACGATATAGTCGAACCTTCGGAAAGCGGTTGGTCTAACCCAATCGTTATGGTGAGGAAACCTGATGGAAGTTATCGATTTTGTCTTGATTTTCGGAAATTAAATAAGGTTACTAAATCCGATGCGTATCCTCTTCCAAAAATGGAATCAATATTACAAAAATTACGTAGTGCAAGATATATTTCGACCCTAGATATTCAGAAAGGTTTCTTAAATATTCCCTTGGAAAAGAACAGTCAAGAGAAGACGGCTTTTGCTGTTCCTGGTCGTAGCTTGTTCCATTTTAAGCGAATGCCATTTGGCCTAACAAATGCTCCGGCAACGTTCCAACGATTAGTTGATTCAATTATTGGTCCCGAGATGGAACCATTTGTTTTTGCTTATTTAGATGATATAATCGTTGTTACAGAATCTCTCGCTGATCATCTAAAATGTTTGAATGTCGTCCTCTCTAAAATTAAAAAAGCTTATTTATCTTTGAATATTTCTAAATGCAAGTTTTGCTGTTCGCAAGTGAAATACCTTGGATTCTTAGTTAATGAAGATGGCTTACTGATTGATCCTGACAAAATTGCTCCAATTGTTGATTTCCCAACCCCTAAAAACGTAAAGGAGTTGCGTCGGTTTATCGGTATGTCTTCGTGGTATAGAAAGTTCATTGATAATTTTGCTACTATTTCGGCTCCGTTGAATAAACTTTTGAAGAAAAAGGAACGTTGGTCATGGCAAGAAGAACAGCAATCGTCCTTTGATCAAATTAAGAAATATTTAGTTGAAGCTCCTATTTTGTCTCCTCCAAATTTCAGTGTCCCTTTCGTTCTACAAACCGATGTCAGTGGTACAGGTATTGGAGTTGTCCTAACCCAGATGATCGATAATAAAGAGAATGTTATATCCTATGCAAGTAGATCATTATCAGAAAGTGAAAGAAACTACACTACTACAGAACAGGAATGTCATGCTGTGGTGTGGGGAATCGAAAAGTTTCGAGCCTATATAAAGGGATATAATTTTACTATTATTACAGATCATAGCAGTTTGAAGTGGTTAAATAATCTCAAAAATCCTACGGGTAGGTTAGCCAGATAGGCATTGTCTCTTCAAGAATACGATTTTTAGATTATTCATAGAAAAGGGAAATTCCACTGTGTTCCTGATGCCTTGTCACGCGCTTATGAAAATAGAGATTCCTTAAATATTGTGCAAAAGATGTCCTCGTGGTATACTAGACGTTTTCTTTCGGTTTCTGTTTATCCTGAACGCTTTCCCACCTGGAATATGATAGAAAATAATTTATATCATTACAAACTAGACCCTTTGATTTCGACTGTAGTTACTGATTTAAACTCTTGGAAACTGGTCCCGAATGACAAGGACCAAGATGCCATCATTTCCAAAGCTCACGATTCCCCTCAATCAGGACATTTAGGCACGGAAAAGACCTATAAAAGTATTTCACTCGACTATTATTGGCCTAATTGTTATATCGATGTTCAGAATTACATTAGGAGGTGTGACATATGTCAGCGATGTAAAGTTGAACAAAAGTCTCCTCCAGGCATGATGGGAAATAGGATTGTTAATGAACCATGGCAAATAGTAGCAGCAGATATCATAGGTCCATTTCCGCGAAGTAAGTCTGGTTTTCTGTATGTTCTCGTGATGCAAGATTTGTTTTCAAAGTGGATTGAATGTGTACCTTTACGTTCAGCGACAGGTAAAAAGGTAAAAGAATCTTTCGAGGAATCAATAATAAATAGATGGGAAACTCCCCAAGTCCTACACACCGATAATGGTACGGAATTTATAAATAACATTTTAAGATCATTAGCTCACGAATTTAATACTGTTCACACAACGTCACCTCCTTACCATCCTCAGGCAAACCCTGTGGAACGTGTAAACAGAATATTAAAAACCATGATAGTCTCGTTTATTACGAAAGATCAAAGAATATGGGATGAACATATTTCGGAATTAAGATTTGCCTATAATACGGCTTACCATTCAACAATTAAAACTAGTCCAGCTTTTCTCAATTTAGGTCGAGATCCTAAACCAATAAATTCTTCACGTAAATCTAATGAAAATATTGATTTAAATGATTTAAATACAATTCCATCCCCGATCGATTCTTGGATGGAAAGAATGGGAAAGATCCAAATTATGAAAGATTGGATAATCGAAAACCTTGATAAAGCGAATCAAAAACAATCCCAATATTATAATAGTAAACGCAGACAATTACAATTTTCTATAGGAGATTTAGTCCTCATAAGAAATATAGAACTATCTTCTAAAAAAAAATATCTCTGCAAAACTAACTCCGAAATATATAGGTCCTTTTAGAATTTCAAAAATATTGTTTCCCATTGTTTATCAAGTGTCAAATTTTAATAACACAAAACAATCTAAAGTCCATATCCAAGATTTAAAATCGTATATTACTTAAATTAGAAATTTTAATAATTAAAAAAAATTGTTTTTAATAATTTTATAATATAGTCAATTATTAATTACATTGTTTTAAATTAAATTTTATATACATAAAGTTTATTTCTATATAAATTATATTTAAAATAAATTACCTTTTTATTAAATTCTATAAAGATTTTGAAGATTCATTCATTCTTCATTCTTGATAAATAGATATCATAAGAGATCTAGTCTTGAAATATCGTGAATTATTCTATTTTGTTAAGGGATATATGAGAAATCATTCGATTTTGGTTGTCTAAATCAAGTAAAGTTAAATTATTTAATTTCAATTTCAAATATTTTCATTTTTAAGACCATTTCGGTCCTCCTTAGGGGAAGGAGTGTTGTGACGTTATAAAATTTAATATTTAATTTTTTAACTCACAAATTGTTTAATTGTTTCAAACTTTTAAATTATAAAAAATAAATAAATAAATAGAATTTAATATATATTATTAATCAATCTCTAAGGTAACACGACATTCCAAGACTTGGTCAAAATTATGTAAACTTAAAATACGCATGGTAACCAAGGAAAATAATAAACAAGAGGAAAAGATTTTCATTCTTTTCGTGACAGCCTTAGAGTAAAGTCCTAAAATTGTTTAAAAAAATTAATTTATTTAATTTAATTTAATTTTATGAATTAAAATTTAATTTATTCAATTAATCAATTTGTGATATTATTGGATAAAGAATTCGTGATGAGGATTTTCCTTGATTTTGAGCAGCTAAAGTTAAGTGACATTTCAAAATTTTTTCATAATCCCTTTTCAATAATTTAAATTCTAAATATTATAATATATTTTTATTTTTATTTTATAAATTTCAAAATTGGATTTCCATTAAATTATTTCGATTAAAATATTAAAAATATTTTCCTCTTTAATACTCAAATTCATTTTTTTAGGGTTCCGTACCCCGGTAGGAACCCTATTGGAACGGTTACAAAAATGACCATGTACCCCCCCCCCCCAGAACTCACAGTTTTTCATCTAGAGAGCTAAAAATTGGTATACTTATGTATTTTCACGCATAGATTACAGGAAAAATATAGCGAACGTGATTGGGATTGATCTTCATAGAGTTTTCGACGAAAAACATCAAATTTTAGTCATTTTTCACAAAAAAGGCATGTACCCCCCCCCCCCCCTGGCGCTCACAGTTTTTCATCTAGAGAGCTAAAAATTGGTACACTTATGTATTTTCACGCGTAGATTACAGGAAAAATATAGCGAACGTGATTGGGATTGATCTTCATAGAGTTTTCGACGAAAAACATCAAATTTTGGTCATTTTTCACAAAAAAGGCATGTACCCCCCCCCTAGAACTCACAGTTTTTCATCTAGAGAGCTAAAAATTGGTACACTTATGTATTTTCACGCGTAGATTACAGGAAAAATATAGCGAACGTGACTGGGATTGATCTTCATAGAGTTTTCGACGAAAAACATCAAATTTTGGTCATTTTTCACAAAAAAGGCATGTACCCCCCCCTGGCGCTCACAGTTTTTTACCTAGAAAGTTGAAAATTGGTATGCATATGTATTTTCAAAAATGGATTACAGGAAAAATATAGCGGAAGTGATTAGAATTTATTTTCATGGTGTTTTAATCGAAAAATTAAAATCTCTTTTTGCAAAGTCGAAAATACTGTAACCCTTGATGGTTCTCTCAATACTTAATGTAGTGGACTGGCGTTATACATTTTTATTTGTTTTTTCGTGCAGATTTCAACAAATATACAGAAAAAATTATTGGAATTCATCTTCATATTTTTTTTGCAAAAAACTAAAAAAAAATTTCGTTTTAAAAAAAGTGTGTACCCTCCCCTTGGTTTTCACAATTCTTGGCCTATTGGACTGCAGTTTTGCTTATTTTATGTGTTTTCGTGTGTAGATTTCAGGAAAAATATAGCGAACATGATTGGATTTGATCTTCATATTTTCTTCAGCGAAAAACTCAAAGTTTTTAAAAATTTCGTCAAAAAAGCGTGTTTTTCACTCTAACGCCCACAGTTTTTTACCTAGAGAGCTGAAAATTGAAGCACTTTTGTATTTTCACGTATAGATTACAGGGAATTATTAGAATCGAACTTCCTTATGTTTTAAGCGAAAACATGAATTTTTTTCCAATTTTTGATAATAATTATACATATGCTAGTTCTCTCAATTTTTAACCTAGTGGACTGGAGTTATACATTTTTATTTATTTTTTCGTGCAGATTTTAACAAACATACACAAAAAAATATTAGAGTTCATCTTTGTTTTTTTTTCGAAAAACTAAAAAAAAATTTCGTTTTAAAAAAAGTGTGTACCCCCCTTGGTTTTCACAATTCTTTGGCTATTGGACTGCTTTTTTTATTTTATGTATTTCCATTTGTAGATTTCATGAAAAATATAGCGAACATGATTAGATTTGATCTTCAAATTTATTTAGCGAAAAACTCAAATTTTTTGTAAGAAAAAAATTAGATGTTTTTATGGAGGGTACGGAACCCTTGGTTTTAGTACGAGTTCTACTCGCACTTGTCCGGTTTTTTTTATGACAAGTCTTGGAATGAAAGAATCATTAATTAAATTGATTAATTATAAAAGATTGTTTAAAAATTGTAAAATAACCTCAAGAATTTATTAAATTGTTAAAATAAATACTAAATTTTTTTTTATAAATTAATCGTCTATTAATATTTTGGAATAAATCAAGAACTACCCCCTCTACTATTATCCAGTTCGGGACAGAGCTAGCTAAATTTATGTATTGGAAGATTAATTAATTTAATTCTTATTTATCATTTTTTTGGCTATTAATTTAGGCCTGATTGAGCTCCTGATTATTTTCAGTTGTTAATCAAACATATGTTTTTTTATCAAGTTTTATAACTCCAATTTTTATTTGATCTAAGAGGATCTGGCGTCTGACTATTCATATTGATCTGTTTAATAAAAATAAATAAAATAAAATCTTCCATTTGTAACTATTCTAATTCTAGAATTAAATAAGCGGTTACAATATACACACACACACATATATATATATATATATATATATATATATATATATATATATAATTTTACATACAATTAATTCAACATATATTTTATTTGATATAAAAATCATTTAGCATAATTTTCATTTAGGGGAGACTGGGGTAAATCCGCTCACTAGCGATTTGACGCTACAAACTCAACTTAAGATGGAGATATTTGTATTGTGAATAGTACTTAACATACAACTAATGTTAACGAACTTTCGTTTAGTTTCATGAATTCGTCATAGAATCAGAGGCAGTCAAGTGTTTTTAGAAGAGCAAAAAAAGAAAAATGATCTTTGGATTTTTAAGTTTTTCGAATATTATTTTTGAGACATAATTCATTCGATAAATTTTTTTGATGCTATTGGATGTCCTTTTTCGAAATATATATGTAGTTTTATTTGATTTCAAAAAGATTTATTTAAATTTATTCTGAAATGTGAGAAATACATTCGGGGTAAAGTCGCTCACATGAAGTCGGGGTAAAGCCGCTAACTTATTAAATTTGTTTAGGAAGCCGAATCAGTATTAACATTATTTGCGTTTTTTTATCGATCTTAAAATTTTTAATATTAAAAATATTTTTTAAAAGATAAATAATATTTATTTTCTAACAATATTATTGAATTATTGGGTAATTAGTTGAATATTTAACATTTTTAATGTCCGCATTTTACGATGTGTAGCGATTTTTTTCAATAGATGGCGCCGAATTATCAATACTTGTTGGCAACATTTAGCGGAATCATGTCTATATCAGTCATTATTAGTAATTATTAGGTTATAACGGTTATAACAAACAACACAAACAAATAATCAAAATTTGTCGCTATCTTTTTCGGCTAAAAAAAGACATTAATCTAAGACAGTCTTCGTTCAGTTCACGTTTTATCATTGTTTATTATTAAATTAAAAATTTCGAATTCCATTTGTTATATTTTATCAATAATAAAATCTATAACTTATCGTCGCTTGGGGGCAGCAACATGCCGACTCAGCTAAACGGTGAAAAAGATGCCGTTTCAAAAAGAAAAGCGAAAAACATGCCATTTCGCGAAAGCGCTGAGAAACATACCTTCTTCAAACGAACGGTGAAAGACATGCCTTTTCAACCGTTAATATTTAATATTCATATTACATTAATAATATTATATTAATTATAAATAATTAATAATATTATATTATAAACAATTAATGATTGATTAATTAATTTAATTGATTGATTAATTTATAATTATTAATATTATTATATTATTTATTTATTTAATATTATATTTAATATTAACGGTTGAAAAGGCATGTTCTTCACCGTTCGTTTGAAGAAGGTATGTTTCTCAGCGCTTTCGCAAAACGGCATGTTTTTCACTTTTCTTTTTGAAACGGCATCTTTTTCACCGTTTAGCTGAGTCGGCATGTTGCTGCCCCCAAGCGACGTTATTACATTAAAAATTGTAACTACATTTTCATTTTTTCTTAATAAAATATTATTTAAATTCACAGTTGCAATTCACGAAATCTATACTTATTATTTAATAAACCAATATTTATTGTTTATGAAACTCATAATTTATCATTAATAAATCATACTGAAGACGGAAATAAGGAGAAATTTAATATATACAAAATAAAACTGTCGGGATTACCTTAAATTCTTTAAAAAAATCAAGTGATCGGGTTTACCCCGAGGGGTGAGCGGATTTACCCTGGAAAATTGTGATTTTGAAATTTGGTATATGTGTATAAAAAATTTTCCCTAAGTAAAACTAAGAAAGATAAATAAAAAATTCTTTTTTATTTTGTTAGTAGAAATCATAAGCTTTCAAATTGTATAATCTAATTTGGATTTGGGGAATAATTTCCTAGGTTTTTACCGTTCTGAAAAAAAGTGAGCGGGTTTTCCCCAGTCTCTCCTAAAGTAAAAATATAATTGACTTAAATTTAAATTCACACAAAAATCACTTGACACATATTTCAATGGACATAAGTTTTATTTGACAAAAAATTAATTTTATGTAAAACTTGTTTAACATAGAGGGCAAAATTTTAAAACAGGTTATTCTAAATTTTTTCAGTAACAGTAATGCAGGCATTATTGTATACTTACATTCTTAACTCTTAACAATGCAGAGAACTATTAAAATTAATTTTGAAAAAATTTGTTAAAATTTTCTTTTTGAAAATTTTTTTGTAAGCATTAGAAAGTACATGAAAAATACTTCAAAATCCGTTAGTCACAAATGAAAATCTATAAAGTTTTATCCTACTTATAAGGATTTGAAAATGTCAATGTTCTCGAAAATCTAAAACTTTAACATCCCCTCTTACTTCTCACAATTTTTTTTAAATGTTCCAATATTTAGGGAATTTATCACTCCTTATAAGATAAAGGTCGCAATTATGTAACGCTCTTTAAGAAGGTTACATTTTAGTCATTAAAGTTATTAACCTAAGCGAATTAATATCGAAAACTATGGTACCATTTAAAAAATGATTATTCATGAGTATATTATGAATTATAAAATGTCTTTTTATTAGAAAAAAAATAAAATGAATAGAAATTTGAGAAAAACACATGTACATATTACGAAACAATGCTTTGTATCACGTCGCGATGTTTCATATGGAAAGTCTCTATCCGGCACACAAAAAAAAATTTCGAGTGCGAAGGCTGACACGTGCACAGTGGGCCACGAAGCATTTAAAAGCGGACATAATTCAAGATTTCAAAGAATTTAAACGAAACTTGATAGCTAGGGATTTTTGACGTCGCTGATTACGAATCTGAGGTCAAATTCAAGAAATTCAAAATGGCGGACCCAATATGGCGGATGAGATTTGAAAAAAAATCTAACATAATTATAAAACTTAATGTATAGGGGGTTTTGAGGTCGCTGATCACGAATCCGAGGTCATATTTAAAAAATTCAAAATGGCGGACCCAATATGGCGGATAGGATTTGAAAAAAACTCTTAAACCATTATAAAACTTGGTGTCTAGTGGGTTTTGTGGTCACTGATTACGAATTTGAGGCCATATTAAAGAAATTGAAAATGGTTGACCCAATATGGCGGGTGAGATTTACAAAAAAATTCTTAAACAATTGTAAAACTTGGTGTCTAGAGGGTTTTGAGTTCGCTGATTACGAATCCGTGGTCAGATTTACAAAACTGAAAATGGCATTCTCAATATATTTGAATGTAGAAGTAAATTTAACAGAATATTTCGATGATAATATAAAATGAGGGTTTGAGATTTGTAAGTTTTACTAAAAAACATATTTTAATTGCGCCCTAATGTATACAAATATGAAAGAAAATTTATTTTTCATCTCCGAAGCCTTTTCCTTGAAATATGCTAGTTTTTCTTTTGTTTTTAGTATTTACCTGCATTGCTTTAAAAAAATTAACCCAAATTACCATTAAATCAAATACTTTAAATACATTTATATTTTCATCTAATTGAATATATTTGGTATTAAAATATACAAATTATTAATTTTTAAGCAGTGTAATTTTATTTTCAATTTCGTGAACGCGATATTAGTGTGAATTTTTAATAGAAAAGCTCGCCAATTAAATAAAATTAATTTAATGGAACAACAATAATATTTTTCAAATGAAAAAACTTTAATGTTTTTAAGAATTAATTTTGCGCAACCTAAAAATCTTACTCTTGAGTATGAAATTAAGTAGTTTTAATAGAAATAACCATATAATTGAAGAAAAAAATTAATTGAAAAACTGAAGTTTAAAAGTGTCACTTTCAGAAAATTCACCCATATAACTCCACCAAATTTTAAAATGGGCAAAAATGGGCAACTTTAATTAAAAGTACATTTAATTTAAAAGACATTTCACCTTTAGTTTACTTTATATCGCTTGGAAGTTAGGGGAACTCACAAATAATAGCAAGTGCATTTTAAAAAATTAACATTTTCCGACGTTAAAAGTGCTATATTTTTAAAAATGTAGTATTTTTTAATTTATTATAAATATTTTTCATAACAATACATATTATTTAAAAGAAATAAAATTTAAAAGTAAGAAAAATAATCATTTATAGAAAAATAAATAAACATTTCAGTCAGCGGATTACTTTAATGTTTTTAATAAAACTTTTTAACCAGCATACAACCACCGCTATAATTTTTGATAAATAACTATAATATTCTACAAAAAGTTACATAAAATACTATAGATTTAGATTATTATATCTAAAATTTATAATTCTAAAGTGGACTTTTGTCCGCTTTTTCATACTTCCTGGCCCACTGTGACATGGTAGGTTCTCTTCCTTGGGGTGTATCTACAGAGAAAATAGTAGTCGGACCAAAAGTTTAGTGCTGGCATTTTTTTAAACGACCAGTAAGGTGGTGAAGTGTGAGAAAATGATTTGCAAGGGGTTTTACCTAATTTTTATGTTTCAAACAGACTTTTCGCATATTTTTATTATTGATTTGAATTCAGTGACTATAATTACATAAAAATTGAATACATAAAGGATGTTAAAAATGGCGGATCCAAAATAGCGAACCTAAAATGGCGGGTTTTAAAAAAATTGCTCTTATTTACTTAAAAATTATTGCTCATGGGTTTTCGGGGTCGCTAATTATGAATTTAAAGTCGGTTTTTAAATATTCAAAACGGCGGATCCAATATGGCGGACAAAAGAAAATTAAAAATTAATCAGATCTACTTAAAAATCATTTCTTTTGGGTTTTCGGGATAGCTGAAAATGAATATGATGCCAGTTTTCAGAAATTCTAAATGTCACTTTTACAGTACTTTTAATCTTTGTTTCTTGAATATCGAAACCTCTTTGATTCAAAGGATCTCCGAAGAGGAGCTCTCCTTTTCCTCTTTGAATTTTCGGCCTTTGGTATGTCTCTTTTTAGCGTCCAACAATAGTCCGCTAACATATTTTTATTCCATTTTCCTTTGTAGCGTTTTTCCATGTCTTTTATATCTTGGTGAAATCTCTTGGCGAAAATTCGTTGTCCGCCTTTACCAAGGGGAGGTCTCCTAGTCGCAAAAATAGAAGAAAAAGAAAAAACGATGAAACTAATATTTTACCAATCAAACATTACTTAAAATTGTATTTTAACAAGTAAGTATATAGAAAAAATTTGGAATGATTTTTGTTGCAGGACATAATAGGTGTTTTTATTCTGACTTATTTTAAGTTCTTTTTTCGGTACATTGCAGAAATAGGAAAAATTCTAATTTACAATTAGCGGTTTGAGAAAACACCTAAGCAACAAGAATCAGAAGATCATATGCAAAAATTTTAATTCTAAGTCATATTAAATGTGACATTTAGAATTTTTAAAAACCAACATCATATTCATCTTCAGATACCCCGAAAACCCAAGAAAATCGATTTTCAAGTGGATTTGACTAATTTAAAATTTTTTTTGTCCTCCATATTGGATCCGCCATTTTAAATTTTTAAAAACTGACTTTAAATTCATAATTAGCGACCCCGAAAACCCCCGAGTAATAATTTTTAAGGAAATAAGAGCAATTTTTTTTAAACCCGACATTTTGGAGCCGCCATTTTTAACACCTTTTATGTATTCAATTTTTATATAATTAGAGTTACTAAATTTAAATCAATAATAAAAATATACAAAAAGTCTGTTTAAAACATAAAAATTAGGTAAATCCCCCATGCAAATCATTTTCTCAGACTTTACTACCTTACGAGACGTTTAAAAAAATACCAGCAATAAACTATTGGTCCGACTACTTTTTTATCGTTAGATACACCCCAAGGAAGGGAACCTACCATGTGTCAGTCTTTGCACTCGAAATTTTTTTTTGGGTGCCGGTGTTATAAATAGAAAAATTCCTTTTATTTAAAATAGAATTTTCTCAAAAAACACAATACAATTTACGGGAATTCTAGAAACGAAAAAAACAATGATACAAAATTTTGTCTGAGATAAAAAAAGTAACATAAGAATTACATGAGAAACTCTGACAACGTGGTCAAGCGAGAGTAAAATAATCGAAAATTTTTTTTTAACTCACTCTCGCTTGGTCACATGGCTGGTTGAACCACTTCGTACAAAAAGGAAAATCTTTATACGTTACAAAGAAGAAAGAAGCATTGAAACTAAACTTACATTTTCTACTGCGGAATTCGGGAAGAAGAACAGTTGCTGCCTCGTTATGTGGCCCTCACACGCGTTTTCACACACAAAAGAAAAAAATAAATATAATTATAATAAAAAATATTTAGACACGATGTGTTGTCGTAGGTCGATGAATCCAAAGAGAGCGATTAAATTTTCCTCGTTAAGCATGCTGCCTTTTTTTTTCTCTCATCCGTTCACCCCGCCGGTTACCATGGTCCCAAACTAGTATTACTCCGCCGAAAACAGGAGCGTAATTATTGTCAAAAATAGTGACACCAGGGTATATTTTAGGTTGTAATTTCTCGCTTCCTGTGATTTTTATTTTTCAATTCTTACTTTCCTCGTCATCAACCTCCAAAATTCTTTAGTTGTGACTGAAATCAAGGAAGCTGATTTCTATAAATCAAAAAAAGGGAAAATTGATATGAGTGACATAAGAATTTGGGCGTGGAAAAGGTATGTCGTTACAATATAGAAAAATGACAGGGACCATCCTGTTCAATAGGCAAGCTCTTAACATTTTTGAGATTCCAGTAAAATCTAGTAAATGTTAAAAATAATTCTAATTTATTCAAGGAGTTATTTGTGAGATGACATTTGTGTAGTTTGAATTTAAAAAAGTGACAGGCATATCGAGTCAATTCGATTTTCATTTGGTTGACGTAGTTTTCTGATATGATTGAACGGAATGTAGAGAAATTGCTGCAGTCATTGTTATCGGCTCAAGGAAGTTTGTTAATTTACCATTTTAAGAAATTATTTTGGTTTAAAAATTTCTCTCGAAATTATGTCAGGTCACATCGTACAGTTCATTAAAATGTGTATATTTCCTGAAATAATATTTTGAAAATTGTGCCTACTTTGCAACTTAAAGAAGCACTATACTTTTTCTTATTTCACTCCTATTGTATATGTGGATTTATATAACGAAACTGTTCTTCCAAAAAATATTATATCTTCAAATTGTTTTCTTCGTTTACTTATAAATAAACAGAAGAATTTCTAAATTATTTTTTCTCTTTCTACAAAAACATAATTATTGTAGTTTTACTTTTTTTATTTACACAGACACACAAAATAATTAAAATTTAAAGCGAGAATTTTTGGTAAATAGAGAAACGCTCTGGAACTCGCGCTCTTCTCTAAATTTTGCAAATTTTATTTAATAATTTTTGAAAAAATTATTTAAACTTTACAAAACGGGTTACTTAACAGTTTGGTCTCGTGATCTTATTTTGAGATGATAAAATATTTAAAGTTTATATTTGTAGAGGGGACAGAGAATGACTCTCCGAGGCGCGCTCCTCTCTGTTTTTACAATAATTTTGCAAAGGAATTATTTTATTAACGATTGAAAGTGAGGTAATTTTGATTGTTTTCAAGATGTTTCCAGATTTCAATCGTTAGGTATTAAAATATGAAAATCTTATACGAATATACCGTAATTGCCTACTATTTAATTTTTAAATGTTATAAACAATTTTTTTACATTCTTCACAATGTCCATTGCTAAGTCTTCATTTCTAATACAGTTAAATCAAGAAGAGGGATATTTTATGAATAATAACTATTTATCAATATTTATCAATAATATTTATCTATTTATCAATATTAGTTATCTATTTATCAATATGAATTACCATTTTGTTGTTAAATTATTTATATTTGTTAATTTACAGCTATAACAACACAATAACAAAACGGTATTTATTCGCCAGCACTCTACAGCGTTATCATTTCAGCGCTAAGCCACTGCTGTATGTCAGAGTGGCTGACAGTACTGGCATTGCTGGAGCAGTACTCTGTCAGTTGTAAATTTTCCATTGGGCATGGTCATTTCGTAACGGTTTTAATAAAAATTAAAAATAAATAATTAATAAAAAATTAAAAAGTGTTTGTTTTCATTTATCATTGAAAAGATGGAGAGAATGGAGAATTTAACAAAAGAAATTAATAAAATTTTTTTCTTGTAATAAAGTTCATTAGACACTTGAAAGTTTATTAGACATTTCATGTTCTTAAATATTTATGCTTTATTCTCGTCAAATACATCATTTATCAACTTAATAATAACACGAGCACACAAAAAAAAGTTGTCTGTGTTTTGAACCAGGCATACATATCTTATAGTATTTTTTCCCTCTGAAAAAGAATCTGAAGTCAGAATTGCTCCATCACCCTCTGTTTTTTTTTAATCTAGAAAACTACCCTTAATTTTAAAATTTTAAGTAAAAAAATTAAATAACAGATTTATCTATAAAACAAAACAATAAATTTATCCACTTCTACTACGATAACTCAGAAACAATGTCAACATTTCTTAAACACCCTTTGTTTTTTATTAAATCGAAAAAACTACCCCTAGAATGTAAAAATTCAAAATCATAATATAAAAACCCACAATGGTTTTCAAAATCCCTCTGATACTAAAAATACTATTACAGGAAATGTTTCTTATTGGTTGAAAAATTTAATATTTAATAAATCTAATCTTAATTGCACCCAAAAAAATGTAATTAATCATATTAATGAAACTAAAAAATTTTTAAATTCTAATAAAAATATTATTATAACCAATGCCGATAAATGTAATAAAACTGTTATTATAACAAAAAATGATTATATTTTGAAGACTCTTAATCTTTTAACTGATACTAATACTTACAAGAAATTGAATTCTGATCCTACAATCTCCATTCAATAGTATATTTCGTAACGAGTGCGAGCAGTTGCCAATTTTTGAATGAGTACTTTTTTTGGAACAAACTTTTTTTTCTAAAAAAAGTGCTCGTTCAAAAATTGGCAACTGCTAGCACAAGTTACGAACGATATTTTCCATAACAAGGTGCAAAAAAGTGCCCTTTTTTGCACCGCGTTATGAAAAAATGGTTACGCAATCTCTTAAAATATTTTTTAAATAAAAATTACTTTGAAAAAATACATACAATTTTCTTAATTGCACAAATGGTGTTGCTCTAAAATTTTATGGATTGCCAAAGTTACACAAAAATAACATCCCTATCAAACCAATTACATCCTTTGTTGGTAATCCAATATATAATCTATCAAAACTTATAGCAAATATTTTTAAAAAATCCCTTAATACTGAAAAAAACCACTACATTAAAGACAGCTGGGATTTTAAAAATAAACTTAATAATATTTTTATTTCTCAAAATTTTACAATTTTCTCACTTGATGTTGTCTCTAGGGGTATTAAAGATAAAATTTTGGACAAAATTACATATAAGATTATTTTTTATTTTCGATATATTGATGATATATTAATTTGTGCACCTTCAAATAAGATGGTCGATATATTATGTAGATTCAATTCTATCGATAAACATTTGAAATTTACTTTGGAGTTGTCTAACAACAATAAAATCAATTTTCTTGATCTTTCTCTTTCAACTGACAAAAATAATTTTATTGTAACAAATTGGTTTCGTAAATCTATATGGACAGGCAAATATATGAATTTTTATTCACACCATCCTTTAAGTTATAAAACAGTTTTATATACACTCTAGTTGATAGGTCTATGTAGAAGTTCCTGGCGCGTCAGGTTTAGGATAAAAAAATTTTTTTTTTACCCTCAAAAACACGTTTTTTGGGGTTTTTACCCCCACTTTTATCAAAATCCTGACGTGAAAGCCAATTTTGTGACCCGAGATCGTGTTCAGCGTCTTTAATGGACACTATGAAATCTCATGAAAAAAGTAAGACTTTTTTTGTTGACCTGTGTTATTAATAATTTTAGCTCAAAAGCCCCATTGTTTGCTATATTATATGGTTATAAAAATTAAAAAATTCGAAATAAATAGATCCCATCGTTTGCCCACAATCAGACAACGCCTAAAAGTTGTTAATTTAGTTCTAGTTTCTTACAAAAAATTTTGAAAAATATCGATCGATACGTACATTTTTAAAAATAAAATTTTTTTTTAAATTAAAAAAAAATTTCGTAAATTTAAAAAATAAATTTTTTTTATATTTTTATCAAAAATTAAGTATAAAAACAAAAATTTTCATATATAGAACGTCAAATTTGGTCAATTTTTGACCGAGTTATAACCATTTCAAAAAAACATTTTCGTAGAAAACGTGATTTTTTAAAAATCTGTATCTCTTAAACGGCTTAATGAAAAAATTTGAAAAAATCATGGTAGCTTATTTCAATGAGCACTAAAAGAAAAAAAATATTTAAAAAAAATCTTAGATGCAAAAGTCAAATACTGTCCGATTTCGCGTGGAACGCCCCATATATATTTATTGTTCTATTTTGAAAAACTATGTGGTTTTTAATTTTTTTTAATTTAAACTTTTATTTTGTAAATTTAAGGGTAGGTTTTTCAAAATAAAACCAAGGGGGGTGAAGCAATTTAGACATTGTTTTCTAGTTGTTGAAAGGAGAGTACATAAATTTCTTGTTCTGTTTTGAAAAACAGTGTGGTTTTTCATTTTTTTATTACACATTTTGAATTTTTACATATTGGGAGTAGTTTTTTCAATATAAAAACACAGTGAATGATAATGTTATGTCCCGAGCAAAGAAAGGCTTTTAATTAAATTTAGTTATTTAGTTAAAAGAGGTTTTAAAACCAGTTAGCTGATTAATCAGGTTGGTAAGGCCTGATCTTTATTTTTATAGTAGGATCGTGATCACTTGTCAAAACTATGGGTTTTGCGTTAAAAACAAGATTAATATTCCTTTTATAAATTTATTGTTTACAACATTAATTAAAAGTACAGTTATTACAATTGGTTACTTACGTTTATTGGACAATATTCGTTGACAAAGTATCGCAAAGTCGTTATATTTGGTTTCTTGATTTGTTTCGTTTCAAGTGAATGAAACTTAAAGTTTGTTATGTTACACTTATGTAACTTTCACAACTTTGTAAGAGTTTTGCTATAAATTAACAGTTTCACGTTATCTAAGTGTTAAATTATTTATCTTGCACCTTTTACGGAAAGAAACTTGTTTCTAAGTGATAATAATATAACTTGCACCGTTTTACGGAAAGAATTAATGAAATTTACACTGTTAATTTTGTATAACAAATACGACAGTTGAAACAACAAAATTAATGATTCTAAGTGTTAAATTATTATCTTGCACCTTTTTACGGGAAAGAAACTTGTTTCTAAGTGATAATTAATCTAACTTGCACCTTTTACGGAAAGAATTCGATAACTCGCGTTTAAACTGAAGGGTCGCTCTACAATGATATTATTCGCACTGAACTACACCGGAACTTTTGACAATCGCTCTTGATTTTGCATCGGCTTATATAGGACTTTTGGTCTATGTATCGTGTGGGGAAATTAGTAAAAAGACACGTTTCTAGCCAAAAGAGCATGTAGCACGTTTCTATCTAAAAGAGCATTGAGCACATACAGATGTAATATGATCTTTTATTTTTCTTTCTAATTTCTATCTATCTATCATTGAGACTTATAATCAATACTTGAATTGATATTTATTGAATTCAAACATTGATACGAGTTTTTGCGCTATTAATCGAATCGACAGTCGATTATCGATTAATCGATTGTCGACTATCGATTAATTTTTGATTCGACCAATTTAAAGGAATTTTAAATTAATTGCTTGGTAATAAACGCAATTTAACAATATTTGCAAGTTATTAGTTATTTTAGATAATTGTTCTTAATAATATTAACTAATTTCACAAATTGCATTTATTCTTCTGTCATTCTTTTCAATCATGCGTCATCTTTTTCATTCATAGCTTTGACACTTGTCGCAAGGCATAGTACGTTGATTCCGTTTACAATTTCATTCATATGAGTAGTACACGTGCTAATGACTCATATGAATGAAAGATTACAATACTTAGTTATTAATTTTATTTTCTGTTAATAATTTTAGAATTTTGTGATAAATAATGCATTAAAATGAACTATGCCTTTAGACAATGTACAAATATTATGCGTATTGTTTTTGTTTAATTAATAAATTAACTGAATTGTGTAATTTTAGAAAATTAACTAAATTTTAAAATATATCGGGATATAACAGTCCTCCCTCCTTAAATCGTTCTTCGTCCCTGAAGGACCAAATTATGAATGTTCACAATTTTTACGTAATGGTGATTTAAGTGAATTTAATAAGTTTTACAATAATTTAATGTGCTGACATGGTAAGTTGACATTTTTAAGTTTTACTTTGGAATGTAGTGAACGTGCTTAAATGAGATACATAAAGGATGAGGTAAGTTGTTATGAAAATATTAGCGAAATGTCACACGGTTTCGATGTTCTTCTTGAGACAAAGATTTGCTGCTATCGTCAATTTTGAGGGCTGGTGATCTCAGGATCCGCGATGTCCATGTCCATTATTCTCCTCAGTTTCCTTTTGATAATGAGTGATATTGGATCGGTAAGCGACGCATCCACAATTGACTTTCCTAGTCATTGTGTGGAAAATATGGTATCGGTACCGTCTTCACTTTTCACGGAAGTCTCATTTGGTGAGGAATTTTAATGATTAATTTCCTCTTTCTCCTATTTTTCTTCCTTTTCTTTTATAATGAGTGATTTTAATTTAAATGACATTAGTGATAGTGGCAACGATTATATTGAACAATTTAATCTGGATTTGTTTAACGATTCTGAGATTCATGACGAAAGTGTGCGGGATTTGAGTGACACTTCGGAATTAGTGGAAAATTCTAGTGTAATTAACCGATTTGTCGTAGAAGAGACAATTGCATTGCCTTCAACCTCATCGGGACCAAGTGTTTCCAGATTGTCATCTGAATTTTCCGCAGAAGTTGGTGCAGTTTTTCCTTCGACAAGTGCTGCCTTTAATACTGAAGTTCGTAATTACGATAATTTAACTAGGCCATTGGGACCTTCGATTTCTAGTTCTTCGATATTTCACGTCTCTCAACATAGACTCTTGGGGTTGAGAATTGTTGATATTGAAGAGTCATTGGGCATTTATCAATTTGCCATTTGGAGAGTGCCTTTTGGATCTGCTGCCAGAATTATCTGCGATTTGTGCTCGTCAATCTTTGAGTCTCCTTTTAATATCAGTGAATTTAAAATAATTAGGCGATTGGATTCTAAACGAAAAGGGGTGATAGTGCGTGTCCCTAGTGCGGAGTTAAAAAATTCAATTTTCACCTTAAAGCATATTTTTTTGTATAGAGGATATCACATAGATATTCTGTAATTTATTATGTAATTAGTCCCCTTTTGTGTATTTTTGATGCATGGGTTTTGTTTATAAATTTTTAAATTTTCTCTCCTTGTATTTTGTTATAGATTCCATCAATAGTGCCTTTATTCGTCGGCCCTTTAAGCTGAAATTGTTGGCTCAAATCCTTTTTGGTGTTACCGAGTTACACAGGATATCTCGGGAGATAAAAGGTTTAAGGTGTCCACGAGGATTTGTTCCAAATTATCGAATAATAAGTCGTCCTGATTCGCAATTAAAGATGATTTTCCGTAAACTATCGGTTTCTTGGTCGGTGGTGAAGGGAAATTCGAAGGCGGTGCGGAAATTGAAGAACACTAAATCGAAGTTGGAAAGGAAATTGATGCGTTTGGTTGTGGCCCTTATTGTCTCGTCGCAGAATAGGGCGAGCCTCGTAAGGTAATTTGGAAACTCTATTTATTTTCTTTCTTACTCTTTGTGAATTATAACTTTTGTAATCGATGGTTTTCCTTTTCTTTTTAGTTTGCAGGGAAAGAACGGTCGTTTTTGTCGTTGTGGGAGGTTTATTCCTATCAATCGAAGAAAATTTCCGTGCAATTGTGGTGTCAATGCAATTGAATCCGAGGAAGAAGAAATAGATATAATTAATTAATTATTACAATTTTTCATATATATAATTTTTTTCTTTGTTTTTGCATACACATACATAAACATACATACATACATTCATACATATACCTCTCTAAACAGTAATTGTACATTATTTCGTATTTTATAATAAATTGGTTGTTTTTAATATAACATTTCTGTGTTTGAATTTACCTGTGCTTGTTTGTCCGAATTTTATTACAATTTTTGAAGTTTTTTTTTTTTTTTTTTTTATTTTATTGGCTTATATTAAAATTTGTGAACTCCAATCTATTTTGACTTGAACAGTATATTTATTTGTGGGTTTATCGATAACTATTGATTAATTTGGCAGTCTAAATGACATTCAATTTTCTCACTTAATTTTGTTAAATTATTAATTGCCTTTAATTTCTTTTATACAAATTTTGTTAAAATCGATTTATTTATTGATTGTATCAATATTTCAAGTGGAATACGGCGAGAAAAATATCAAGGAAACATAAATGCGCAGGGAGTATATTTATAGGTTTGAGCGGAGGTCGAGCGACTCTCAACGCCTGAATCATCGGTACGGTCGATACGCAATCCCATATGGATCAGGAAACTCATAATTTCTTTTAAATTGATTAACAATCTTCTTTAAATTACAATAGCAATACTTCATTGAATTTTTTTTTTAACTATCTCCTTTAATATGTATTTTCTCTTTTCACGAATTACTTATTATTGCTATTGATATTACCGTGATTGTTATTTTCATCAATATTATTAAATTTTCAATAATAAATTCCATTGCAGTTTATTAAAAGTTTATTTGAATTTTATTCTTTATTTAATAATGACGATAAAATTTTAATTAAAGCTTATAATTGTTAGTGGAAAAATATATATATTTTTTTTTATTTAATTTTTGCAAAATTGACTATATGTGATCATCCAATTCAATTTTGTGATTATTTTCTATCGATCATTATTGATAATTCGATAATATTAAGGTTTTTAGAGCAGGAAACATAGCAAGCGAACATGCATGGTAAGAGTGTACGCGACAACGAGGCCCGTATGCGTTGGAGACTTGAATGCCGCTCGATCTCGCCTACCGCATAAGAGTGTACGCGACAACGAGGCCGTATGCGTTGGAGATTTTAATGCCGTTCGATCTCGCTTACTGTGTGAGAGAGACGAGGGCCTGGCTATACTACTATTGGGCATGAGGCGTGGCAGTAGTATTAGCCACGCAGCTCATACTCCTGCCTCGCATCCATCCTCTGTTGCTTTCATGCTCCCCTGATACTTTCAGCTCTTTGCTGGGACTTTTATTGGCATTTATTATTAACAATAATTGTTAATAATGTCATAATTAATGTATTATCTTGTAATTTAATTGATTTTTATTAATATTCTTAAAATTAAAATGTTTCTCATTTTATTCTATATTTATTCTTAAAATTCGACAATAATTAATTAATGTAATATTAATAAATTATTGTTTAATGCGTTATTAGTTAATTATTTTAATATTTTATTAATAATCATTAATTTGGCCAATAATTTACCATTTAATTTATACTTATATATATATATATATAAAAATTTTTGATTAATTTAATTGTTTGTAATTACTTTGGCCAATCATAATTAACCAAACCAATTACAAACAATTGCAATTATTATTCTAATCTAGTATTTGTTAATTATTTGTTTAGGAATTACTAAATTGTTAATAGAATATTTTAGTTAATAATCATTATTTAGTAATGAAAAGCTTAGTTATTATTATTTTAATTGTTAAATATATGTATACATTTCTGTTAATGTTGATTAATTAGGATTTGTATAAGCATATTTAGTATTTATAAGCATTAACCCATTTAGTCCCAAATGTCCGTTTTTTTCAGTACAAGTTCGAGCTTCCCGTTCTACGAGTTCCGGTTTTAAAAAAAATCGGGACAAAGGTTTTCTTATGGATTTGAGTGTCCTCTTTTAGAATCTGAAAAAAATTTCAATTTCGACTTCATGATAAAAAGTTATAATTGTTTAAACAAAAAACATCCCGTTTTTTTAGTGTTTTTTTTTCTTTAAATGCAGATTACTTAATTGAAATCGGCTTGGGAAAAATCTGTAACATCAAAATATCGCGTCCAAAATGTTAGGACTATCAAATAGACATACTGCCAAAAACAATTTTTTACAAATTTCAAAATGGCGCCTCAATAATGGCCGCCAAAATATGCAAATTTGGAAAAATAATTTTAAAAAATTTTAACTCTACATTTTTTTACTTTTATGCTTCATTTGAATAAAATAATGCTGATACAATAAAAAATATTGTTTTTTGATGTTATTTAACAATGTTATAAACAATTATTATAAACAATTTGAAAACTAAGAGCCAAAGTGGATGTAAAAAATTTATTTTTATCAATTCTTTTTTGGGGAAGGTAAAAATGGATTTTGAAAGTAAACAATTTAATTCAAAATTATTTTGCAATGTATAAGAATGTTATAAACAATTTTTATAAACAATTTTGCAAAAAATGAAATAGAATGGTAGAAATTTTATTTTTTCAATTTTATTATGCTCTCTGGTTATCAAAATGTTGCATAAGGATTAAACTTTCATTTAACATTATTTAGCAATATTTAAAAAGGTTATAAACAATTTTAATAAACAATATTGCATAAAATGTAATAGAATGGTAGAAATTTTATTTTTTCAATTTTATTATGCTATCTGGTTATCAAAATATTGCATAAGGATTAAACTTTCATTTAACATTATTTAGCAATATTTAAAAATGTTATAAACAATTTTGCAAAAAATGAAATACAATGGTAGAAATTTTATTTTTTTAATTTTATTATGCTCTCTGGTTATCAAAATGTTGCATAAAGATTAAACTATCATTCAACATTATTTAGCAATATTTAAAAATGTTATAAACAATTTTGCAAAAAATGAAATACAATGGTAGAAATTTTATTTTTTTAATTTTATTATGCTCTCTGGTTATCAAAATGTTGCATAAGGATTAAACTTTCATTTAACATTATTTAGCAATATTTAAAAAGGTTATAAACAATTTTTATAAACAATTTTGCAAAAGATGAAATAGAATGGTAGAAATTTTATTTTTTCAATTTTATTATGCTATCTGGTTATCAAAATATTGCATAAGGATTAAACTTTCATTTAACATTATTTAGCAATATTTAAAAATGTTATAAACAATTTTGCAAAAAATGAAATACAATGGTAGAAATTTTATTTTTTTAATTTTATTATGCTCTCTGGTTATCAAAATGTTGCATAAAGATTAAACTATCATTCAACATTATTTAGCAATATTTAAAAATGTTATAAACAATTTTGCAAAAAATGAAATACAATGGTAGAAATTTTATTTTTTTAATTTTATTATGCTCTCTGGTTATCAAAATGTTGCATAAGGATTAAACTTTCATTTAACATTATTTAGCAATATTTAAAAATATTATAAACAATTTTGCAAAAAATGAAATACAATGGTAGAAATTTTATTTTTTTAATTTTATTATGCTCTCTGGTTATCAAAATGTTGCATAAGGATTAAACTTTCATTTAACATTATTTAGCAATATTTAAAAATATTATAAACAATTTTTATAAACAATTTTGCAAAAGATGAAATGGAATGGTAAAAATTTTATTTCTTTAATTTTATTATGCTCTCTGGTTATCAAAATGTTGCATAAGGATTAAACTTTCATTTAACATTTTTTAGCAATATTTAAAAATATTATAAACAATTTTTATAAACAATTTTGCAAAAAATGAAATGGAATGGTAAAAATTTTATTTTTTAAATTTTATTATGCTCTCTGGTTATCAAAATGTTGCATAAGGATTAAACTTTCATTTACCATTATTTAGCAATATTTAAAAATGTTATAAACAATTTTTATAAACAATTTTCATAGAAAAAGAAGTTAAGAGTGAAAAGAAATATTTTTTTTCACTATTCACTTGGTTTGTCATTAGAATAGATATTTAAAAGACAATTTTTATAAAACAATTTTATAAACAATTTTTATAAAAAAAGATGTTCAGAGTGGACAAAAATATTCTTTTCTTCTCTACTAACTTTCTTTTGTCATTAAAAGTGGAAACTAAAGTATCTATTTTTAAAGATGTATTTTGGTGTTGACCAGAATAAATTGTAGTGAGAAGATGTAAAATAGTGTTTGTTTTCGCTGGTCTTTTTTTATACAATTTCAAAATTCGAGCTTTCGTCTTTCCATGAAAGACCTCATCAGGTTATATCAAATCATGTTGACATGATTGATTTGATATAACCTGATGAGGTCTTTCATAGAAAGACGAAAGCTCGAATTTTGAAATTGTATAAATAAAGACCAGCGAAAACAAACACTATTTTACATCTTCTCACTAAAGTATTTATTGTTTATAAAAAATTTGTAAACAATGTATAAAAATGTCGTAAATAATTATTATAAACAATTTGCTAAATATGAGGTACCATCATGGTACCTCATGCAACATTTTGATAACCAGAGAGCATAATAAAATTGAAAAAATAAAATTTCTACCATTCTATTTCATTTTCTGCAAAATTGTTTATAAAAATTGTTTATAACATTCTTAAACATTGCAAAATAATTTTGAATTAAATTGTTTACTTTCAATATCCATTTTTACCTTCCCCAAAAAAGAATTGATAAAAATAAATTTTTTACATCCACTTTGGCTCTTAGTTTTCAAATTGTTTATAATAATTGTTTATAACATTGTTAAATAACATCAAAAAACAATATTTTTTATTGTAGCAGCATTATTTTATTTAAATGAAGCATAAAAGTAAAAAAAATGTAGAGTTAAAATTTTTTAAAATTGTTTTTCCAAATTTGCATATTTTGGCGGCCATTATTGAGGCGCTATTTTGAAATTTGTGAAAAATTGTTTTTGGCAGTATGTCTATTTGATAGTCCTAACATTTTGGACGCGATATTTTGATGTTCCAGATTTTTCCCAAGCCGATTTCAATTAAGTAATCTGCATTTAAAGAAAAAAAAACACTAAAAAAACTGGATTTTTTTTGTTTAAACAATTATAACTTTTTATCATGAAGTCGAAATTGAAATTTTTTTCCAGATTCTGAAAGAGGACACTCAAATCCATAAGAAATTCTTTGTCCCGATTTTTTTTAAAACCGGAACTCGTAGAACGGGAAGCTCGAACTTGTACTAAAAAAAACGGACATTTGGGACTAAATGGGTTAATGTAATTTTTATTCGATTTTCATCGTGAATAGCGAATTTTAAAATTTGAATTTGATTTATTTGCCGCTTTTTCATGATGGTTGCCGAACAAGACATGCGCGATATATACATAGCTTCAGGGTCGATTCATGCGATCGATGTTTGTGAGCTTAAGGTTTTCAGCGCGCTGATTTGAGTTGTGTCGCCTCTTGGCGGTTCATAGTAGCCTGGTTATTTCAACTCTGTTAGTGGCTCTATTTCTTTAAATTTTTCGGGATTTTTGGGCCTGGTCCTCCCTCCTTAGAGTTTACATTGTCCCCAATGTATGTGAGCTCCAATTGGGCCAATAATCCTTATACATTTGATCGATTATTATTCGATCTTTGTCTTCTCTTTGTTACGACTTTATAAAGTACGTATAGGTTTTTAACTACTATCAATGCTATCAATAATAATAATATTTTGAAGGCTATTGATATATAATTAACCGCGTCAGATATGTGTCCCAAAAATGGAATTTCCATCTGTAACATCAAAATTATTTTAGTTTTTATTCTTATTTTAGTTTTTATTAAAATGAGGAGGAAAGAAGAAGGCGACCGCCAAATCCCCTTCCTTCTTTTTCTTTCGTCCTTCTTTTAATTTTTATTTATTGATTAATTGGTAATACATATGGTTTTATAATATTCTTATTGCTATAATATTGATTAAGGGTATAATATAGTGATTATTCGTATTTTATTGGTATATTATAGATATACATATTTTTAATAATATTGATTATATTTATTTATTAAAGTTTGAAGTAGTGTTTTTATCTGATCCAAGTGTTTTTCTCCTTCATGGTTTTTATTAATAAGTTAGAATATTGATTATAATATAGGTTATAAAGGTAAGTTATGATTATTTAATATTATTATTGATTAATTATATTTAAGAAATTAATAAGGGTATTATCTAATTTTTTATAATATCAATATGTAATTCTTGGTGTAATGTATTAATTCTTGTAATTATTGATTAAGCATAGTATTGATTATAATTGATTATAATTTATATTTTAAATAAATATTTGAATATAAATATAATATTTAGTGAATATATGTTTTGTAATAATGTGATTTTCATAATTATTTACAACTTGATAAACATTTTGTTTATTGTTCAATAATCACATTATTTATAAAACTATTTAAATTTATCTTAATTATAAGGGCGAAATTTGAATTTTCGTTTCTCATTAACAGTCGGTATATTAGATAATTAGCGGTTATATTATCTATATTTTGACAGTTGGTAATTTAATTCATTATTTTATTGTTTATTATTTGAATTTTTAGTATTTCTTTTTTTTGTTATGAATTAATTGTATTTATTTTTAAAATAATACGTGTCTCATTATTATTTTGTATTTTATTTATTGGTTGTTAATTTGATTTGGATGCTGTGTTTTTATGATCTCATCTAAGGGCTTTTATCGCGTTATGATTTGCAAGGATCAGCCATTTTTGAAAATGACTCATTTGAAAACAAAACATCATGATGAACGGAGGTAAGTGACATTTGGTTTGAATTATTTGTATTTTTTTTTTTGTAATTTTCTGTTTTAAATTTTATATTTTATTATAAGCTTGTGCTTTTATTTTTTTTTTCAGAAAACAGTAATAATGTTAGAGAAAATCGTCGGGAGTCTCACGATGGTCCCAACGAAGGGGGTAAGCTAATTTTTGATTAATTAATTTATTTAATTTTTCCATTAGTATATTAAAGTGATTTTGGCGATAATTATTATATATATATATGTATATAATTTTTTTTTGTTTCAGAATATGGGTACGAGAATTTTCTTGTGACCCGTTTTATGGGAGGGGGGCGATTATTTATTCGCCCCCCATACATAAACTTAAAAATAGTCGTCACCGGGGACGGGACTCGGTATGTCCTGTTGCCGGGACAGGCCCGTTTTGGCCCTAGTTGTTAGTTTTTAAGTATTTTTGTATTTTAGTTTAAGTTTTTTAATAATAAATGAATTTTATTTTTAATTATTGAAGTGTTTTATTTAACAGTTTTCCTTATTTTTTTTTTTGAATGGCCCGTATTTATGAGCTCCGCAAGTTGAGCACATAAATATGGGCATACGTATGCATGGCCCGTATTTATGGGCTTTATAAGCTGGGCCCATATTTATGGGCTCCATATTTTACTTGCACTTGCGTGCATAACTTTAAATTCGGGTGGGGCATTTTAAATTTTTATTGAATCTAGGGACTTTTGTTTTCAGTGGGTTTTAACCTGCTGGTTACTAAATTTGAATTTGGACATTGATTGTATGCATATAGATCTTGTGGTGAATCGTACTTTAGGTTTTCATCCTTGAGAGACTGAATTTGAAGACAAGGATAGGTGTATGTTGTTTTCTCTTTCTTTATTTGAATTTTTATTTTCATTTGGTTATTGCAATAAAATTTTGTGTTTTGGGCTTTGATTTAATAAACTATTACCTATTTGTTGCTATTTAGATATATTTTTCTAACCAATTGGTCATTAATTTTGAATTTTTGTCATTGATTTTATGCATATAGATCTTGTGGCGTAAGCTTACGTAAGTTCGTGTTGAGCAGTTTCTTGTTGCTGCCTTTATGTTCGATATATCGATATGCGATAATTCTGTTTGAAATGTATATTATTGTTTAATTTTAACCTGTTTTTAATAAAACTTACTTGTAATTAACAGAATTATTAATAATTATCTTCCTTTTATCATTTTAATTATTATTGAGATGTAATTTTTATTAATGAATGTAATTATGTGTTATTAGAAAAGGACAGATATATTCCGTTTTTCTTCGTTAGTTACTATAATTTAATAAATTTTTGGGTTCTGTTTTTTGATTTAATAAGTTTTTATTTTATTGCTTCTGTTTAATTATACTTTTTGAATTTTTACTTAACAATTTGTTTATTTATAAGAATTTAACCTTTTAGAAAAGGATAGATATACTTTGTTTTCTCCTTTTTCTGGTTGAATGAGTACTGTTATTGGTTAGTATTTATTATTTTAGGAATTTGTTTATGTTTTTCAATAGCCTTTTCTTAATTTGTGTTGTAAATTATGGTCGGTTTACAATAATTTTTAAATTATTTGTGTGAATTTAAGGATTACGTTTATTAAAATAGTAAAATTTGACTATCTCGGAAAGTTATGGATGGAATTTATTCATTTAGTATTTGATCGAAAGCTAGTGTAATACTTAACCTTAGAACTAGCTGTTACCATCCTGATAAAATAATATTTTTAGCATGAAAATTTGTTTTTGAAAAATTTATTTTATTTCATTTTGTTTTATTTTAGGATTGATTATTATTAATAATATTTTTAGTTATTTAACTAAGTAATCTTTAATTTTATGTTGAATTGTTCTTAATTGTTATAATCAATCAATTATTTAAATGATTATTAGATTTTTGGTTGAGTAAAACAAGAAAATTGGATTGTTTTATAGACTGTTAAAGAGAAACTTTTGCAATTTTGGGTGTTTAATCCCATGAACATGTGGGGCCTGGTAGCTCCCAAAATTCGTCTGAATCATCATTTTTATCATTGAATGGGTTTTGTTTCTGTAGGATTTTCTTATTTCTAATCACACTAAAGCAATGTTCTTTGGTATGTCCTCTTTTATAACAACATTCGCAGCAGTTTTCCCATTTATACAATTTCAATTTTATTAGTGATGGTTCTTCAGGTGTCATAACATAAATTTTGTGTTTTAATGATCGTGGTTTCTCTTCTTCACTAAAATAATACGTTTTCTCTAATTCTTTTAGTATCATTTTTGCAGCTGAATGTTCTGATTCTCGAATGGTTCTGCAACTTTCTCCCGTTACGATGAATGCATTACTATTTTTATCGTCCGTGACGATGCATTTTACTCTCCACAGTTTTCCGAATTCAGGACCAGTAGTTTTATCAACTGTATAGGCTGGTTTAGTTAAATTATATTCTGCAGTCAATTCCTCTAGTATTCCTTTTGGGTAATTAATACCATCTATGTTACCCTTGGGGAACACATAATTTCTTACCAACTCTCCTTGGATTGGTGGAGTGAAAATGATTGATTTTGACATCTAAAAATTAAAATCGTGTTATTATTTTATTCATGTGCTAATTTTAACTTATCTACATGTTTTTGGAACCTATTTCCATTATTATTTACAAGGATTGCATTGTTTTTATCAAGGATATCCACAATTGTATATGGACCATGATAATGGGGGTCAAATTTTCTTTTTATACCTTCTATTATGACATAGGCTTTGTCGCCTATTTTTCCTAAGAAAGGTTTGATTGATTTATCGTACCTTTCTTTGGATTTTGTTTTGGAGTCTATTAAATTTTTGGCTGCTAAAATTCTTATTTCAGTTAGTCTGTTTATGAGCTCTGTTAAGTAGGAACCATAGGTTTCTAATTTTTCCTCTTGTGGAAAAGAACTAGGAGTACGGGCAGTTTTACCAAAAACTAACTCGTAAGGAGTAAAATTAGTTGCTTCATGTACACAGGTATTGTAAGCAAACATTGCAAAAGGCAATAATCTATCCCAATCGTCACAGTCTGTGGTGTATTGTTTTATATAATCTGCTAATACAGCATGGCTGCGTTCTAAAGCTCCATTAGTTTGTGGTCTATAACCTGAAGTTGTTACTTGTTGGACTTTGAAAATTTTGGATAGTTTTGACATTAATTTGCCAATAAATGAAGTACCTTTATCAGTTAAAATAACTTTTGGTGCTCCGTAAACTGAAAATAATTCTTTGGCAACTGCATGAGCAATAGTGGTTGCTGAAATGTCGGGTATTGCTACGGCTATGCAGTATTTAGATAAGTGGTCTTGCATAGTTAAAATATGACAATTTCCGTCTGGGGTTGTAGGAAGTTTTCCAACAGTGTCCCATGAAACTTTGTCAAAAACGTCCAAAGGTGTGTCTGTTATAATCATTGGTTCCCTGGTTTTTGCTCTAACTAGTTTTTGAGTTTGACATGTAGGACATCTTCTCACAAATTCTGTTACTTGTTCTTTAATTCTAGGCCAGTAAAATTTTTCGCGAATTCTTCTGTAAGTTTTTACTATTCCTTTGTGTCCCGCTATTTTACTTCTATGAAATTCGCTGATAATATCTTCTCTGTTTTCTTCTTTTGGGACAGAAACTTGTCCATAACAGATAGTTATATTGATATCGCTTTTATAGAAAATTGATTCAATTATTTGCATTAATTCTCCTTTTCTTAATTCATCAGTGAAATCACCGTGACGAGAAATTCTTACTTCTTTTGCTTTTTCTTTATGTAAAAGAATTTTTAAATCCTGTATTCCTGAAATTAGATCTTCCTTTAATATTGGATCATAATATTTATCTTTTACTATTATAGAATATACATTATGTTTTCCTCTTGGGGTTACAAGAATTTGTCCTTTAATGGGCTGTTTACTTTTAATTTCTTCTGGATCTATTACTGCAATATCTATAAGCAATCTGCTTATTGGAGTGGTAAATTCGCAATCAGCGGATAGGAAGTGCACGTAATTATTTCGATAATAAGTTAGATTTTCTCTGTGACTGGCTATATTCGAGGATTTTTCAGGTGTTTTCGCATAACATGAGGGCAAATCTGGAGGAATACTTTCTAGGAGTGTTGTTCTTAAAGAAGTTGATTTAATTTTATTTTCCTTAATTTCATTTTCAGCTGTATCGCTTTCTTCTTCGTCGTCTGTTTCATTTTCTGATTCGACATCTGTTTCATGTAATGAAGTGTGATAAGGTGTTGACATAGCTTTTGGAGTTTTGAAGGTTACAGGTGTGTTTGGCTCTAATGATGTGGACCTAAAAGTCACATTTTTATTTTTATTTTGGTCTATATCAATTTTCGTTGGTGTTTGGTGTATTTCTTGTTCTGGTTTTTCGGCTTCTTTAATTGATACTTCACTATCTGAACTTTCATTTTGATCGTTTTCCCATATGGACTCGCCTTTAGCATAGTCCCATTGAAAATCTATTTTATGAGAAAATTCTGTATGGTCTCCTGGAATTAATTCATTGGCTGCTTTGTGAATACCTTCATCGTCGTTTCCGTCGGAAAGAGTAAGCCAATCTCTAGGGGACTGTGGTGAATCCATTAACCAATCTTCATGTTGTTTTACGGATTGATTAAAACGAGATATGGAATTTCCTAGGTCTTTCGCTATTTCTCTTCTGCTTAAATGCGTGGTATTATCTTCTTCTTCCGAACTTTCTTCACTTTCACTAATTGGTGGGTCTACCGTTAGTACAGTTGTTTCTGGAATTGGAAATTTTACAACTTTGGATTGCGTTTCTGGAGGTGCACTTTTTGGACCTGGTATATTCTTGATAGCTGCTGGCGGAAGTTTCAAACTGGGGAGCACGCTTCTACTTGCCTTTTGAATAGGAGGAATTGGCGTCTCTCTCTCTTCATCAGTGCTACTTTCAGATGTCTCTTCATCTATTGTCTTTATTCTAGGTTGTAACGCTCTTCTTTGTGATACTCTTGAACCAATAGTACTTTGGTCTAAAGTAGATTTTGAAGTGGATGGCTTTAATATTGATTTTGGAGGTGGTAACTTCGATTTTTTGGTTGGAATTTTAGAATTTTTGTCAATACGCTTGTTGATCAAAATTTTTACTTGTTTTTGATCATTATTGGTTTCGGAATTTTCGTCGATATTTTCTTCCATAACATTTCTGGATAGAGCATCGGCATTTGTGTTTAATTTTCCTGATTTGTGTTGAAATTCGTACTCATAATCTCTTAATTTTAATCTCCATCTTATTAATCGTTGTCCTGGATCCTTTATAGTGTCGATCCATCTTAATGGCTCGTGGTCGCTGACTAAAGTGAATTTCTTACCATAAATATAAGGTCTAAAATGATGAACTGCATATAGAACGGCTAGACATTCTTTTTCAGTTGTGGAATAGTTTAATTCTGGCGCATTTAGTACTCTGGATAGATAAGCAATAGGCAGGTGGAATCCATCTTTTTCTTGGCTCAATACTGCACCTATAGCATAATCAGATGCATCTGTTGTTAGTGTAAAAGGTTTTTCATAATCTGGGTATTGTAAAATTGGACTAGTGCATAAGGCTTCTCTCAGTTCTTTGGAACTGGCTTCTTGTTCTTGTTTCCATTCGAATTTTACATCCTTTTTGAGTAGATTGGTTAATGGTTTGGCTTTGGCTGAGAAATCTTTAATAAATCTTCGATAATATCCTGCTAATCCTAAAAATTGCTTGACATTTCTTGGAGTCTTTGGAGTCGGAAAATTTTTGACTGCCTCGACTGTTTTAGGGTTAGGTTTTACTCCGTCGCTACTTATTATATGGCCTAAATAGGCCACTTCTTTAAAAAGAAATTCGCATTTTTCCGGTTGTAACGAGAGGTTTGCATCCTTTAGTCTTTGCAATAGTCTCTTTACCTTTTTCCCGTGTTCTTCTAAACTATTTGCATAAACGACAATGTCATCTAGATATACGAATAATTCGACTCCTTGGAGTCCAGTTAGAACTTGATCCATTAGTCTTTGGAATGTTGATGGTGAGTTTTTTAATCCCATGGGCATTCTGATGTATTCATAATGTCCATGCGTGGTGGAAAATGCTGTTTTCGATCTATCGAGGGGATCTAATTCTATTTGGTGAAATCCACTGGCTAAATCGAGTACTGAAAAGTATTTGGCTCCTCCCAAGGTATCAAGTATACTAGTGATGTTTGGCAATGGATAGCAATCACCGATTGTCTTCTCATTTAATGCTCTAAAATCAATCACGATTCTCCATTTTTTCTTACCAGTTCCATCGATCTTTTTGGGAACTATAAGCAATGGTGAATTGTATGGAGAGCAAGAAGGACCTATGGCTCCTTCTGTTTTCATTCTGTCGATAACTTTATCAATTTCTTCCTTTTGAGATGGAGAAAATCTATGTTGTTTAACATGAATGGGTATTTCATCCTTAGTAATAATTTGGTGTTGAACTTTATGGGTTGGGGTCAGTTGTTCTCCTGGGAGATGAAAATTGTTTGGAAATTCTGCAACTATTTGTTCTACGTGTTCCTTTTCTTCTTTATTTAAATGATCCAATCGTAGATATTCTAATATCGATGAAACTCTATTTATTGGTGGTGTGTATTCTTCTTCTGTGGAGTAATCGTCAGAATCTTCGCCTGGTAATTTATAAAATTCAAAGGGGATTAATTCCTGGGGCGGTATGTCAATTTCAGCGTCTTCAGATGTCATATTTATAGCATAGATGTGACAGACTCCATCCTTATTGGTTACTACGCCTTCTCCTACTAATAATCCTTCAGCTGTTTTTATTAAAGGTAAATATCCTTCTTTTAATTCCGTGTTTAGGACATCGATTGGTATTACCTGTCTAGTTCTGGCCTTAATAGTTACATTTCTTCTTTTATTAGCCTTATTTTCTGTTAAAGCATCTCTGGCTTCAGTTGATTCTTTGTCTGCGAAAAATATTGGTTTTATTGGATTTGAGTGTGTGACAATTGTGTTATGCCAAAAAGAAATTTCAACTTTTTCTTCGCGCAGGTATTCTCGACCTAATATACCGTCAGATTCTATAGGGAAATCTGTGGGTACTACTTGGAAAGTTATTTGTTTCGTATTTATTTCAATTTGAACGGTTCCCATCGTCAAAATTTTTATAGGGACGATACCGGCTATGTGTATAGCTTCTTCTCGGATTATATTTAATTCTGGTAATATTATGTTTTCCTTGATTATGTTTACATTAGCTCCTGTATCTATTAACAAGGTTGCTGAAGATGTTTGAAAACTTGGAGAATTTATTATTATTAATGGAGATTCTCTTGAATTTCTGGCGTGGAAGATGTGTTTTGTAACGATAGAATCCTCGCATTGGCTGGACGCTCTTTGTGGTCTCCACTCGTCGTCGCGTCTGTCCGTCGAGTTGTGTTTGAGTTTAAATTATTTCTTTCGAATGAATGAGGGGATTGAGCACGGGGTGGTGTTCTATTTCCATCTGGATTTTTATTAAGGTATCCTTCTTGTGGAGGAGGATATGGATAGAATGGGTATGAAGTATAAGGCATATAAGCATTAGGAAATTGAAAATTAGGTTGATTAGGATATGGTTGTGGGTAATGATTGCTTTGCATATATGGGGGATATGGATTTCTCAAAATCCCAGTGGGGGTGGGTGAATGGGAACGATATCTCGTTTGATCATAAGGGTATGAGAATTGTACTCTATTACTAGGGCTTCTTTCTCGATTTCTATAATCTTGTGATTGATGTCGTGAATAATGATAAGCATTATAATCAGGTTTATAACTTTCGTGACGTTGTTCACATTGTAAGGCAATGTCAAATGCATCTTTAAGATTTTGGGGGTTTCGTGCCTCTATTACAGTTGACATGGAATCTGGAAGTCCTTTGATAAAAGATTCCAATGCACAGAGATTTAGAGGTTGCATTTGTATTTTAGCATTAGGGGCTCCATAAGAACTGGCGAGTGTCGCATTTGCCCCTGCTAATAATTGAGATAATCTGTCATAAAATTCGCTAACGTTTTCGTTACGATTCATACGAATTGTGGATATTTCTTGCAAATACCATGCATAGGATTTGTGAGTGGAGTACCTTTGTTTTAAGTGATCAATTAATTCGATAATGGTTCCAAACGACTTACCTTGAGTACTGCTTCTAGCAGCACCCTTTAATTTAGCAAGAATAGATTTCAAATACTGATCCTCACAATTTTTCGGAATGGATGATGCAGCATTCAAAATATCATCAATAAAATCCTTAACCGGCATATTATGCCCGTCATAAAAAGGAATATTCATTATACCTTGTTGTAACGCAAAACATTCTGCCATAGAATTTACCATAGTGTCATGTAGGGTTCTGTTCATGGAGGTTGCAAAGGTTGCATCGTTGGGTGGAATAGTATTACTATCGTCATTATCATTATCGTCTCTATATTCTTTTTGATGTTTATTTCTACGAGTCATTTTATTTTTTATTAGAATAGTTCGTTTATAATATCAAATGAAAATGGAAGTCCTAAAATTCCAATAATATCTGAATTATCGTCACAAATTATGGTTTGAAATTCTACTACTGTGTGATTAATGCAAATTTTCGCTTCCCCGTGTGTTCGTATAGTACCGTCTCTTAAAAAGTATTTTAGTACACGATTTATTCCTAGAAAGGGGTTAACTTTGTCTTCTTTAATTAAGTTTATTGGTAAAGAGGGATCTAGTATAAATCGGCCTTCGTTACCAATAAAGAATGACGAGTTCAGTAACAATTGAGGATATAATTCGTTATTCTTTATTAAAAAGTGAAAATATGAATTCATAAGGAAGTTTAGGGTGGTGGTTTACTAGCAAAGTCGCGACCGGCTTAAGGTACGTGTGAGAATTGCCTTTAAGGTGTACGTCTGACTTGCCTTGCGGCGCACTACTTGTAGCTTTCGCGCGCGAAGTCAATGAGTAGTTTAAGTAAATGCAAAGATGATTAATATTATTAACCGCGCAATTTAATTATGACTTCTTACATTAATGTGCTCTCCTAATACTTTTCCTTGCATGGAAATTGTTTAAATCAATATATCTGTTAATTTATTGATTTTAAAATTTTTGAAAATGTGCCAAAATTTTAAACACCAAATTAATGAAAAGATTGCTATAACAAAAATTGTTGTTATTAGAGAAAAATATTGCATATGTTAGTATCGATAATAATTACAATACAAATTCACTAGGATCTGTATTTAAGAATGCTAATCCCAATATACCTGTCAATTCGTTTTGTCTACTATTAATATAAGTTCGAAATTCGATTGGTTTATTTGCAATTATTATTTCTGTTGTTCCAGAAGTAACAAAAGAACCTGAATTTAGAGTGATTGATTCTGATCGGTCGATTACAATTCCTGGTGCTAATTTTCTCTCGTTTATTAAATTAATGTTTAAAGCAGGATTTATTAAGAAAAGACCTCTTTTTTCCTTTAAATTGGGTGATGATATGTGAATATTTGGAAAAATATCCGTATTAAATTCAATATTATTGACGTAACGATTCATGGATATTTTCGGCACGACGAATTTCGTATTATTCTACAAATGCGCCTAATAAATCGTTGTCTAAATGTATTTTCTCTCCTTCGAGCTCTTCTATCGTATTCTCTAGCAATTCGACTAAAGTGATTGGTATCGAATAATTGATCTAAGAATGGTGCGCCTAAAACACCAATGATTTCGGAGTTACTTTCGTAATCGATAGTTTCAAATTTCAAAGAAAAATCGCAAAATTCTACTATGGCACTACCGTTGGTGTGAATTGAGTTATGTCGAAGTGTGTATCGATTGTTTCTATCGATGTTAATAAATGAAGACAATTCTGTTTCTTTTATTATATTTAATCGACTAGTATTATCGATAAGAAATATACCTTTGTGAGATGTTAAATCTCCTGAGATTAATTCGATTTGGGGATAATTAAAGTTGTTAATTATGTCAAAATATCTATTCATCTAGATTCCGATTATATGTATATTTTTTTTTTGTTAAATAGATGACTTATTGATCAGCTTATTGTTTATTTGATTAGTTTTATTTCAATTTTTCCTTTTTGGACTTGTATACCAAATTATTGCAATTAATATTAAGTATACTATTATCATACAACAATAAACAAAGCACATTAATTTTAATAAGAGTTTATTTTGTTATTTATTGAATTTTAATTACACTTTTTATTTTCTTAAAATTTGCTCCGTTTTATTTAGTAATTTTTCGAAAAATTCAGAAAATTCTTCCTGTGTTTTTAATTCTCTGAGGTTGTTTTTTGAATGAAAATTTTCTACAAATTTTTCTGACTCTAGTGATGATTCGATATTAAATCTTCTTTGTGCTTTGATTCCTCCTCGATTTTTAATTTTCTTTGGTGTTGGAATTTTATCGCACATAATTTTTTAACTGTAACCAAAGGACATTTTTATGTATTTAATGTTCTTATTGAATTTATTTATTTAATAATTTAAATTTTCTCAAGGCAAATTATTATTTGTTGTGAAAAATCAAGGAATGTTAGGAAGTTTTAAAAGAAACAAATAAAATGACAATTTCGCCGGACGGCTCAAATGTCGTTTGATCAATTAAAATTCGCCGGACGGCGCAATAATAATGTCACAATTTTATTTAAAAATGAAAGAGAGGAAAATCCCTATTGAACGGTCTCGCCGGACGGCGTAAACTATTCTTAAATTAAGCCAAAATTCGCCGGACGGCGCAAAGACAGCCCAATTATAGGATTATATGAAGGAATTAGGAAATTGTTTATTAAATTATAAACAATTAGGAGTTGGTTGTGTGGAGTTGAACGTGGTTATTGAGTTTAATGTTAATTTTGACTCAAAAATTAAAATTGTAAAAAAAAATTTTTTTTTTGATAAAAATTTTTTTTTTTGGAAATTAATTTGTTTATAACAAAAGTGACAATCCCACCGCTGCCACCAAATCAGCTGTTATGTCCCGAGCAAAGAAAAGGCTTTTAATTAAATTTAGTTATTTAGTTAAAAGAGGTTTTAAAACCAGTTAGCTGATTAATCAGGTTGGTAAGGCCTGATCTTTATTTTTATAGTAGGATCGTGATCACTTGTCAAAACTATGGATTTTGCGTTAAAAACAAGATTAATATTCCTTTTATAAATTTATTGTTTACAACATTAATTAAAAGTACAGTTATTACAATTGGTTACTTACGTTTATTGGACAATATTCGTTGACAAAGTATCGCAAAGTCGTTATATTTGGTTTCTTGATTTGTTTCGTTTCAAGTGAATGAAACTTAAAGTTTGTTATGTTACACTTATGTAACTTTCACAACTTTGTAAGAGTTTTGCTATAAATTAACAGTTTCACGTTATCTAAGTGTTAAATTATTTATCTTGCACCTTTTACGGAAAGAAACTTGTTTCTAAGTGATAATAATATAACTTGCACCGTTTTACGGAAAGAATTAATGAAATTTACACTGTTAATTTTGTATAACAAATACGACAGTTGAAACAACAAAATTAATGATTCTAAGTGTTAAATTATTATCTTGCACCTTTTTACTGGACAGAAACTTGTTTCTAAGTGATAATTAATCTAACTTGCACCTTTTACGGAAAGAATTCGATAACTCGCGTTTAAACTGAAGGGTCGCTCTACAATGATATTATTCGCACTGAACTACACCGGAACTTTTGACAATCGCTCTTGATTTTGCATCGGCTTATATAGGACTTTTGGTCTATGTATCGTGTGGGGAAATTAGTAAAAAGACACATTTCTAGCCAAAAGAGCATGTAGCACGTTTCTATCTAAAAGAGCATTGAGCACATACAGATGTAATATGATCTTTTATTTTTCTTTCTAATTTCTATCTATCTATCATTGAGACTTATAATCAATACTTGAATTGATATTTATTGAATTCAAACATTGATACGAGTTTTTGCGCTATTAATCGAATCGACAGTCGATTATCGATTAATCGATTGTCGACTATCGATTAATTTTTGATTCGACCAATTTAAAGGAATTTTAAATTAATTGCTTGGTAATAAACGCAATTTAACAATATTTGCAAGTTATTAGTTATTTTAGATAATTGTTCTTAATAATATTAACTAATTTCACAAATTGCATTTATTCTTCTGTCATTCTTTTCAATCATGCGTCATCTTTTTCATTCATAGCTTTGACACTTGTCGCAAGGCATAGTACGTTGATTCCGTTTACAATTTCATTCATATGAGTAGTACACGTGCTAATGACTCATATGAATGAAAGATTACAATACTTAGTTATTAATTTTATTTTCTGTTAATAATTTTAGAATTTTGTGATAAATAATGCATTAAAATGAACTATGCCTTTAGACAATGTACAAATATTATGCGTATTGTTTTTGTTTAATTAATAAATTAACTGAATTGTGTAATTTTAGAAAATTAACTAAATTTTAAAATATATCGGGATATAACAGATAAAGTAACTTTGATATTGCTTTTGCTATTGAAAGAGAAGTACATAAATTTATTTTGTTGTTTTGAAAACCAATGTAGGTTTTTATATTATGATTTTGAATTTTTACATTTTAGGGGTAGTTTTTTCTATTTAATAAAAGGCAAAGAGTGTTTAAGCAATATTGATATTGTTTCTGAGTTATTGTAGTAGAAGTGGATAAATTTATTGTTTTGTTTTAAAGAGAAATCTGTTATTTAAATTTTTTACTTTAAAATTTGAAGTTAAGGGTAGTTTTCTCGATTAAAAAAAACAGAGCGTGATGGAGCAATTCTGACTTCAGATTCGTTTTCAGCGGGCAAAATTACTATAAGATATGTATGTCTGGTTCAAAAAACAGACAACTTTTTTTTGTGTGCCTGTGTATTATGAGTTATTTAAATTTCTTGATATCTTTTTTTTCTACAAAAAAATTATATATACGTAATATTTCTCGCCTTTAAATCGTTGCTTTTATTATATATCGAGAATGTTTAGAATAGTGTGAATTTTATTTCAATTTTTATAGATATTGCTTGACATAAAAATAAAATGAAGAATCACTTTTATGTCATCGTTTGAATTTGTTTAAGTTTTACAATATTTTGAAAGAGTGAAATTGATTGATTTCAGCTATTTCCTTTTTTTAATAAATATGTAACATTTTTACGTATTTTAGACACTTTTCAGACAAAAATTTTATTTTTTTATTGTGTTAACATTTTTAAGCTTCAAATGAAGAATTTTTTTCTTTTTAAGGAAGAAAACTTCTGTAAACGCATGTATTTTCAAGGATTTTTCACACAAAAATGGTAAAGTTTATTAAATTTAATTAAAGTACATTAAAGTACATAAAATTTTTTTTTAAAAACGCTTATTTTTAAAAAGAATTTAAAATAACAATCTCCTAAGTGCGAAATGCCAAGACTGCAAAAACGGATTATCGTTGGTCCAGTAATGTCTGCCGAGAATTGGCCGTAGTTACTGGGTCATTACTGGTGTTAATAACTTCCCATTGCTGGGCAAATGATGGCGCCGATGTTCAGATTTTCAAAATTTTTAAGACTGGGCCGGCTCTCGGCCCTACAATGGCACATTCACGGCAAAGTTAATCAATCTTTGCAAAAAACAATTGCCAGTGATGTGCCGACTATCGGTCCAGTAATGGCTCGTTATTGGCACATTAATGGCAAACAATTCGTATCTTTAATGGCAAATTATAATTGCCAGTATTGGGGCGTAGCTTGGCTTAATAATGGCACATTCATGGCAAAGTTGATCAATCTTTAATAGCAAAAGGCAATTGCCAGTGATATGATGAAGATTGGCCCATTAAGGTAGTACGCTCGTGATCGCACTTTTCTATAGAATTTCATGAAATTTGAAATCATAATAGTTAATAACAAGATCTATGTATTTGCAAAATATTAAAAAAATTGACCGTTTCTAAAACAAGATATTTAAGTTCAAAGTTTGTTATTTAACATGGTTAACCTATGAAAAGTGCATGTAAACGACACATTTCTTCTAATAACTTCTAAAATTTTCTATAGATTGTTTTAAAAAACTAATATATTATAAATGAATGTTTGAGAAATTTATAACAAAAAGATTTAACAATATTAACCGTTTCAGTTAAAAGATATAATATAAAATAATATTCTAACCTGACTAGTATACTTGTGTGTGAGTGTGTCTGTACATAGGGCTGACTATGTATTCAGTACAGTCCAAGCAAAAATATGCTACAGTAACTGCACCATACTATAGCATTTTATTTAAATTTACTTTTGAGAGTGACTGTCGCGAGCGTACTACCTTAAAGGTACATTAATGACATTTTAATTTGATAAAATTTTTCTATGAAAATTGAATTTCAAGAAACATTTATTCAATAAATTATTTATTTTGTATTTAAATAATTAAATAAGTGTGAAATGATTCAAATTAAAATATTTGAAAGTTTGAATCTTCTATATTTTCAACTAGAAATTTTGAAGAATAAATTTTTTTAAAAAAGAAGTTATTGATTTTTTCAAATAATTTTACAATTAAATTTGTAAATAAATATAACAGAACATTTTATTCAATAAAATCTTTTCCTTTATTTTCTAAAAATTAAAAACTTTTCAGTTTCTTGTTTAATTAAATTTTCTAATTGACAAATAAAATTTATAAAATTTTTTTTCAATTATTCTTAAAAATCTTTGAATTTTTCTTAAAGCAATGGTAATTAAGAAATGGTAATGATGCCAAATTATTTCTTTATGAAAATTAAAAATATTCTACAAAAATATTAAGAAAATTTATTAAATAAATGAATGTTATTTTTATAATTTAATTCTCATAATTAAATTTTAAGAAACATTTGGTTATTCAATAAATTTTTTACTTTTGTATTAATAAATAATTGAATTCTCGTAGAATTTTTTAATGAAAATTGATTTTAAAATGGAGTCCAGTTAAATTTTTAGAAAAGAATTTAATATTAAAAACATAGCATGAATTTTTATATTAAAATTTTCTAAAATTCAATTTTATTGACAATGATGTGACGAAGATCGGCCCATTAAAAACACATTATTGGCACTTTAAAAGCAAAAATTTTGTATCCTTGAAGGAAAATTATAATTGCCAGTATTGGGACGTAGTTTGGCTCAACAACGGCACAATATTGGCAAAGTTGATCAATCTTTAATGTAAAAATTCAATTCTCAGTGATGTGATGAAGATCGGTCTATTAATGCATTAGTGGCACATTAGTGACACATTAGTGGCATTTTAATGTCTAACATTTTATATCTATGATGGCAAATTATAATTGCCAATATAGGGATGTAGCTCGGCTCAATAATGACACAGCATTGGCCAGTGTAGTGTAGTTTATAATAACCCTTTTGCTTCCTCGACTTCACGTCAGAGTAGCAGAGTGTTAGGCTGTGGTGCATCAGGTTCAGGTATCGATCCCCGCGAACGGTAAGAATTTTTCAAATATTTGTGAGTTTGCGTTTAACTTAGGGAAATAAGCCGTATAAATATTATCAATTAATTAGTTAATTAAATAAATTTTTTTTATATTTTGTCAACACTGGGGGAGTAATGGCAGTCAATATTGAGCCATTAATGTCTGCTGAGATCTGGCAGCCAATAATGGGCCATTAATATCTGCCTAAATCTGGCTGCCAATATTGGGCCATTAATGTCTGCCGAAATCTGGCTCGTCATGAAATAGCCAGTAAGTTTAAGAAAAGTTTCTAGAATGTTTTATGATAATCGGTTGAAAATTGAATGAGCTACATTGCAGGGTGCGCGAAAAACACGTTTTGAGAAAATCGTTATACAAGAAAGTAGTATTTAAAGGGACTTACAACTTTTAACGCTTAGTTAATTATACCAGGACTGTATAATAACTATTGCACTAATACCAAAGTTTACAATCACTATATAGATACATTTATACTTCGAATTTTAGATTAACAAGGTAGGATCATATTCTACAGATAGTAATTCAATTTTTAAAGCAAACAAAAAATTAAAAAAACTTTTATTTTATACACAAGTTGCCTCCTTAAATATTTTCAAAAATCACTAAACTGATATGAAAAATAATGTAAATTCAATAATTACTGGTTAAGAATTTATTTTTGATGCTGAAAATAATGTTTTTAATAATAAAAAAATTTAAATTAAAAGTTGTAATAAAAACATTGTCGATGATTTGAAGGTTCAATTGGGCGATAATTTTATTTTAATATACATTTTTAAGGAGGGGTTGTTTTAGTAAACTTTTTAGAAAGGGGAAACAGGGGGTGGGGAGCTCTATTAATTTTCTAATTAATTGAAAAGTTGGCCAATGTTTAATTCACAAAATGTAGGAAGTTGAATATAAACACTATTTTATCACAAAATAAACTCACCTCTCGGGCTTTACTCTCACGATTTTCCGGCACTTCTGTAAGCTGGAGAGTTTCACACGCACTTCACGTAACGAGTAATAACAGTTTTCAAACTTGAACTACACAGATCACAGAAAGAAAAAAAATGGAAATATAAACAACCAAAAAGAACTATTAAAATACTTTTTAAACTGTTTCATACTTGGACAAATAAAAAAACAATAAAAAGAATAAGGAAAAAATAACTCACGAGTCACACTTTTTCGTCATTAATTTTCATATTTTCTTTTTTTTCTTCTTTTTTTATTGTTGTAATAAACACCAACTTTATTGCTTTAACGTTTCATGCGAGAGGCTAATTCAGTTTTAACTTGGAGTAGTACACATTATCAGGCAAGCGATACATGCCACTAATCTTGTTTATATCAAGCGAATGTTTGTAATTAGAGGCGGAAATTGCATTAATTGCATTAGGCCAATGGTAACCTTTTACACTCCCCAATTCTCCCAACAAATGTCTACAAAGAAAAATTTTTTATGTTATATTTTTATCAGTTTTTGCATTTTCTTTCTCGCTTTTGTTTTCCTTTTTTATGACTTTTTATTATGGCCGAGGAATTATATTGAATATAAAATTTAAAAGTAAATTAAAAATGGTTTACTAAGTTTCGATTTTCAAATAAAATATATTCATATCAAAACATTTTGTGAGAGAAAAAATTGTTTCGTTTGAAAGTACTTTATTCAATTCTTTACTAATAATTTATTTATATTTATATTTTGACTGTTTACTCGTAATTATTTTTTGGCTTTATTTATTTTCTATTGTTTTTATTGTAAATTTAGACATTTTAAATTTCGGATTTACTTTAAAATAAATTTGGTTTTTTCATATTTTTGTTGTTAATTTTTTGATTTCATTAAAAAAACAATTAAAAAAAGTTTCCTCTTTTATTTAAATACATTTTTTAATCTTAATTTATTTACAATTTTTGTAGAATTTTTCTTGTTCTGATTTTTAAACCAAAATTTACATATTGCACTTTTTCTGTTTTGACATTTTTTTTTCTTTTGTTTTTCTTTTCTTGTTTTATATATGGGGCGTTCCACGCGAAATCGGACAGTATTTGACTTTTGCATCTCAGATTTTTTTCAAATATTTGTTTTCTTTTAGTGCTCATTAAAATAAGCTACCATGATTTTTTTCAAATTTTTTCATCAAGCCGTTTAAGAGATACAGATTTTTAAAAAATCACGTTTTTTACGAAAATGTTTTTTTGAAATGGTTATAACATCGGTAAAAAATTGACCAAATTTGACGTTCTATATATGAAAATTTTTGTTTTTACACATAGTTTTTGATAAAAAAATAAAAAAAATTTATTTTTTAAATTTACGAAAAATTTTTTTAATTTAAAAAAAATTTTATTTTTAAAAGTTTATGTATCGATCGATTTTTTTCAAAATTTTTTGTAAGAAACGAACTAAATTAACAACTTTTAGGCGTTGTCTGATTGTGGGTAAACGATGGGATCTATGTATTTATTTCAAATTTTTTAATTTTTATATCCATATAATATAGCAAACAATAGGGCTTTTGAGCTAAAATTATTAATAACACAGGTCAACAAAAGAAGTCTTACTTTTTTATGAGATACCATAGTGTCCATTAAAGACGCTGAACACGATCCCGGTCACAAAATTGGCCTTTACGTCAGGATTTTGAGAAAAGTGGGGGTAAAGACCCCAAAAAACGTGTTTTTGAGGGTTTTCAAAATTTTTTTATCCTACACCTGACGCGCCAGAAACTTCTACATAGACTTAAATTGAAGCTTGAATTGTCCACTACAAGACCCATATCCGTAAAACCAAAAAGGATTAAAATTTTTTCAAAAATTGGGGTCGAAGTTACCAAAAATGTGTTTTTTGGGTTGCTGATTATAATCATCAGATTATAACATTTTATAAGTTTCTGGCACGTCAGATTACAATCCGCGACCTCAAATTTTAAAGCGAATCCAAAACAATTTTAAAAGTCCATTAAAGCAACCCAAAAAACACATTTTTGGTAACTTCGACCCCAATTTTTGAAAAAATTTTAATCCTTTTTGGTTTTACGGATATGGGTCTTGTAGTGGACAATTCAAGCTTCAATTTAAGTCTATGTAGAAGTTTCTGGCGCGTCAGGTGTAGGATAAAAAAATTTTGAAAACCCTCAAAAACACGTTTTTTGGGGTCTTTACCCCCACTTTTCTCAAAATCCTGACGTGAAGGCCAATTTTGTGACCGGGATCGTGTTCAGCGTCTTTAATGGACACTATGGTATCTCATAAAAAAGTAAGACTTCTTTTGTTGACCTGTGTTATTAATAATTTTAGCTCAAAAGCCCTATTGTTTGCTATATTATATGGATATAAAAATTAAAAAATTTGAAATACATACATAGATCCCATCGTTTACCCACAATCAGACAACGCCCAAAAGTTGTTAATTTAGTTCTTGTTTCTTACAAAAAATTTTGAAAAAATCGATAGATACATAAATTTTTAAAAATAAATTTTTTTTTTAAATTAAAAAAATTTTTGTAAATTTGAAAAATAAATTTTTTTTATCAAAAACTACATGTAAAAACAAAAATGTTCATATATAGAACGTCAAATTTGGTCAATTTTTGACCAAGTTATAACCATTTCAATAAAACATTTTCGTAAAAAACGTGATTTTTCAAAAACCTGTATCTCTTAAACGGCTTGATGAAAAAATTTGAAAAAAATCATGGTAGCTTATTTCAATGAGCACTAAAAAAAAATATTTGAAAAAAATCTGTGATGCAAAAGTCAAATACTGTCCGATTTCGCGTGGAACGCCCCATATATTGCATTTACACCCTTTTTTTCTCTTTTGCTTCATTTTTGCTTTTCTTTTTATTTTTTAATTTAATCCTTTACTTCTGTTAATTTTCTGAATTCTATTTATTCACAAGGGATGTGAATTTTTCCCTCGTTTTCGTCTATGTAATATTTTTAACGTTTTTAAATGAAACTTTATAATTTAATAATAAATGAACATTAATCAAATGATAATTTAATAATAAATAAATAGTAAATAAATAATTATGGAAATATTCCTCCTTAGAAAAGAAAATATTCAGTTTAAGAATTTTATTCTATTTTTACTCGTAGAGTAAATTGTTCTATTTAATATTTAACTTTTAGATATTAAAAACAATTTTAATTTGATGTTACGATTAAAAGCACTCACTAGACTCAGTTCGTGCATAAAAATCAAGAGAAAATTTACTTGGAAGGAAACTAATTTGTATGTGTGTGTTAAAGATTTTTCAAGTAACTTTGAAGAAAGTGTGTTTTGTTCTGAATTGCAGAAAAGAAGAGTTCCAGGTCCGCATAATTAAATTCCCTTTGTCTTGGCGTAAATTAATTTCAACGTCTTCAGATGGAGAATAAAAAAATTGTCATTTTAGTCTATTTTTTTCTTTCGCGAGACTGTCTAACATTTTCACAACGCAATGGCAAAGATTCACGTGCATAAAAAATGAAAAAGTTTTTTACATTTATTTTTATCTTCTCGTTTCTCTATGACAAAAGCAATATTTTTTTAAGCCAAAGAAAAGGAAAGAAAAAAAGAAAAAATAAGATAGAAGAGAAAACGGAAAAAAGAAGAGTAAGAATGGAAAGAAAAATCTTCAAAGACACGCAGGCAATGTACTTTTTACCCTCATAACGAAAAACAACCGATGCAATTATTTACGTTTCGGTTTTATATATATATATATATATATATATATATATATATATATATATATATATATATATATTATATATATATATATATATATATATATATATATATGTGTGTGTGTGTGTGTGTGTGTGTGGCGCCCCACGGTGAAAGGGACCTTAGCTGCAAAAAAATTAATTTTGAGTTACTTATATATATTGCATATCTTTCATATGCAAAAGTAAAAAATAATTTTTACTTACAGGTTTTTTTGTTATTAATGTTTTAAAATGAGCTTGTTAAATGTTTACACGTGGTTATTCAGAAAATCTGCCCCTCTACTTACTACACTGGCCATGCACGTGCATATATACATATAAATATATATATATATATATATACTAGGGGGGCTTCGCCCCCCTGCGCGCTTCGCGTGCCAACCCCCTAACTTTTGAAAATAAAAATTAAAATAAATATAAGAAATCGTTAGGGGGTTGGCCCGCGAAGCGCGCAGGGGGGCGATGCCCCCCTAGTTTTAATTTTTATTTTCAAATTGTATTCTCTTAATATGAATGCATAGTAATAAGTTAGAGTAAGTTATAGTAAATTAACCCGTAGGTCAAAACTGCCCTTAAAATTGACCTACATTTTGAGGGTAGCATGAAATGTTTGTCAACTTTAGACGTTTAGGTCAATACTGACCTCAAAATTGACATAAATTTTGACAGTAGCAGAAATTGTTTGTGAATTTTTTATGTTTAGGTCAGAACTGCCCTCAAAATTGTCCTAAATTTTGAGGGCAGAGGAAATTGTTTGTCAAATTTTAACACTTAGTTCAAAACTGCCCTCAAAATTGACTTCAATTTTGAGGGTACTTAAATTTTGTAGTACCATAACTATTTGAGGGTCAAGCTCTGACCTGTAGGTGAAACATAAATCAAATTTTGACGTAATGTGATGACCCACATTAAGGCCCCTTTTAAAACCCGTAGCTCAAAAAAATAGGTAAAATTAAACATGTATTTTTATCCGTTATTTATCCTCTTTTTGACCTATAGGTCAAAAATTAGGTCAAATTAGACATAAGTTTTGACGGCCCTTAGAAATACTAACTATATTTCTGGATAATATAAAGATTGTAGATAAAACACAGATCAAATTTTCACGTAATGTGATGGCCCACATTAAGGCCCCTTTTAAAACCCGTAGTTCAAAAAATAGGCAAAATTAAACTTGTATTTTGACATAATGTAAGGACCTACACGGGCACCACTTTTTGACATATTGGTCAAAAATAGGTCAAATTAAACATGGATTTTGATGTAATGTTATTTATTCTCTTTTTGACCTATAGGTAAAAAAATAGTTCTATTTTGACATAACTTTGACTTATGTTTTTGACCTATAGGTCAAAAAATAGGTCAAATTAGACATAGATTTTGACGTTATGTGAGGCCTCTTTTGGACCTATAGGTCCAAAAATAGGTCAATTTTGACATAACTTTTGACTTATGTTTCTGACCTACATATGTATAGGTCAAAAAATAGGTCAAATTAGACATAGACGTTATTTATCCTCTTTTTGACCTATATGTTAAAAAATAGGTCAATTTTGACATAAGTTTTGACTTATGTTTTTGACCTATAGGTCAAAAAATAGGTCAAATTAGACATAGACGTTATTTATCCTCTTTTTGACCTATATGTTAAAAAATAGGTCAATTTTGACATAAGTTTTGACTGACCCTTTGTGATAGGGCGCCCTTACAGAATCTTGAAACAGCGGCGTTGGCGTTGGCGGCGATATCTTTTTATAAGATATATATATATATATATATATATATATATATATATGTCGTAGGCAAATAGAAAAATCCGGCATTTAGCCCAATGCCTAGGCATTGGGCTAAATGCCGGCAAGTACATAAATGAATCGTGAAAAATGGTTATTTTTCTATTTGCCTGAAATCAATTAGTCATTTAGCTTATTGACTAGGCGTTAAGGAAATTGCCTAAGTAGCACCCGGCAAATAGAAAAATGAGAATATGTGGTAATGTGAAAGATCTTTTTTCAAACCGCACTTAGAATTTTTTATAATTGACTTCACATTTTTTAATTGATTTTCACTCCACATACTTCGATTACTACAACCTTTAATAACTTCCTTACATTTTTTTTCGAATATAACTCTATCAACACAGGCCATTTTGATAAAATACAACTGTTAGTTGACAAAATCGAAGAGAGACTAACTACGATTTCCAATATTATAATATTGGAAATCGTAGTTAGTCTCTCTTCGATTTTGTACAATATAAATACAATATAAATTACAATATAAATTTAATCATAGTTTTCGATAGTGTATATTTCAAATTTTCAAAAAAAAAAAACAAAAATACTTATTTACAAACAAGCACTCAAATCTATCCCACAATTAATATTGCATTATATTGGAAATCAAAACGTCTAAGTAATTTTATTTTGTGAATTATATTTTTCATTTTATTTCAATCATTTTATTAAATATTTTATTATTATTATTATTATTAATATTATTATTATTATTAATAAAATATTTGTGTTAATTAATTTAGACATATTTTTTTTAATATTTCTGTTGAGTGACACATTCACATATTCTCATTTTTCTATTTGCCGGGTGCTACTTAGGCTATTTCCTTAACGCCTAGTCAATAAGCTAAATGACTAATTGATTTCAGGCAAATAGAAAAATAACCATTTTTCACGATTCATTTATGTACTTTCCTACGACATATATATATATATATATATATATATATATTAGAGTGGCTCTTATTTACCAAGTTGAAGATAACTTTTGAGCCCCCTTCTTCATCCAATCTTTGGCCCAAATTATGAAGAAATTCGATAAAAATATTTATTTTAAGGTTGATTAATCCTCTCCCGTAAGCGCCTACTTTTTCCATTTAAAATACATGGAATTTTTTAAACTTTTGGTTTTTTAAAAATAATTTTTCTACTTAACAAAATTTTTTAAATCGGTTTCTAGATTCTTAAATTGCACACTTTTACCTTTAAAATTACCTAAAATACAAAATTTTTGGTTCATAATTAAATAAGTTATAAAGCTTTTAATATAGAGATTAAGGGGTTACATACCTTTCTGGGACTCAAAAAATCGAAAAAAAAATTTATTGCTTATTTTGTAAGTATATATTTTGGAGAATATTTTCCCAAATTTTTATTAAAATCGGTGCTAAAGAACCGAAGTTATTGATATGTTTAGCGCGATACTTCTTAGAGGTTAGAACTGAACTTGAAACTCTAAACGCTATTATCTCTGAATTGTATTTTTTTAAAACTACTGGTGCGGTGTGCATGATTTCAATAAAACCGCTAAAGCGATCACCTGCTTGAAATTTACAGGGTTTCTTAATAGATATAATAGCTAGTTCCTGATAAAGGAATTTTAATGTGTACCAAAATTTATATTTTTTTCGGTCAAAAAACTAGTTCTTAAAAACCTAAAAATTCTAATTCTGATGAAAATCTTTTGACATTTCTAGAAATGTTTTTAACTCTTTGTTTACCAACAAGTTAACATAGTAAACAAACAAATTTTCCTTTGCTTTTCATTTCAGTTCAGATGTTCTCGTTTTTTCGTGCACACCACAAGCCACCTTAAAAAAAGTGTTTTGGTAAAACAGCTACAGTTTCCAGAAATGTTAATTTATTTGCGGTTTTAAAGTTGCTAAAATTTTATGACAATATATACTATCAGGTACAATGTTGATTATTTAAATAAAGTTTTAATGATAACTCTAAAAATAATTATAAAAACCACTCTTTTTGTGGTCAAAAAGGTATATTACCTCTTAATAGTTTTAGCCAAATTTTAATAGTTAAAGCCCAGGTAAAAATTATTTAGATAAACTTCATACGAATTTTATACAAAATTCGAGCGAATTCGTTTAAAATTACTAGCGAAATTCGAGCGGCATTTTAAAACGTTGTTGGAACGAATAATAAGCGAAAATTTTTTTTTTTAATTTCGTACGAAATTAGTACGAATTAATTTTTGGAAAATTTTTAGAAAGTTCCGCATGGGAATTCGTATAAAATTCTGCGCGAAAAGTCAACTAAAAATTTTTTAAAGAATTTTTAATCCAATTTCCGTATGGAATTCATACGAAAATCGAGCGAATTAATTTTGGAAATTTTTTTACAAAATTCTACACGCAAATTCGTATGGAATTTTGCACAAAATGTCATCTAACATTTCTTTTAAAAATATTCGTTCAAATTTCCATTTGAAATTCGTACATAATTCGAATAAATTTCGCTTGTAATTTTATATATGAATAAGCTGGAATTGCGTATGAAGTTCGTACAAATAATTTTTACGTGGACCTTGACTAGTAAAATTTGGCTAAATCTACTAAGCTCTATATTAAAAGCTTTATAACTTATTTAATTATGAACCAAAAATTTTGTATTTTAGGTAATTTTAAAGGTAAAAGTGTGCAATTTAAGAATCTAGAAACCGATTTAAAAAATTTTGTTAAGTAGAAAAATTATTTTTAAAAAACCAAAAGTTTAAAAAATTCCATGTATTTTAAATGGAAAAAGTAGGCGCTTACGCGAGAGGGTTAATCAACCTTAAAATAAATATTTTTGTCCAATTTTTTCATAATTTGGGCCAAAGATTGCATGTAGAGGTGGGCCCAAAACTTATCTTTAACTTGGTAAATATATATATATATATATATATATATATATATATATATATATATACTAGCTTTCGTACCCGTCTTCGACGGGTTTTAGTTTCTACAGATACATTTAATAGTGTGTCTACCAGTCTCGAAAAATAGGAAATAGTGGGAAATTTAATTTGACTGGAGAAATTATGATTAGCAACCATTAACTATTTCATTATAAAAATATTACCATTTTAAAACTGTGATTAAACTTTTATCATCAAATAATTAATTTTTTATTTATTAAAATGCAGAAAACAATGTTTGTCAATTATTTGTAGAAATTTAATTATAGTATTATAAGTTAATCCTAAATTTCGACCAGTTTTTGTAGTTAAAGTAAAGTCAAATTCGAACTAATTGTATCATAATTGCTTAAATGTAGATCCCCTGTTAAAAGTATTTGTAAAAACAAAAACCCGTCGAAGAGTATTTTCATAAAATATGTGAATTTTTGTAGCCATTTGTAGTTTTATTTATCGTTTATTCTTATCAAAAAAATGTATATTTGATGAGAAAATATACACCTGGAAAAATTTGGACAAAGATGGGAAAAGCCGGATAGTTTGTTACACAAAAATAATAATAGACACTCTGTTAAACTTTTGCCTTTGCAATGCTCTAAACATCCATAATAGTTAAACCTAGAATTAAAATAACAAAACTTTTTACTGTCTAAGTTTTTCCCCAGTAGCATAATGCAAGTATCGTTTCACAGGTATTCTTGAATTTATGTAGTATGAATTTTATCATAAAAAATCTCCATTTTCAATCTCCTTTAAAAATAATTTTAAAGCTATGAATTAATATTTTTTCACATTGTTTACCATTCATCGTTTACCATTTTTAATATTTTCGAAGTTTTGTAATTGAAAATTGTTTGATTAATTGGATAAACAAATTATTCTAAATTCCATTATTTTGACGTCAAAAGTTTAAAAGATATATATTAAAAAACAAAAAAATTAAAAATTTTCCATTTTTTAAATGATTAGAAAAAATTGAATACCTCCCGTTCTAATTAATATGTTAAAAATCTGTAAATTTATTGTTTATATATATATATATATATATATATATATCTCACAAAAAACAAAACTGATTATTTTACTGCAATCTATCAAAATGTAAAAATTTTTTGCCAAAAATAATGTCCTACAACCAAGATGTAATATAAAAATGTTTTCAAAAAATTAAAAAAATCGAAATTTTTCAAATTTTATATTTTTTAATGAATTGCTTTTAAATGATCTATAATTCATTGTTACATGTTATTTGGTCAAATTTTGGCATAATTTTTCCAAAAATTGTCTCTTATAAAAAAAATAATTTTTTTTAAATTTTCCGAAAACATTATTATACTTACATCTGAAATATGGAATAGTATTTTTTGCTAAATTATGCTAAAAAGTGACTAATTAACATGTTATACTCAATTATAGATCGTTTAAAAGCAATACATTAAAAAATCTAAAATTTTTAAAATTTCGATTTTTTGAAAACATTTTTATCTTTACATTTTAGTTACAGGACCCAATTTTTGAAAAAATTATACTAAAATTTGACCAATTAACATGTAACAATCAATTATAGATTATTTAAACGCAATTCATTACAAAATATAAAATTGGGATATTTGCGATTTTTTTAATTTTTTAAAAATCATGTTTATATTTACATCTTAGTTATAGGACATTTTATTGGCAAATCTATTATAGAATGTTACTAAATATCATGTTATACTCAATTATACAAAGTTTGAAAGCATTTTCTTAAAAAAGGTAAAATTTGAAAATTTTTGATTTTTGAATTTTTCGAAAAAATTGAATATCTCCGGTTCTAATTAATATTTTTCAAATCTGTATATATTTAAAAACCTTCCTTGGCCTAAGGTCAAACATTCTGCCAAATTTGGTTTCAAACGGTTGAACCGTTTTTAAGTGATTCGCGAACAAAGATTCTGTGACATACGGACATACATACATACATACATATACACACACATACATACATACACGAAATTTTTTATTGGCATTTTTGGAATCCTGGGTGCTCAAAACGAATAAGTATGTGTAAAATTTTAAGTTCTGAGCAATGTACAGACAAAAGTCTCATCTTATATATATAGATTAAATAGAAATATTAATTGGAATTAATAATTATATTTTTTTCTTTTCTGAATTTTTCGAAAAAATTTTTATACTTACATGTTAAAATGTGGACAGAATTTTTGGCAAAATTATGCTAAAATTTGACCAAATAACATGTAACAATAAAATATAGATCATTTAAAAGCAATTCATTAAAAAATATAAAATTTTAAAAATTTCGATTTTTTAAATTTAAAAAAAAAAATTTTATACTTACATCTTAGTTAAAGGACATTATTTTTGGCAAAACTATTCTAAAATGTGACTCAATAACATGTTAAACTCAATTATAGAATATTTGAAAGCATTTTTTAAAATAATGTAAAATTTGAAAAATTTTTGATTTTTGAATTTTTCGAAAAAATTGAATATCTCCGGTTCTAATTAATATTTTTCAAATCTGTAAATTTATAAACCTTCCTTGGCCCAAGGTCTAACATTCTGCCAAATTTGGTTTCAAATGGTTCAGCCGTTTTTAAGTGATTCGCGAACAAAGATTCTGTGACATACCGACACACATACATACATACATACATACATACATACATACACGAAATTTTTTATTGGTATATTTGGAATCCTTGATGCCTAAAACGAATAATTATGTGCGAAATTTAAAGTTCTGAGCAATGTACAGACAAAAGTCTGATTTTATATATATAGATATATATGGGCGATTCGACGTGAGACTTTAGTCGACCTCTTAAAATCGGCCAAAAATATTTTTTTTCTATTCTGTATCGAAAAAAAACGGATACGTATTTTTTTATTTTCGTTTAATTGTCAAAATTTTTGAGTAATGAATTTTCGAAATTTTGCACTTTTAACCGTAGACCTATATTCAGTAGCTTATAAGTCCGAAAATATTGAGTTTAGAAAAAAGTTGTCAAAGAACGAAAGTTTTAGTTCTCTTTCGACTTTTAGGAAATGAAAACAAAAAATTTTTTTTTTTTCATTTTTTATTAAAAAAATAAAAAAAATTTATAAACAAATTAATTTTTTTTAACTTTGGGTATGATAAATTTTTAATTTTCTTTTTTCAAAACATACCTGTAAATGATAAGAAGGTTTTGCAAAAAGTTTCAGAATGGGCCTGACAAGTTTAATGGGTTAAAAAAGATAATTAAGCTGCCCGTGCAGGTCGCACGCCCGCGGCGCAATATGATTTTTTTACAATTTACTATTAAAAATTGTCTAGACCCTACAAATTTTATCGGATTTTGATTATTATTAAATTTGCAGGCTCTAGAGAATTTTTAATAGTAAATTGTAAAAAAATCATATTGCGCCGCGGGCGTGCGACCTGCACGGGCAGCTTAATTATCTTTTTTAACCCATTAAACTTGTCAGGCCCACTCTGAAACTTTTTGCAAAATCTTCTTATCATTTACAGGTATCTTTTAAAAAAAGAAAATTAAAAATTTATCATACCCAAAGTTAAAAAAATTAATTTGTTTATAAATTTTTTTTATTTTTTTAATAAAAAATGAAAAAAAAATTTTTGTTTTCATTTCCTAAAAGTCGAAAGAGAACTAAAACTTTCGTTCTTTGACAACTTTTTTCTAAACTTAATATTTTCGGACTTATAAGCTACTGAATATAGGTCTACGGTTAAAAGTGCAAAATTTCGAAAATTCATTACTCGAAAATTTTGACAATTAAACAAAAATAAAAAAATACGTATCTGTTTATTTTTGATACAGAATAGAAAAAAAATATTTTTGGCCGATTTTAAGAGGTCGACTAAAATCTCACGTGGAATCGCCCATATATATATATATATATATATATATATATATATATATATATATATATATATATATATATATATATATATATATATACATTCCTGGGAACTACTATCATTTTCAATGTCACTACAAAATGCTTTTTTATTTTCTTTGAAGTTACAAGTGAAATGAGAATGTAAATAATTCAGATCAGAAACAATTTTAAATTGAAATAAAATACGAGATAAAATATTAAATATATTTGAATTACTTTGAATTTGATTACAGAATATCCTTTTTCGTAACAAAAAATATCATTGTGAATGTTATTAATAAAAATGCCAATAAAAATATTGGATAATGATAATATTGAACATGAATGAAAAATTATTTCAATGAATAAAAAAATAAAGAGGTATGAGAGTGTAAGATGAAAGTAAAATATTAATAAATTAAATAAAGAAGGAAAATTAATAAATAAAAATAAATACTTAAATAAAAAGAATAAGTAAATAAAAATATAAAAACAAATAAAATGGAGAATAAAAAGATATAAAATAAAAAAAAAACTAAAAAATATTATTTTTTTACTTTTTTCCGATTAAGAAATGGAGAAAATAGATTCTACAATAAAAAATAAAAAAATAAAACATAAAAGTACTGTGATCTTTTACTCTGTACACATGGTGAACTTTTTCAGTGAGAAACTTCACTTAAAACTTTACGCTACAATTATTTTTCGATTCCAGTTATCAATACCCAGAATAAATTCGAAAAATACTCTCAATATTTAGTTTTACATTGATATGTACAGAAAAATATTTTTTAAAAGTGTATTAAAAAATATTTTTTAAAAGTGTATTTAAAAATATTTTTTTAGTATTATAGAAGAAATGAAAAAATCAATAATTAAAAAAGGAAAAAATGAGCAAATGAAAAAAATTAAATAGAAAGAAACTCATGTTGATTAAAAAAAGTATCTTTCTATTTTTTGTACACCATTATTTTTTAATCAATTTTCTCCAAAAAATGGAATTTACTTTGTAAACAGTAATCGTCTTATATTTGTCATCTACAATATTCCCTGTAATTGACACGTTCTTGAAATAAGAAACTGAATCGGACAGGTGGTTTTGCTCTCTTACATTTATCCTTTCGATAATTTTTTCTCGCATTTAAAAACAAAATTATCAATTATGTTTTTAATGCTCATCACTTATTCATACAAAATTAGTAACCGTTTATGTGATTTTTCTTGTAATTTTCTTTTATTATTATTTTTCAGTTTCTCACGAATATTTCAACAGAAAATTTTATTTATTATTTACTACAAGTAAATTTGTCATTTTTTTACTACTTTTTATATTATCAATTAAAAATTAATAATAATCGTTATGCTTTATTTTGAAGTCAATTTATTTCTCAAATTAAAAAAGTTTCACATTTGTGGTGAAAAATAATTTTATGAAATGTCTTTTATTATAGAGTTTTAATAACAAATCGAGAAATGTTTTTTTTATTAAAAATTGTATATATATATATATATATATATATATATATATATATATATATATATATAAAATTCTTTTTACTACATTAGTGACAAAATGAATAATTTTGAATATCCAGCTTTACATAAATTGAAAAATTAATAATTTTTTTCTAATTTAAAAATTGAGAAATCTAATTTTCTTCATTTAAACATTTTTATTATACCAACCCCATGTAACATTGGAGTGCAGAATCCAAGGTATTTGTATGCAGATTTCACAAAACTTTCCAAGCAAAAAAAAACAATAATAATAATTATATTTATTATTATGATAATAAAATGATAAAAATTATTATTATTTTATTTATAACTATAACTGTTAAATTATTAAAATTTTTAGAATTAGGCTAAACCTAATTGTCAATGTAAGTTCGATATAATTAGAAATCAACTAATTAATTAGTGACAATTTCAAAATACCTAAAACTTTTATTGTTTTAAAATAATTATTTTAAATTTTTCTTCTTTTTTTTCATTTTTCTGCGAATAATGAATAGAAAAACAGTAACACAATGACACTAAAAAGTTTTCTTTTCTAAGGGTTACTTTTCTCAGCGGGAATAAAAATTTCGAAGCTGGACTTTTAATATCACGGAGGATACCGGAGAATGAACCGGAGATCCGGAGTACCGTGTTAGTACTGAAGTTTCACATGAAAGAGTACTGGAAGCTTGCAAGAGGGTGGGGTAGAGGGGATCGAAAAGGGGGAAATTTGGTGGTGGTATAGCACAACCCCTCTCGACACACCACTGATTCTCCACTCTTGAGAAGAAGCGCACGCGCTTCACTTACAGGATTTTCCCCGTACTTAAACATTTTTCTTTTTCTTTCTTTCATATTTTTTTTTCTTCTATTTTCATTCACTCTTCTTTCTTTTTTTGTTTCTCTTCCCTCCTTATAGGAAAAGACCAGCCTTTTCAATATAACAACAATGCACTTGGATTTTCTCTACATCGCACAAGAGCAAACGAAAAATTCTTCTTTAACGCAGGGAAAAATTATAATTTCTTACTATATAGCTTTTTTATGTGTACTATATATCTATATATTGATAAAAAGGGTTGTTTTTAAACATCCTTTCATTATAAGATAGAAAATAAAACTCGGTTTTCTTTTTGGTTAACAATTTTTTTATATATTTCTGTTTTCCATTTGATTTTAGTTTTGCAGTAGAAAAATATGTTTTAGTCAAACAGAGAAGTTCTTTTATTCTAGTAAAAAATATTTGTGTAAAGAAATCAATTTTTCTTTAATTACACAGGTTTACAAATTAAAAACTTTTTTTTGCCAATCAAACAAAACATTCTTTTTTCGATTAGTAGGTGTTTTCTGAGTAAGAAAATCATAGTTTTAATTTTTTTCCCTCGTGTAGTTTTTTTGTAGCTTCAAATTTTGTATTTTCGAGGAGCGACGGCACCTAAATTTACCTGTAGGAAAATCAACTCGTCCAAAAATGATGAGTAGGATGCCGTTGGAAAGGTAATTAAATTATCTTTCAATCCATATAATACAGAATAAAATTGAATGAAAATTGAGAGAGCTACAGTCGATTCAAGATCAAATTTCATGGAAACTTTGATTATTTTTAGACACTTGACTAACTTTTGATAATTTTTTCCATAAGAAACAGTAGAAAATATTTAGGTTTTAAATTTTTTATTGATAGCTTATTCCATTAAGAAACTTTCTAGCCCTTATGGACCTTGATTGGATTAAAAATCAAAATTCTACACCACATTTAGTGAACGAAACTACTTTGCTATTTTTAGTATACATTTCAATATTTGCAGCAAACATGCAAATAGTAAAATTAAGTAAAGAACTAAAGTTACTAAAATCACACATCAAGGAATTCTAGAGTTGCTCAATTTGAATACAATGTCAAGTATCAAAATTTTAAGATGGCGGATCCAATATGGCGGACAAGTTTTTTTAAAAATCGATTAAATTTATGACAATTCCCGCGTGGAAATTGCCCGACTTCGCCTTATTTGAAGAAGGGCACTGATGAGGATTTAGTGAGGCCAACCACACCAGTAATGTCTAGATAGGTGATAATAGGGCACTGACTAGAATGCCTTCTTTTTCTAAATAGGAAAATCTAGCTGGATCTATTTATGCCCCTATTAAATATTTTAATCAGGCTCTGACTAGAATGCCCTTTTTTCTAAACAGGGAAATCTATCTGGTATCTATTTATGCCCCTATTAGGTATTGTAATTAATGTTCAATTTCATTGACAAATCACAATTTCTAAATAATAATTAATGAAATTAATCAGAAAAATAGTTCTAAACGCATATTAAAATACTATTTAAATATAAAAACTGTTTGAGCAAAAATTATTGCTATTTTTAAATTTGAAAATAGTGCACTTTTTCTCACAAGCGGTAAAGAAATGTTCTGCTTAGTATATAAGGACGATGAGAAAGTATATTCATAGCGTGCGAGTTAGTGTTAGGTATGCGTTAGTGTTAGTGTTAAGTTAGTGACAGGTTGATTGGTTGAAACAGTGTCGTTCACATGTGTGTTTGTTTAGTGACTTGTTCAGTATTACTGGCGCAATATTACGCCTGTCGTAAATTTTTGCCTTAGGTATTTAGAAAAACTAATGAGGCGCTAAAGAGGCCCTCTAGTTAAATACCCACATTATGCTTTTCTATTCAGGCAGTGACAAGGCAATCTAGTTAGAACCTCTCTATCTTTCCACATCATCACCTGATATTTTAAGCGTGACGAAATTAGAAGGGTCCTGACTAATTTTCATAGTTTGCGCCTCACTAAACAAAAGGGAGTCTATTGAGGGCCTTACTAATTCCTACTTTCAATTTTTACACGGGTTTCGTTACTCGGGGTTTTTCGGTGACGCTAATGACGAGTCTGATGTCAGATTTTAAAAATTAAAAATGGTAGATTCAATTGAGTGAACGAGTTTTGGCTCTCTGATTAGGTCTCTGATTACAAATTCCATGTCATATTTTGAAAATTCAAAAAGGTGTATTCAGTCTGTGCGAACATATTTTAAATGTTGAAAGCATGAAATACTCATGAAAATTAATACATTAGGGTTTCTGGGGTCTCTAGTTCCGAAACCAAAGTCGGTTTAAAAATTTTTAAATTGATGTTATGTTGATGAAAAATAAAAACTTTATTCTAATTGCAATAAACTATCTTAATTTTAATTTTCAATAAATTTCTATAACTTTTTAACTGCAATACATTTTAAATCTCATTCGAAAATACAGAAACAAAAAACATCAAAGAGGGGTATGAAGAATGTAAAAGGGCTCAAAATCATTAAAAAAAAATTTTAATTTATTATTAAAAAACTTTTGTTCTTTAAATATACTTTGATAAAGTTAATTACATATATTTAAAATGTATTGCAGTTAAAAAGTTATAGAAAATTTATTGAAAATTAAAATTAAGATAGTTTATTGCAATTAGAATAAAGTTTTTATTTTTCATCAACATAACATCAATTTAAAAATTTTTAAACCGACTTTGGTTTCGGAACTAGAGACCCCAGAAACCCTAATGTATTAATTTTCATGAGAATTTCATGCTTTCAACATTTAAAATATGTTCGCACAGACTGAATACACCTTTTTGAATTTTCAAAATATGACACGGAATTCGTAATCAGAGACCTAATCAGAGAGCCAAAACTCGTTCACTCAATTGAATCTACCATTTTTAATTTTTAAAATCTGACATCAGACTCGTCATTAGCGTCACCGAAAAACCCCGAGTAACGAAATTGTCATAAATTTAATCGATTTTTAAAAAAACTTGTCCGCCACATTGGATCCGCCATCTTAAAATTTTGATACTTGACATTGTATTCGAATTGAGCAACTCTAGAATTCCTTGTTGTGTGATTTTAGTAACTTTAGTACTTTACTTAATTTTACTATTTGCATGTTTACTGCAAATATTGAAAAGTATACTATAAATAGCAAAGTAGTTTCGTTCACTAAATGTGGTGTAGAATTTTGATTTTTAATCCAATCAAGGTCCACAAGGGCTAGAAAGTTTCTTAATGGAATAAGCTATCAATAAAAAATTTAAAACCTAAATATTTTCTACTGTTTGTTGTGGAAAAAATTATCAAAAGTTAGTCAAGTGTCTAAAAATAATCAAAATTTCCATAAAATTTGATCTTGAATCGACTGTAGCTCTCTCAATTTTCATTCAATTTTATTCTGTAATATATGGATTGAAAGATAATTTAATTACCTTTCCAACGGCATCCTACTCATCATTTTTGGACGAGTTGATTTTCCTACAGGTAAATTTAAGTGCCGTCGCTCCTCGAAAATACAAAATTTGAAGCTACAAAAAAACTACACGAGGGAAAAAAATTAAAACTATGATTTTCTTACTCAGAAAACACCTACTAATCGAAAAAAGAATGTTTTGTTCTATTGGCAATTTCACTGTAAACCAGTGTTATTTACTGTTCTGCCATAAAAATAATTATCATTATTAAATTATTATTATATCATTACTATAAATAAATTTTTATTATTGCCTTCCGTGCAGAAATTTTAGTATGGCGCCCATCAGGCCCTGATTAATAATTAATTTATTTGTTAAAACATTACAAATAATAATTATTCTGTATGTATTTATTCTTCTTGCATTTATTTTTAAAAAAATACTTTTTGACTTTATTCAACTTTTTTACTAATTTTAACAAACCACCATTTATTTAATATGGTATGCGTTATTTTTTCAATTTGACATTTTTTACTTTTGTTTGTGCAACGCTGAGAGCAAAAGTTTTTTTTAGTTTTTTTCAACACTTTGACAATTTTTTTCTTAAGAAGATTCTGAGGAAGTCGTGTAATATTTCTAAATATTAGGTCTTGGGTTTTAAAGGTACACAACTCAGGAATATTTACCACCAAAAACTTTGAAGAATTTGCAAAAATTTGAAAAATATTTATTTTTAAAATGGGCTTGTGGGGCCAACCGGACCGTTTTCGGTGGAGCAAACCGGCCATAGGATATTTCCATTGAATTAAAGATTAATAAAAATTATTTTTAAATAAAATGTTTCTTTCATTAAAATATTTACTTACAATGAAAAATAATTGTCTTCCAACGAGAATTGAACCCTTTAATATTGTTTTTCTGATAATGACAAACATTTTTGTTCATTTATTAAAAAAATATTTATTTTATTGAAATTCAATCCCGAATTATTATTTACATTACTACAACCATTGTTTACATAATTTTTTATGTTTTTTATTATTGTAAAATATGTAACTGCAATATTATAAACAAAAAACTAATCGGTTCGGTTTGTCCTATGGGAAGGTCCGGTTTACCCCAGAGGGTGGGGCAAACCGGACGGTTTTCAAAATTTTTTAAGGTTAACACAGCAACTAAATAATAAAAGATGAAGTATAGGTGTGTCTGGGAAAAAGTTGTGTAATTAAATGATCTTTCAAACAAGCCTTTGAAAAATGAAATCGGTTGATTCGTTTAGTTACAAGAGTAAAAAACCGTTAGAGGGTCCAGTTTGTCCTACTCTCCCCTACTATAATTAATAAATTATTATTATTCCTTAAATCTACATTTCGCTTTACATTATTAACATACCTTGTACACAAAAACACTTAAAACTAAGACGGAAAAATATTCCACGCACTGGGAATCGAACCCTAGATCTCGAGGCCGCAAGTTGAATACACTAATCGCACAGCCACGCAAGCTTGGGAGTTATTCAACTTAAACTACCATTTGAATGTTGGAACTGCATTATTTAAAAATAAATTAATATATTTAAAGCTATACACTTAATAATAATAAAACTCCGCTTTAAACCGGTCCCAAGCCCGGGACTTCATCCTCTTTGCTCATCCGCGCCCATTTGTGTATTATGTTATGCGAATGTGCGTATATGGGTGAAGTGGTTTGAAGGAGGAGGAGGGTAGTTTGGGGAGCATTTGAGGTGGAGACCAGTTGAAGATCTGTATGGTATAAAATTCTGGTGTAAATGGAGGGTATTGCTATAAACGCAATATCCCTCTGAATGGGCAGGAAGATTTTGAACCGGTGGGTTCAGTATGGAATTATTGTTTTGTTTTGTCTTGTGACTGTGGAAGAGATAGTCTATAAACGGCATCTTTCATGAATGGGCAGCTCCTGTTATCCACGCTGGTCATCCCTGCCGGCACGTCTGATCATGTTAGGTCATGCGCTCGGGACGCAGATTGGGGGGATTCAACTTGCCGGATAACAGGAACTGGTGTATGAATCTGAAAGGTTTATGTCTATAAACGACGCCTTTTATGACTGTGAAACGTAAGGGGAACCCTCCGGAGAGGTTTCTTCTAGAGTATGTGTGTGGGATGCGCTATAAACGCGTCATTCCCTTGTTTGTAGAGCACGAAAGGGGATCTTCGTTTAGTCTCTGCCTTGGAGGATTTTCAGGCAACATTAACATAAATACATATAATTTACACAGATATAGGTACATTCACCTACATGACAGCACACATATACACTTACACCAATAATTATCACACCCATATCGAAATCTTGAAAATGTGTTTTTATGAAAATGTGTGATGTTAACAACGACATCCTCCAAGCAGGTACCTCGAAAGAGGGTAATTCTGCCGTCCTCTCCGATCAGGTGAAAGCCCTGGTGGTCGACGCAAGGCCCACGAATTTTGGAGGGGGCCAACACCACAAAGGTCTTTCAGACCGAAACGGTGCTGACAGAATGGAGATGGAGGTCACAGAAACCTTTGCCTCTATTACTAGGCAAGCAAGTGCATCCCAGTTAGTTGAGGCATTCAAGAAGATGCTTCAACGAGCATCTTCAAGATGCTCTTCATTCAAACGAACGCTTCAAGATGCAAAGTCAAGCATCACAGGGAATTCTTAGGGCCCTTAAAGTAGTAAAGGAGGGTATCTTAAAAAATAACCTTGAACCCGTTAATAACAGTACTGTAGAGGTATTCCACTATGGGGAGAGTCTCGCCGGCATTGCCAAAGACCTGATAGAAGATGGAGAGGAGTTCGTTAAAAAGCTCGAAGTTTTTCCTCCTCTCCTTCAGGCGAGAAGAGTAGTTAAAAAACCAGAAGGGAAACCAACTGAGACTTCCTTTTTAGACAGAAGGAAGAGGGGAGCTACATCGACACCCCCTAATAGAAAGTCGAAGAAGGGAAAGGGGTCCGAGTCTTCTCAGCAGATTGCTAAAGAAACCTCTGCTGGAGAGACCCGGACAACCGTTGAAGATGGGAATGACGCCTGGGTTAAGGTAGACGGAAAGAAAAAAAAGGAAGAAAAAGAAAAAAGGGAAAGAAAAAATTGGGGAAGACCTAGTGGGGGACCCTAAAAAGCCCACAGAACAAAAAAAGAAAAGAAGAGAGACTGACGCAATTAAAATAAGCGTAAAAGACGGCCAAGACTACAAAGGAGTCATGGAAAACATGTTTTCAGGGTCAGTCCTGCTGAAAACAATGTCCAGATTCTGTCGGTCCGTAGATCCAGGAAGAATGAAGTCCCCCTGGTTCTTAGGAAGGGACAGGATCTCGCAAACTTCAGTAATGCGCTGACAACGGTCCTTCAGGACAAGGCAGAAGTTACGACGGTGGTCTCGACAAGGTCAGTCAAAATGGTTGACCTCGATAAGACCGTTAACATTTCTGGAGTACAGAAAGCTGTACAGAGTTGCCTGGGTAAGCCCAATTTAGAAGTGCCTTGCCAGTTACTACTCGATACGGCAACACGCAGATGGCAATTCTTCGACTGCCAGATGTACATGCAGAGTCACTACTTAAGGCCGGTCGAGTTAAGATTGGCTGGATCAACTGCAGGGTCCGAGCCAGAGTGGAGGTAGACAGGTGCTTTAGATGCTTGTGCTACGGCCACTTGGCACGAGGCTGCAGTGGCTCAGATAGAAGAAACGCTTGCTGAAAGTGTGGTGCTCTGGATCACAAGAGCAAGTCTTGCAGGGGCCCAGCTCGTTGCATGGCCTGCTGCGATAAAGAGTCGAAGGAGACAAGCCACCTTCCGGGAAGCAGGGCTTGCCCAGTTTATTGGGGAATCCTGTCCGGTTTAAAAACCAAAATACGGGGTTCTCCAGGTTAACCTCGGATGAGGAAGGGCCACGCTGGGCCTCCTAATGCAGACTGCAAGACAGAGAAAGGCTGATATACTGATCTTCAGTGAGCAGTGTAGAAAGCCAGAATTCTCTGTCTGGTTTCAGGACTCATCAGGAAGGTCCGGGATACAAGTGCTCAACCCGGACATCGCTGTCAGTGATTTCTTGGAGACCGATAAGGGTTTTTTTTTACTTCTCCTCAAATTATCCCCTTAAGAAGTTTGGTGCCGAGATCAGCTCTCTTGAAGAAAGCATAAATGCTTTCGACGGGGATGTCCTAAATGCGGGAGACTTCAATAGTAAGTCGCCGAAATAGGGAGAGATCCGTCAGGATAGGAGGGGGGTCTTGGTCACGGACATGGTCTCGACGAATGACATCTTCAAGCGGGCTATAAGGAGTAGCCAATGTAAGTGCTCGAAGGACGTAATCGGACCGACCGAGAAACAAACAAGAAGCTGTTCGCCGAGGAGGTGACAAAGGTAATCGGCGGTTTGGGTAAGGTGCAGATGGCGGTCCGGCAGACTACGCTGGAAATCCGCGATCTCTTACTGAAAAGGGAGACGTTTTGGACGCCCTGGAGAAAATCTCTACGGTGCCAGCAGGGAGCAGAAAGGTGGCGGTCCTTGGACCAAACAAGCAAGGAGAAAAGCTCGCTGTCGTTGTCACCAGCCAAGAGGATGCAGATAAACTGGAGAAAATAGGACACTCTAAAATTGGGTTCGTGTCCTGCCCTGTGAGAAGAAGAGCTACGGTCACAAGGTGCCATAGATGCCTTGGATATGGCCATATAGGTCGAGACTGACAAGCAGTAGATAGGTCGGCTGCGTGCTTCAAGTGCGGAGAAGCCGGCCATAAGGTAGCAGATTGTAAGAAGAGCCAATGCTGCTTCTTATGCAAGGCAAAGTTCGGCGACAAGGAGAACATCCAACATGTCGCTGGGTCAGGGAGATGCGGAGTCTTCAGAACTGCCCTCCAGGAAGCAAAGAAGACTTTGTCGAGGACAAGGAAGAAATAAGGCCAGAACAAGAGCGGCACGGGAGAGTCGCGCCAACGACTACGTGGGACCATTCATCTACAAAGTCTGAAACCACTAGGTAGTTCCGTAGATGGATAATAGGTTCGAAACCCAGGGGATCAAGAAGTTTTTTTAAGTCGGTATCCGTGACTGCCTAAAGCAGGTATGCAAGGTTTATATTTTTATCCTTGCATTTTGTGCGTGAGCCCGACATACACCAGCGCAAGCGGGAACTTCCTGGACATGCACAAATGCATTTTTTTCTCTTCTCCCCCGTGAATTAAGAAATAATAATAACTCCGCCGCTGGATGTCCACTGCCAAGCACCGGTGATGTCTTTGACGCACTGGGAGAAGCGGATGATTATCCTTTCTCCGGCGCGACTGCCGTCATTGATGGCGTGGGTGTGATGGGTCTGGATGCATATCCTTTGCCAGACATTACTGCCGTTCTTGACGGCGATTGTGCGCCGGGGTGAGATGCCTAACCGCTGCCAGTCTCAAGTTTCATTTTGGATATGTTCGGTAGACCTTGCCGTGGTGGCGGGGCTTCCCGCAAAAAGGCAACCAAACAGTACACTCTACACATACACTTCTCTACACATATATGGGTTACACACAATTACAACACTTACACAGCCTGTCACACACGGTCACACTACACTCATCACACCTATATATTCAGGGCCCATCCTGGTCAGATGGTAGTATCCTGTTTAGGCTCGATAGTTTCCTCGATACAAGACAAAAAAATGAAATGGACAAGATTTTAAATAAGCTACTCCAAGTGGGTACCGTATATGAGGGTAATCCCACCACCGATTCTGATCGGGTTGAAGCCTCGGTAGTCGGTGTAAATGACTCCAAGGATTTTAGAGGGTGCCAATTTAAAAATTCCAAGGATGTGGGACTTAGTAGATACGAAGGAAATGTTTTAGAGCAGGTCGATTTGATGCCTAAAATACTGGAACGTTTGTGGCGTGCTTGAAAAAAGCAAAGAAACATTAGCAAGGATGTTCAAGATGGAATGGTGGCATTGTTAAAGGTGCACGAGGTGCTTCGCAGTAACCTGCGTTTTATACCTAGGCCCTTTATTAGCCTAAGCAAACCAAGGTCGAATCCAGGAACTACTAGATCGATGTCGCACGCCGCACCCAGCGAGTGTGAGTCCATTAACCCAAAGAAACGCCGTAGAGAGTGTGAGTCCAGAGACTGGTTTTACTGCGACCACTCCCAAGGGCAAGAGGGTTAAGAGCAAGGAGACCAAGGCAAATCCTACTGCTATGGAGACGGAAGCTCCAAGCTGCTTCGGCCAGGGTTGCTTCTAATTCGGAAGCAACTGTGAAAACAGCCTGAAAACGAAAAAGACTTTCAAACCGTCTCCAATAGGAAACGGGAGGCCCGTAAGAGAAAGGCCTTGAAGAAAGCGGAGGAATGGGAGGGACTTCAGAAGTGCCTCACAAAATTAGAACCACGGAGGAAATAAGATTTTCGGCCAGGAATCCAGAGACCTATTATGATCTTATAAAACTGGCAACAACTTCTGTAAAGCCAGAGAAAACTGGCACCGAGATTCTGAAAATAAGGAGAACTCTCAAAAAGGAGGTTCTTGTTGTAGTGAAAAAGAGGGGTGAAACTTCAAATTTCGCTGAGAAACTTACCTTCGTCCTGCAGGACAAGGTCGAGGTTACGGCTCTTGTCAGTAAAAAGACTCTCGAAATTCGGGAACTAGACGAAACAACTTCCGAGGCGGACGTTTTAACAGTCTTAAAGTAGAAGTTGCAAAAGCCCAAATTAGATGTGACTTGCCGACTTTTGACACGTTTTAGTGGCACAAAAGTGGCACTAGTACGATTGAGTGTAAAGGACAGCGAAAGTCTGCTTAAGCAAGTCAAAGTGCGTATTGGTTGGATAAACGCATCCATCCGAACGCACTTAAAAGTGACAAGATGTCAAAAGTGCCTAGCTTATGGACACGTGACCCGAATTTGCAAGGGCCACGACAGAACAAAAAAATGTCGGAAATGCGGCGAAGCGGGTCACTTTGCCAAGAGTTGTACTAGCAACAAACCAAAGTGCTTAGCGTGTACATATTTGGGAAAAAACAAAAGCCTCATAGAATCCAAGCTGAATGTCATCATCACTGTCGATTTTAATGCAAAGTTTCCGTAGTGGGGTGAGACGAAGCTCGACAAGAGAGGAATTCTGATTGGAGAAAATATCTCTAAAAACGATTTATTAGTTGTAAACCGAGGCAATACATGGACTTTTAGACGAGGTGCGATCGGATCAATTATAGATCTAACGATCGCATTGTCTAAACTATTTACCCGCATAAGCAACTGGCGGGTCTCTGACCGCAAGTGACCACCAGTATATTGAGTTCTTAGTCTCAATGGAAGACACACGAGGAGAAAAAAGACAGTTAGCTCCTAGTCGCAAAATCTTCTCCTGGAACATTAAGAAACTCGACAAGGAGAAGTTCAGCCGGTCCCTAAAAGAATCTATTTTAAGAACTCTTTACACTTAGCGAACTTCAAATAGCAGGCAAAAGATTGAATACAGGCAAGGCGCCTGGAATCGATGGGATAAGTAACGAGATCCTGAAGTTGGTAATCGACACTTCACCGCAGATTCTGCTTCGATGCATCAACCTTTGCCTTGAGAGAGGAGAGTTCTTCCGCCACTGGAAGCGAAAGAGGTTAGTCCTCCTAAGGAAAGGTGAAAAACCGCTAGATAAGGTCACATCCTACAGGCCTATATGCCTGTTGAATACGATGGGTAAACTTCTAGAGGATATGGTTCTGCAGAGAATGCAAATCCACTTGACCGGAGAGAATCGTCTATCCGATCACCAATTTGGTTTCCGTAAAGGCAAGTCTACAATTGATGCCATCCAGGCAGTTGTAGAAATAGCCAAAGCAGGAAAAAACAAATTGGGACCAGATAAAAAAAGAGCTTCTGCGCTTTGGTAGCAATTGACATACGCAACGCGTTCAATTCTGCAAGATGGAAAGATCTCATCGAGTCGATGAAAAAGAAGAACATACCACCCTACTTGTTGCGGATAATTGATAATTATCTTAGCGACAGGTGGGTTATATATGAGGGAGACACCTGCACTCTCAAGGAAGAGATGCAGCGTGGAGCTCCTCAAGACTCAAGGGTGGGTCCATTAATATGGAATGTATCTTACGATGACTTCCTGCCAATGGATCTGCCCGAAGGTGCGGTGATCGTCTGCTTTGCGGACGACGCGTTGTTCGTGTGCACTGCCGAAAGTGAGGATGCTCTTGGAACATTGGTGAACAAATGTCTGCGACTAGCAAAAAGCTGGCTGGATACCAGAGGTCTTGAAATGGCCCTGGAAAAGACCAAAGCACTGCTGGTCACAGACAGACGTGGTTATGAGCTCCCACGAATCGTGATAGACGGATTCGAGGTCAAGTGGAGTAAGCAAATTGAATATCTTGGTGTGGAGTTGGATGAAAGATTAAATTTCCACCACCACATGGCTACGGCGTCAAATAAGGCGATTGAGTGTGCGGCTAATCTTTCTCAGCTAATGCCAAATGTTGGCGGACACCGTGAACAAAAACGGAGACTGGTGGCAAGTGTCGCCCACGCTAAAATGCTCTATGCAGCACCAGCGTGGGCCTCATCCCTGAGGAGTAAAAGATGTGTGACCATCTGTGAGAAGATACTGTCAGCGTAGAGATCGATAACAACGCGTATCATCTCTGCATACTTGACGGTATCTATGAGTGCTGTGCAGGTCCTTGCAAGTGTCCCGCTAGCAAATCTTTTGGCAAGGGAAAGGGAAGAAATGTTTCTCTTTTCTAAAGAAAGAAGTTCCCTGGATGAGGAAATAAGACCAAGCAAGGGCCTGATACGCAAAGAAGCGAGGCACAGACTCATAGAAAGATGGCAAGAAAGATGGGATGGCGAGGAAAAAGGTCGATGGACTTATCGCCTTATCCTGCTACTCGCCACCTGTATAAATAGGAAACACGGTCAGGTTTCCTATTATTTGACGCAAGCGTTTACAGGCCACGGGTGTTTTAACGCGTACCTGTATCGCTTTAAATTACGCGAAAATGAGGTGTGTGCGTACTGTCAGTTCCCTGTGGACAACGCAGAGCACACCCTCTTTTCATGCCAGAAGTGGGACTTGGAGAGGCGGGCCATGTTCGAAGGTGTAAACAGTCAAGTTACAGTCAAGTCAAAACACGAAGCTTCCTGATGGCCAGTCTGAGAAGAGGAAGCGCGAGGAAGGACCTATGCAAACCCATCCGTTGGAGCCATGTAGTGGTGGACAAAGGCCTTTACAGAACTTAAAACTGTCGGAGATGCGGCGGTGAGGGTCCCATGGCAAGAACTGTTCTGTCGAACAACCTAAGTGTTTAACATGCACAGATTTAGGAAAGACAGATATTGTTCATATCTCTGGGAGAAGCTCTTGCCCGGTTTACAGGGAGTTGCTGCAGAGTCTTAAAAAGGCAAATTCTTAAAGTTTCTGCAGGTCAACCTGCACACCTGCAGGAAGGCACAGGCGTTTCTGATGCAGACGGTCACGGAAAAAAGGATCGACATCCTGTTCTGCAGTGAGCAACACAGGAAGAACTATATCGCTCCCTGGTACCAGGATAAATCAGGTAGGTGTACTGTTTCACGTAAGAGCTCAGTGCACTGGTGGTCGGATGCACTGGCCTCTCTGCAGAAAGCGTGCTTTAAAGCTACAAGCAATTATACCTGCCAGTTCCCTGTGAACAACGAAGAGCACACCCTCTTTTCATGCAAGAAGTGGGACTAGGAGAGGCGGGACATGCTAGAAGGTGATCTATTTGTCCTTACACAACTTTTACTTTTGACTGTTTATTTAATATCTGTTTATATAATATATTTCTGTTTTACATCCGTTAATATTTTATCTCTTGACATTTTTTACACTCTCTTAACTTTTTTTGTTCTGTTGATTCCGCTTTTATATTATAATAGTTTTATATTTTAACTATTAACGCAGGAGAACCGCAGGTAAAGAACAAAGTCGCAGAAGCGATAGAGCTGGAGCGCCACCCTCGAAGGCCAAAGTCTTACGAGAGTTCCAAGGAAGAGTAAAGGGTTCCAAAAGAAGTGTTACGGGTTTTAGTGGGTTGGGCTGGCAGTAGGTCGCCAGTATTTTTAATTATCTATATTATTTATTTATTTTACCTTTACTTTCTTTTGTTTTTTATACCAACCCCAAATAACCTTGGAGTGCGGAATCCAAGGTATCTGTGGGCAATAAACTATCTCAATTTTAATTTTCAATAAATTTATATAACTTTTTAACTGCAAAACATTTTAAATCTCATTTGAAAATACAGACACTAAAAACATCAAGGAGGGGGATGAAGAATGTAAAATGTCTCGAAAACATTTAAAAAATAATTTTCATTTATTATTTAAAAACTTTTGTTTTTTAAATATACTTTGATAAAGTTAATTACATATATTTAAAATGTCCGCCATATTGGATCCGCCTTCTTGAAATTTTAATATTTGACATTGTATTCGAATTGAGCAACTCTAGAATTTCTTGATGTGTGATTTTTGTAACTTTAGTACTTAACTTAATTTTACTATTTGCATGTTTGCTACAAATATTGAAAAGTATACTAAAAATGGCAAAGTACTTTTGTTCACTAAATATGGTGTGGAATTTTTATTTTTAATCCAATCAAGGTCCACAAGGGCTGAAAAGTTTCTGAATTAAATAAGCTATCAATAAAAAATTGAAAATCTAAATATTTTCTACTGTTTGTTGTCGAAAAAATTATCAAAAGTTAGTTAAGTGTCTAAAAATTATCAAAATTTCCATGAAATTTGATCTTTAATCGACTGTAGCTCTCTCAATTTTCATTTAATTTTATTATGTAATATATGGATTGAAAGATAATTTAATTACCTTTTTAACGGTTTCCTATTCATCACTTTTGGACGAGTTGATTTTCCTACAGGTAAATTTAAGTGCCGTCGCTCTTCAAAAATACAAAATTTGAAGCTACAAAAAAACTACAAGAGGGAAAAAAATTAAAACTATGATTTTCTTACTCAAAAAACACCCACTAATCAAAAAAAGAATGTTTTGTTTGATTGGCAAAAAAAGTTTTTAATTTGTAAACCTGTGTAATTAAAATTGTTTAAAAGCCTTGCTCTTGCTCGGGAGATAACAGTAGCAACTTTTTAATTTAACTACAACTAATTTTCACGATAAAAACGAAATATAAATAATAAATCCAAATTTTTAAGCCAAAATCATAAAAGCGGATGGGAAGAAGAACTCGCCGAGGCGCTCCGCTGCACGCTGTATTGTCAGTCAAGAGTTCCAAATGCCAAAAGAAATAAAGTTTGAAGTTTTGAATTTTAAAAAGTGCTATATTATAGAAAATAAAGAGGCGCATCTTTTTTTTCTTTAAAATTTTTTTATAGGACAAGTAGTTTAAATAAAAAGTGCAAAAAACTAAAAAAAATTTAATTTTCATTTTTTATTCAATTTTAAAACATAAATAATCGTAGTTAAGACAAATATTAATAAAATTAATCGGTATTTAATATACAAACTCGTTAGAGTCTATAGAAGACGATAACATATCAAAAAATTAAAAAATTAATAATTGTTTAACAATGTTTACCAATGTTTAACAATGATCTACCAGCAACCACATTTTCTTACCTATGCCAACAAAAAGTCAGTGGGGAAGTTTCGAATTAAAAGAACTTTCAGTGAGACATTTGTTCTTCAATGTATAAAAATGTTTCCTGGAAAATTTTTAATCCTTATTTAGAAACGAGTAGATATGCAAATTAGGTAAAGGAAGACACTCTTATGAATTTTGTTTTGGAAAGAGAAAGAAATCATGGTTAAATTTGAAGAGAGATAGTCTTATGTCAGTTTTATTATAAGAGACAAAGTAAGGAACAGTAAGATTTTCAGACGAAGATATTCTTATGGCAGTTGTAATTGTGTAGAAAGAGATAAACAATTTTAGACGAAGAAGTTCTTATGTTATTCTTCCTTGATAGAGGGAGAAAAGACTAGCGTTAAATCGTTAGTTTTCTTTCGAAAGTATTATCTGAGTCCTCAAAGTTTTCCTCAATAACAAAGGCTCTATTATACAAAAGGTTTGTATATATATCGTTTTGCCTTATTCATCCACAGTTATATATATATATATATATATATTTATGGACAGTTCACTTCAGGGACGAATTTTCATATACAGCGTGCATTGCAGGGACATTTGGTAACTTCCACGCCCGACCTGGAAGTTACTTTGGAGTAAGGTGCACTTCAGGGACGGTCCTTGAAGTACATTTGGAAAATAGCAGTCTATTTTATTCAAAAATTTTAAAAGACAAGTAAAATTTTTGAATATTAAATATGCTCAATGAAGTATTTATATGTATATTTATTAAATAATGTAACTATGCAAAACTATAATTACATGGTTAACGATTTCTTGACTAAGGTAATTTATGGAAATTTATGAATTAGTCTATTGTTCAGTTTCAGGACTTCCATATATCATACATTCAAAATGATATTAAAGTAATACCATTATAAGGTTATGTTAGAATGATATAAAACAAATATCATTGTTATAAATCGGATTCCTTATTAAAACACGTATTTTCAAATTTCTAAAGCAAATCGTTAAAACCTTCGCCTTTAAAATATAGTAACAAACTTTGAACAGATTTCTAAATGAAAACATTTAAAAAAACCAGTAGCTAAAATTTTCTACGTGGTCTACATATATAAAAAACAACAGTCCTGAAAACAAACTTAGCATAAATTTTCTAACCTATATCTAACTACATAATAAACCCAAAATATAATTGCTAGAACAAAAAATATAAACGTTTGGAAAAGTGCGAGGAGCATAGGAAAATATAAAAGCAAAATTGTTTTTACATAATTTATTAAATACATTACGAACAAAAAATGTAACTTTGGGGACTTGAGTTTGCATGCACATAAGTATGCAATTTGTGTAAAAAGTAATAGACGAAAGATCATGTAATTATTATTAAGTAGCTGTCGTACCCGTCTTCGACGGGTTTTAGTTTCTACAGATACATTCAATAGTGTGTCTATCAGTCTCGAAAAATAGGAAATAGTGAGGAATTTAATTTGACTGGAGAAATAATAATTAGCTACCATTAACTATTTCATTATAAAAATATTACTATTTAAAAACAATGATTGACTTTTTATAATCAAATAATATATTTTTTATTAATTAAAAGGCAGAAAACAATGTTTGTCAATTATTTGTAGAAATTTAATTATAGTATTATAATTTAATCAAATTCGAACTAATTGTATCATAATTGCTTAAATCTAAAATAAGACCTATATATTGCAAGCTGAATTCACAATTTTTCCCGATTGAATTCAATTCCTACATATTTCCCATTTCTTCCAGTCGTTAGAACTCCTGTTAAAAGTATTTGTAAATACAAAAACTCGACGAAGAGTATTTTACTTAAATATTTGAATTTTTGTAGCCATTTGTAGTTTTATTTATCGTTAATACTTATCAAAAAATTAATATTTGATTAGAAAAGATACACCTGGAAAAATTTGGACAAAGATGGGAAAACCGGATAGTTTGTTACAAAAAATAATAATAGACACTCTGTTAAACTTTTGCCTTTAAAATGCTCAAAACATCCTGCATCCACAATAGTTAAACCTAGAATTAAAAATCTACATTTTCAATCTCCTTTAAAAATAATTTTAAAGCTATGAATTATTTTTTAATATTGTTTACCATTTATCGTTTACCATTTTTAATATTTTCGAAAATTTGAAATTAACAATTTTTTGATTAATTGGATAAACAAATAATTCTAAATTCTATTATTTTGACGTCAAAAGTTTGAAAGATATACATTAAAAAATAAAAAAATTAGAAATTTTCCATTTTTTAAATTTTTTGAAAAAATTGAATACCTCCTGTTCTAATTAATATGTTTAAAGACTGTAAATTTATTGTTTACATATCTCACAAAAGTCATAACTGATTAATTTACTGCAATCTATCAAAATGTAAAAATTTTTTGGCAGAAATAATGTCCTATAACCAAAATGTAAACATAAAAATGTTTTCAAAATACTTTTTAAAATCAAAATTTTTCAAATTTTATATTTTTTAATGAATTGCTTCTAAATTATCTAAAATTCATTGTTACATGTTATTTGGACAAATTTTAGCATAATTTTTCCAAAAATTGTCTCTTATAAATAGATAATTTTTTCGTTTTTTTTTAATTTTTCGAAAACATTTTTATATTTACATCTGAAATATGGAATGGTATTTTTTGCTAAATCATGCTAAAATGTAACTAAATAACATGTTACACTCAATTATGCAAAGTTCTAAAGCATTTTTTAAAAAAATGTAAAATTTGAAAATTTTTTATTTTTGAATTTTTAAAAAAAATTTAATATCTCCCGTTCTAAGTAATATTTTTCTAATCTGTAAATTTAAAAACCTTCCTTGGCCCAAGGTCAAACATTCTACAAAATTTGTTTTCATACGGTTTAGCCGTTTTTAAGTGATTCGCGAACAAAGATTCTGTGACATACGGACATACATACATATACGAAATTTGTTATTTGCATTTTTGGAATCCTGGATGATCAAATCGAATAATTATGTGTTAAATTTTAAGTTCTGAGCAATGTACAGACAAAGTCTCATCTCATATACATATATAGATGTAACAAATGCAAATAACGTTCAACCGCTATTTGAAATGAAACTATGTGAAGAAAGAACATATTTTAGTTTCTTGGGTAATCTTTCCTGCCTTGTCTTTTAAACAGATTCAAATTAGTTACTTTCAGGACTTGTATGAAATACAATATGGTGTCGCCTCTAGTTGCTTGAACAGCAATTTATTCAAATTTGGATAAACCTACTTCTTACAAATTGCTGCACATACGAGAAGTACTATTTCACTAAGGGGACATTGATCCCTTACCAGTCTTGGGCAAAAATTTACTTCTAAATATTATTTTCTAGAAATAAAAAGTTTGACATTTGTCGTGAGATAAATTGACAATCGCCATGTTTTATTACATTAAAATTTTCAATGTATTTATGAATAAATTGTAAATTATTTATTCCATTCAATTAAACGTACTCATAACCATAAAAAATAACATAAATAATAAGAATAATGTTTCATTACATTAAAATTTTCAATTTATTTATGAATAAATTGAAAATTATTTATTCCATTCAATTAAACGTACTCATAACCATAAAAAATAAGGTTAAGTTTGACAATTTAGTGCTTATACCGTTGTAAATCGTTTAATTTTCATTTATAAGAGTACTATTATTAAAAAAAGTTGAAATTAGCCTCTCTTACGGTAGTCGTCCAAAAATTTTCGACAACATTTTCAAACGATCTTCATGCAATGATCGTGCTAATAACTGAATAAATTTATAATTAAATTTTTCGAATATTGAAAAAATACAATTTATTCATAAATAAATTATCAATTTTAATGTCAAAAATCATGGCGATTGTCAATTTACCTCGCGACAAATGTCAAACTTTTTATTTCAATACAATAATACGTAGGAGAAAAATTATGCCCAAAACTGGTCAGAGATCAATGCACCTATATGTTAGCTATCATTTCCAAACATATCTTCGAAAATTACTTTGTATTCTTTGAGAAATCCAGTGGGAATTATTACACGTATTCATTGAAGATGGGTATTTCCGCATTGTCTTTAGAAAATTTTCGTATATGTTATTTGTACATTTAATTTTAGTGTGAAACTAAACAGATTGTAAACATAAATTTGTATTTATATAACCAAAAAGTATTTAACAAAGCAAAAATTATAAATGTTTGAAAAAGATCCAAGTGCTAAGAGTTAATTTATTAAATACAATACGTATAAAAATTGTAACTTTCTGGACCTATTGCTGTGTAACTTTGGGGACTTGAAAATGAATGTAAATTGGTATGCAATTAGTGTAAAGTCCAACAGACGAAACATTTTATAATTACGAATGTAACTACTGCAAATAACATTCAAAGATATTTGGAATTAGTTTACGTAAATAAAGAACATAGTTTAGTTTTTTGGGTAACCTTTCCTGCCTTGTATTTTAAACAGATTCAAATTAGTTACTTTCAGGACTTGTATAAAAAACAATATGGTGACGCCTCTAGTGGCTTGACCAGCAATGTATTCAAATTTAGATAAACCTACTTCTTACAAATTGCTGCACATGCAGTAAGTGCTTTTTTACTCAGTGGTGTTTTATTAGCGCATGTCAAATTCGTTCCCATCGTTAAAATAACTTTCGTAAAGGTTGTTTTTACTTTTAATGTTATTGTAAAACTAAACAGATTTCAAACATGAATTCGTGCTGGTGTACGCAAAATACATTTAACAATGCAAAAATGATAAATATTTGGAAAAGTTTTAAGAGCACTGATAAATAAGAAAGTAAAATTAACTTTAGTTCATTTATTGAATACAATACGGATAAAAATTGTAACATCCTGGACCTACATTCTGTGTAACTTTAGGGACTTGAAAATTCATGCTAATTTGTATGCAATTCGTGTAAAGTCGAACAGACAAAACATTTTGTAATTATCAATGTAACTAATGCAAATAACATTCAACGCTATTTGTAATTGATGTAAGTGAAGAAAGAACATAGTGTAGTTTCTTGGGTAATCTTTCCTGCCTTGTATTTTAAACAGATTCAAATTTGTTACTTTCAGGACTTGTATGAAATGCATCTGTTTTGCACTACAACAAAACAGGGATTATATGCGATGCCGATACGCGGCATCCCTATGAGAGAAGCTGTTGTATACTCGCCTTGAATTCCTTGTCTTTCTCTACTTTTATCTCTTTTGTCTTTCCACTTTGGTCACTGGTAAGAACGGCAGAGCCGTCTATCGTCATAGCGGAACTCATCAGTAAGACACTTACCGGGATGCCGTATATCGGTATCGCATATAATCCCTGTTTTGTTGTAGTGCAAAACAGATGCATTATATTCTTTTGGCCGATAGACGGCATCCCTATGAGAGACGTGTTTGTTATCTACTGGTGACCTCAACGCTATGTGATTTTAGAGTAATATAACTAAAATTTATAAGAGAATAAATTGAATGTTTATTAATGGAAATAGATAAAGACCAATGCAGTAGTTTAAATTTATAAAAAATTCTTAGATACTTGAACAGAACATATTTAAATACTCGAAATACCTGAAAATAATCAAATTAGCGTGAAGTTAGATGACAAACTGCCTATTTTTTAGCAACAGTACAGGAACCAATAATCTCACGACAATAATGACTTCTAAAAGTCTCTACACACTTCCAATTTCCACGATTTAGAATGTCCTGTACTGGAAGATCATCTAGCCATCCTCGGGATGCTACGGATGATCATATGCTTCCTGGGGAGGCGTCTATTCCTGCGTCCTTTAAGGTAGATCGAACCCAGTTGGCAATCGCTGTTTTAGAAGCTCCTCTTACTGGTCCACTCGTAGTTATAAAAAGAGCATCCGTGTTTGCTTCTCTTCTTCCCTCTTCGGATTTCTTGAGCATGGCTCGAATCAATGTGAACGGACAGAGCCACATGTTCGGATGCTTGGAAAGTTTCCAACCTGACTGCCGGAATGATTCCCGATCAGTTTTGCAGCCAAAAGCTGGCCACAAAATAATTTCATCTCCTAAGTTCTTGAGAAAATTCGATGATATTTTCAAGAGTGTGAGGTCGTGAATACGACGACCTGAGGCCAACAGTAATAAAGCGGCGGTTCGCCTCGAAAGTTCGAAGAGGGATATCTTGTCAGCTGGTTTCGAGAGCGAGTCGAACAAAATAGTTGCATCCGAGATTGGTGATTTTATCTCGTGTGGTCTAGCGACTGAGACCGATTTAAGAACTTGACGAACGAGGAAATCTGCTGACAGGTTTATGGTAGATTCCCCGGAGCAAAATGTTGTTATTGCCGACTTATGCAGACTTAGTATTATAAGCTAACTTCTTCGAAATAAAGAGGTCTGCTAGGAACCTGGCAAGATCCTTCCCTGATGGAGATCTCGGATTAAGTTGTCGGTCGTTGCACCAGCTTACCCATCTGCGAATAGGAGCTCTGTAGGTTGACAGAATGGAATTTCTCCAGCTGCCACGAAGCAGTTCTCTCTCTTGGGGATCCCAATCTGTAACTAGTTCTTCCCACCTCCAACTTTCCACACTTGGAGAGAGAGACGATCCACTTGTTGAGGGGGCTGATTGGTTGTTTTGTCTATCAGAACGTTCTTCAGATTGTCGATGGTCAGAGAAGGTTCCCGGGCTCTGCTGAACAGGTCCGACATCCAGAACTTTTTGCTCCCATTTCGGAGCTACGATTAAAAATTGTCCTCTGCCATTGTTGAGATGAGCAAGTACCCTGAGGATTAGGTTCAGGGGAGGAAACACCCATCCTAGTTTGTAATGCCAAGGCCGACTGAAGGCGTCTGTGAAGTAGGCTGACCGATCTCTGCAATCTCGAGAGACGTAGCGTTTGACTACGGCTGTCTCTGATGACGCAAACAGATCTATGTCTGGGATTCCCCACTTTTGGAAGACTATTCGTATTGCTGACGAAAGAAGGTGCCATTGTGGAAGGGGTTTCTGTCTCGACAGTCGATCCGCTATCCCGTTGTATCTGCCTGGGAGATAAGCTGCGGATTATCTTGTGGTTGTCGACGAGATGGAGGATCTGCGAGCTCAGATTCAGTAGATCCAGAGACCTTGTACCTCCCTCCTTCTGAATATAGGCCACCAAAGTCCTGTTGTCCGTCTAAAGAAGGATGTGTGCACCTGGTAGGCGGTGAACTGTCCGTTGTAGGGCAGCGAGAACTGCGACCATTTCCTTCTATTTGAGTGCCATCGGCTCTGCTTGTTGGTCCATCGACCGGATAATTGAAGGTCGTCTAGCTGAGCGCTCCATCCTGAGTCGGCTGCATTCGTTGTCAGGAAGTTCGTGATTGATCCGCTGTGTATCGAGGATGACAGGCTTACGGCTGTCAGCCACCAGTCAGTTCTTGTTTTATCTGAGCGGTTATTGGTAAACGGTGTCGAAGCCTGAGTTGGTTGAATTGGCAGGAAAATCTTTGCAGGTGTCGAGAATGAAGACAGCCTCTCGGGATGACGAAATTTGCAAAGTTGAGCTAGCCTAACAGACATTGAATCTGCTTTAGGGTTGATGAACCCTGTAGTACTATCTTTCTCGTTGCTTCTGTTATCTTCTGAATCTTCTTGGTTGGAAGTGACATGCGATTTTCCTTCGTGTTACAAAGGATGCCTAAAAATTCTAGTTCTTGGCAGGGAACTAGAACACATTTTTTTAAAAATTGATTTCCCAACCTAACGATTGCAGGAACCGTATGGCCTCGGTAATCTGGTTGTTAAGCTTGCTCTTGTCCTGGGAGACAAACAGAAAGTCGTCTAGGTAGACGACTATCCTCATACCTCTCGCACAAAGAGTTTCCGCAACCCAATTCGTTATTTTTGCGAAACTCTGAGGAGCAGATGAGAGGCCGAAGGGCAAGCACGTCATTTGCAGAACTTCCTAGTCGTAGACGAGGCGAAGGAGACAACGATGGGATTCTGCTATGGGGACATGGCAGAATGCTTGAGACAAATCGATGCGGGTCATCCAATCTCCTTCCCGTAGAAAGTCTGGTATCTTGAATTGAGATATCAGACGAAATTTTCGAATCTTCACGTGTCTGTTGAGTCCGCGTAGGACAAAAATCGGTCTCGTTCCCCCGCCCTACTTCTTTACCAGAAACAACTTGGAAATGTGGCCTGGACCTTGGTTTGGAGGCGTCTCTAAAATCTTTTGATCTTTCAGTAACTTGATCTGTTGTGTCATCTCCGGTGACATTCTTGAAGAAAATTTTGAGACTCTCCAATTGAGTATAAGGGGAGGTCGTGATATCAATGGGATTCGTAAGCCTGAAATTAACTTTAGGACATTTGTTGGGGCTCCGGACAATCTCCACTTCTCCAGAAAGAGGGAGAGTTGACCCCCGGAAAAAGATTGGATTAATTGATTGTCACTTGTCATTTTGTTTTTTGGGAAAGGAATCACTTGATTTAGAATTGATGTTTCCTTTCTTGAAATTTCCCTTAAGGGGAGTCTTATTTCCATAAGAGTCAGATTTATATTTAGAGGAGTAAGAAGGTTTACCTGAAGAAGCTGAACTCTGATTGTGAGAATATCTTACCTTACGTAAGGCTGCCTGAACATTCTTGTTCTAGATTTCGGATAAAAGACGGTCTCTTCGGATTTCTATACATTCTGCTCTTTTACCGCAGATCACTTGCATGGTTTGGTCGAAATTTAGCTGAACTTTGGATCCTGAACCAAAGGAGGTTGATGACTTAGTACAGGCCAACGCAGAATAGATCTGTAACCGGAACCGCAATCGTAAGCGTAACCGTAAGAATGAGTTAAAGAAAGATAGGTATATTGTTTATCCTTCTCTAACTCATTCTTACGCTTACGGTTACGATTGCGGTTCCAGTTACAGATCTATTCAGCGTTGGTCTTATATAAGGTTTCTGCACTGAGATCCTGTGGATTGGCAAAGGCCCAATTGACGATGTCCTGAAGGTTATTTTTTAGACGAGATTGGCGAAACAGAAGGAACAGGTGGTACAGAAGAAGGAGGCAGATTTTTAGTAACAACGTTTGCAAGGAAATTAATTTGATCTTGTAAATCTTGTAAGCGAACGGATACCAAAGTAGAAAGAGAAAGAGATAAAAGTAGAGAAAGACAAGGAATACAAGGCGAGTATACAACAGCTTCTCTCATAGGGATGCCGTGTATCAGCCAAAAGCATATAATACAATATGGTGTCGCCTCTAGTGGCATGAACAGCAAATTATTCAAATTTGGATGATCCTTCTTCTTACAAATTGCTGCACATACAAGTAGTGCTTTTTTACTCAGTGGTGTTTTATTAGCGCATTTTAAATTCGTCACCATCGATAAGATAACTTTCGTAAAGGTTGTTTTTACTTTTAATGTTATTGTAATACTAAACAGATTCTAAACATAAATTCGTGCTCATGTAACCAAAATATATTTGACAAAACAAAAATTATAAATATTTGGAAAGTTCTAAGAGCATTGAAAAATAAAGTAAAATTGATTTTAGTTAATTTATTGAATACAATACGGCTAAAAATTGTAACTACCTGGACCTACATTCTGTGTAACTTTAGGGACTTGAAAATGCATGCTAATTTGTATGCAATTTGTGTAAGGTCGAACAGACGAAACATTTTGTAATTATCAATGTTACTAATGCAAATAACATTCAACGCTGTTTGTAATTAATGTACGTTAAGAAAGAACATAGTGTAGTTTCTTGGGTAATCTTTCCTGCCTTGCATTTTAAACAGATGCAAATTAGTTACTTTCAGGACTTATATGGTGTTGCCTCTAGTGGTATGAACAGCAATTTATTCAAATTTGAATGAACCTTCTTATTACACATTTCTGTACATACAAGTACAGTGGAACCTCAATTCTCCGAACTAACCTTGGCAATGCCTGATTCGGATAATCGAAAATTTGGATAATAGAGGTTTTAATGTTTTTCATAATTAAAGTAAAAAAATTGGATAGTTGAACTATATGTATTTAATTTAATAAATTTTTTAAAGATATATAAGTATATTTATGTAAATATATATATAATTTCATAAGAATATATTAATAAAACACAGAATATATAATTTTTTTAAACCTTTTTGGCATAAACAAACATAAATAATAAAATAAATAGAGAAAATAAATTTTAAAATTTGGATAGCCAAACAAATTCGGATAATAGAAATTCGAATAAAATGATTTTCGGTTCGGATAATAGAGGTTTCGGATAACAGAGGTTCGGATAATCAAAGTTCCACTGTAGTGCTTTTGTACTCAGTGGTGCTTTATTACCGCATTTCGAATTTGTCACCATCGTTAAGATAACTTTCGTAAAGGTTGTTTGTACTTTTAATGTTTGTCTGAAACTAAACAGATTTTAAACATGAAAGGCAAACGCAGAATAGAATCTTTAACCGAAACCGCAATCGTAAGCGTAACCGTAAAAATGAGTTAAAGAAGGATAGGTATATTGTTTATCCTTCTTTAACTCATTCTTATGGTTACGATTACTATTGTAATTCCGGTTAAAGATTATATTCTGCGTTGGCCTGAATTCGTGCTCATGTAACCAAAATATATTTGACAATACAAAAATTATAAATATTTGAAAAGTTCTAAGAGCATTGAAAAAGAAAAAAGTAAAGTTGATTTGAGTTAATCCTGTAATAAAAATTTATACACACCTCATGCGTAACGCTTTTTATGGTTGCCTAGCAACGGTAGTTAGGTACCAGTATTGCATAGCAACGGTTGCTAAGGAAAATTTTTGTTGCTCGCAACTGTTGTTGAGGACCAGTATTGCCTAGGAACAGTTGCTAAAGGTCAATATCGCATAGCAACGGTTGTTAAGGGAAATTTTTGTTGCCCAGCAACGGTTGTTAAGGGACAATTTTATTGCTTAACAACGGTTGCTTAGTGCTATTACATTAACACCATTGTTTAAAATTGGTGGCCTAGCAGTGGTTGCTAAGGTACAGTAACGTAGCAAAAATAAGTTAAATTTTCTTGCATAAGATAGCAACAAGATTAATTAAAATTGTTTGTTGTTTAGCAATGGTTGCTGAGGGTCATTTTCATATTGACTAGTGTTTAAAAATTGTTTCCAACCAACAAAGTCTAAAGATAATTTTGTTTATTATCTTTGGAAACAATTTTTTATTTAAAAGTCATTAGGGATTTCTTGGGAAAAATACTGTCTTCGTAGAATACACTTTTTATACAAAGAATGTATTTAAAATAATAAAAAAGATTATTCTTTAGAGGATAAATCTTTATTTTGACAATAATTTAATTCGAAAAATTATTTCAGAAAATAAGTATGTGAGCACTTTTTATACCAGATATACATAGATCTGATTGCGTACTCGTTGTTATATTTACTATCATTATCGTCAAAAATGGAATTTTTAAGTTTGTTTTTAAATATTAATAATTTGATACCTGTTAAGAATTATTGCTAATATGAAAAATTATGTATAGGGTAAACCAGACAGTAGTCGGCCACACTACAGTAGTCGGCCACTTTTCAAGTTTGAATAGCTATAAAACTGTACGAGATAAAAATATGTTCAAAGTTACTAATCATTTCTAAGATGATTGTAAACAAATGTAAACTTTTTTAATAGAACAAAAAAATTTTTTTGACGGTTTTTGAAAGCTTTTAAAAGTGGCCGATTACTGTCGGTTTAGATGGCCGATTACTGTCGGATTCTTACTTGTTTATTTACTAATTTTTTTTTACGAATAAAAAATTTTTTTTCATGAACATGATTGGTTTAATAGTTTTGTGTGATCGTGAGGAACAACATCACATTAAAAGAATTCGAAAAAAATATGATTTGCTCTTTTAAAACAGCGTTAATTAAAAAGATTGCTTTTAGGTGGCCGACTACTGTCGGATTCTAACTTTTTTTTGTGAATTTTTTTAACGAATATGAAATTTTTTTTTCTAAACATTATTGGTATACTAGTTTTGTAGGAGCATTAGGAACAATTACTTATGAAAGAAATTTTCCAAAAATTTTAATTGTAATTTTTAAACAATATTCATTAAAAAGATTTTCTTAAGTGGCCGACTACTGTCTGGTTTACCCTATATGGAATTATATAAATAAATAATATGAATTATTATTTATTAAGTAAAAATTAAAAAAAAATAAATATTAAATTTAGCGCGCTTAAGTGAGCCTTTATTCTCGTTTATGAAATGCAATACGGGCAGTAGAGGTGTGCGAGCGCCTTTATTCTCGTTTATGAAATGCTATACGGATAAAAATTCTAACTTCCTGGACCTATATACTGTGTAACTTTGGGGACTTGATAATGCATGCAAATTTGTATGCAATTTGGGCAAAGTCCAACAGATGAAAATTTTTGTATTTACCAATGTAACTATTTCAAATAACTTTCAATGATATTTGTCATTTATATAAGTAAAGAAAGAACATAGGGTAGTTTCTTCGGTAATCTTTTCTGCCTTGTATTTTAAACAGATTCAAAATAGACATTTTTAGGACTTGTATGAAATACAATATGGTGTCGCCTCTAGTGGCATGAACAGTAATTTATTCAAATTCGGATGAACCTTCTTCTTACAAATTGCTGCACATACAAGTAGTGCTTTTTTACTCAGTGGTGTTTTATTAGCGCATTTTAAATTCGTCGCCATCGTTAAGATAACTTTCGTAAAGGTTGTTTATACTTTTAATGTTATTGTAAAACTAAACAGATTTTAAACATAAATTCGTGCTCATGTAACCAAAATATATTTAACAAAACAAAAATTATAAATATTTGGAAAATTCTAAAAGCATTGAAAAATAAAGTAAAATTGATTTTAGTTAATTTATTGAATACAATACGGCTAAAAATTGTAACTTCCTGGACCTACATTCTGTGTAACTTTAGGGACTTGAAAATGCATGCTAATTTGTATGCAATTTGTGTAAAGTCGAACAGACGAAACATTTTGTAATTATCAATGTAACTGATGCAAATAACATTTATCGTTATTTGTAATTAATGTACGTTAAGAAAGAACATAGTGTAGTTTCTTGGGTAATCTTTCCTGCCTTGCATTTTAAACAGATGCAAATTAGTTACATTCAGGAATATTGTTTATCCTTCTTTAACTCATTCTTATGGTTACGATTACGATTTAATTCCGGTTAAAGATTATATTCTGCGTTGGCCTGAATTCGTGCTCATGTAACCAAAATATATTTGACAATACAAAAATTATAAATATTTGAAAAGTTCTAAGAGCATTGAAAAAGAAAAAAGTAAAGTTGATTTGAGTTAATCCTGTAATAAAAATTTATACACACCTCATGCGTAACGCTTTTTATGGTTGCCTAGCAACGGTAGTTAGGTACCAGTATTGCATAGCAACGGTTGCTAAGGAAAATTTTTGTTGCTCGCAACTGTTGTTGAGGACCAGTATTGCCTAGGAACAGTTGCTAAAGGTCAATATAGCATAGCAACGGTTGTTAAGGGAAATTTTTGTTGCCCAGCAACGGTTGTTAAGGGACAATTTTATTGCTTAACAACGGTTGCTTAGTGCTATTACATTAACACCATTGTTTAAAATTAGTGGCCTAGCAGTGGTTGCTAAGGTACAGTAACGTAGCAAAAATAAGTTAAATTTTCTTGCATAAGATAGAAACAAGATTAATTAAAATTGTTTGTTGTTTAGCAATGGTTGCTGAGGGTCATTTTCATATTGACTAGTGTTTAAAAATTGTTTCCAACCAACAAAGTCTAAAGATAATTTTGTTTATTATCTTTGGAAACAATTTTTTATTTAAAAGTCATTAGGGATTTCTTGGGAAAAATACTGTCTTCGTAGAATACACTTTTTATACAAAGAATGTATTTAAAATAATAAAAAAGATTATTCTTTAGAGGATAAATCTTTATTTTGACAATAATTTAATTCGAAAAATTATTTCAGAAAATAAGTATGTGAGCACTTTTTATACCAGATATACATAGATCTGATTGCGTACTCGTTGTTATATTTACTATCATTATCGTCAAAAATGGAATTTTTAAGTTTGTTTTTAAATATTAATAATTTGATACCTGTTAAGAATTATTGCTAATATGAAAAATTATGTATAGGGTAAACCAGACAGTAGTCGGCCACCCTACAGTAGTCGGCCACTTTTCAAGTTTGAATAGCTATAAAACTGTACGAGATAAAAATATGTTCAAAGTTACTAATCATTTCTAAGATGATCGTAAACAAATGTAAACTTTTTTAATAGAACAAAAAAATTTTTTTGACGGTTTTTGAAAGCTTTTAAAAGTGGCCGATTACTGTCGGTTTAGATGGCCGATTACTGTCGGATTCTTACTTGTTTATTTACTAATTTTTTTTTACGAAAAAAAAATTTTTTTTCATGAACATGATTGGTTTAATAGTTTTGTGTGATCGTAAGGAACAACATCACATTAAAAGAATTCGAAAAAAATATGATTTGCTCTTTTAAAACAGCGTTAATTAAAAAGATTGCTTTTAGGTGGCCGACTACTGTCGGATTCTAACTTTTTTTTGTGAATTTTTTTAACGAATATGAAATTTTTTTTTCTAAACATTATTGGTATACTAGTTTTGTAGGAGCATTAGGAACAATTACTTATGAAAGAAATTTTCCAAAATTTTAATTGTAATTTTTAAACAATATTCATTAAAAAGATTTTCTTAAGTGGCCGACTACTGTCTGGTTTACCCTATATGGAATTATATAAATAAATAATATGAATTATTATTTATTAAGTAAAAATTAAAAAAAAAATAAATATTAAATTTAGCGCGCTTAAGTGAGCCTTTATTCTCGTTTATGAAATGCAATACGGGCAGTAGAGGTGTGCGAGCGCCTTTATTCTCGTTTATGAAATGCAATACGGATAAAAATTCTAACTTTCTGGACCTATATACTGTGTAACTTTGGGGACTTGATAATGCATGCAAATTTGTATGCAATTTGGGCAAAGTCCAACAGATGAAAATTTTTGTATTTACCAATGTAACTATTTCAAATAACTTTCAATGATATTTGTCATTTATATAAGTAAAGAAAGAACATAGGGTAGTTTCTTCGGTAATCTTTTCTGCCTTGTATTTTAAACAGATTCAAATTAGTTACTTTCAGGACTTGTATGAAATACAATATGGTGTCGCCTCTAGTGGCATGAACAGTAATTTATTCAAATTCGGATGAACCTTTTTCTTACAAATTGCTGCACATACAAGTAGTGCTTTTTTACTCAGTGGTGTTTTATTAGCGCATTTTAAATTCGTCGCCATCGTTAAGATAACTTTCGTAAAGGTTGTTTATACTTTTAATGTTATTGTAAAACTAAACAGATTTTAAACATAAATTCGTGCTCATGTAACCAAAATATATTTAACAAAACAAAAATTATAAATATTTGGAAAGTTCTAAAAGCATTGAAAAATAAAGTAAAATTGATTTTAGTTAATTTATTGAATACAATACGGCTAAAAATTGTAACTTCCTGGACCTACATTCTGTGTAACTTTAGGGACTTGAAAATGCATGCTAATTTGTATGCAATTTGTGTAAAGTCGAACAGACGAAACATTTTGTAATTATCAATGTAACTGATGCAAATAACATTTATCGTTATTTGTAATTAATGTACGTTAAGAAAGAACATAGTGTAGTTTCTTGGGTAATCTTTCCTGCCTTGCATTTTAAACAGATGCAAATTAGTTACATTCAGGAATATTGTTTATCCTTCTTTAACTCATTCTTATGGTTACGATTACGATTTAATTCCGGTTAAAGATTATATTCTGCGTTGGCCTGAATTCGTGCTCATGTAACCAAAATATATTTGACAATACAAAAATTATAAATATTTGGAAAGTTCTAAGAACATTGAAAAAGAAAAAAGTAAAGTTGATTTGAGTTAATACTGTAATAAAAATTTATACACACCTCATGCGTAACGCAGATTTTAAACATAAATTCGTTTTTATGTAACCAAAATATATTTGACAAAACAAAAATTATAAATATTTGGAAAGTTCTAAAAACATTGAAAAAGAAAAAAGTAAAGTTGATTTGAGTTAATCCTATAATAAAAATTTATACACACATCATGCGCAACGCTTTTTTTGGTTGCCTAGCAACGGTTGTTAAGTAACAGTATTGCATAGCAACGGTTGCTAAGGAAAATTTTTCTTGCTCGCAACTTTTGTTGAGGACCAGTATTGCCTAGGAACAGTTGCTAAAGGTCAATATCGCATAGCAACGGTTGTTAAGGGAAATTTTTGTTGCCCAGCAACGTTTGTTAAGGGACAATTTTATTGCTTAACAACGGTTGCTAAGTGCTATTATTTTAACACCATTGTTTAAAATTAGTGGCCTAGCAATGGTTGCTAAGGTACAGTAACGTAGCAAAAATAAGTTAAATTTTCTTGCATAGGATAGCAACAAGTTTAATTAAAATTGTTTGTTGTATAGCAATGGTTGCTGAGGGTTATTTTCTTATTGACTTGTGTTTAAAAATTGTTTCCTACCAACAAAGTCTAAAGATAATTTTGTTTATTATCTTTGGAAACAATTTTTTATTTAAAAGTCATTAGGGATTTCTTGGGAAAAATACTGTCTTCGTAGAATACACTTTTTATACAAAGAATGTATTTAAAATAATAAAAAAGATTATTCTTTAGAGGATAAATCTTTATTTTGACAATAATTTAATTCGAAAAATTATTTCAGAAAATAAGTATGTGAGCACTTTTTATACCAGATATACATAGATCTGATTGCGTACTCGTTGTTATATTTACTATCATTATCGTCAAAAATGGAATTTTTAAGTTTGTTTTTAAATATTCATAATTTGATACCTGTTAAGAATTACTGCTAATATAAAAAATTATGTACACTCAGATGCATTAATGCTGTCCTTCCGGTTTGACCGTATTTTGCAAAGTCGTATCATTACTGCTAAAATGTTTTCAGTTTATGACATATAAGAACATTCGTATGTCACGAACTAAGAATATTTTATAAAAATGACACGATTTTTCAAAATTCCTTTAAACCGGAAGGACAGCATTAATGCATATGAGTGTATATATGGAATTATATAAATAAATAATATGAATAATTTTTTATTAAATAAAAATTAAAAAGAAATAAATATTAAATTCAGCGCGCTTAAGCGAGCCTTTATTCTCGTTCATGAAATGCAATACGGATAAAAATTGTAACTTCCTGGACCTATATACTGTGTAACTTTGGGGACTTGAAAATGCATGCTAATTTGTATGCAATTTGTGTAAAGTCGAACAGATGAAAATTTTTGTATTTACCAATGTAACTATTTCAAATAACTTTCAATGATATTTGTCATTTATATAAGTGAAGAAAGAACATAGTTTAGTTTCTTGGGTAATCTTTTCTGCCTTGTATTTTAAACAGATTCAAATTAGTTACTTTCAGGACTTGTATGAAATACAATATGGTGTCGCCTCTAGTGGCATGAACAGCAATTTATTCAAATTTGGATGATCCTTCTTCTTACAAATTGCTGCACATACAAGTAGTGCTTTTTTACTCAGTGGTATTTTATTAGCGCATTTTAAATTCGTCACCATCGTTAAGATAACTTTCGTAAAGGTTGTTTTTACTTTCAATGTTATTGTAAAACTAAACAGATTTTAAACATAAATTCGTGCTGATGTAACCAATATATATTTGACAAAACAAAAATTATAAATATTTGGAAAGTTCTAAGAGCATTGAAAAATAAAGTAAAATTGATTTTAGTTAATTTATTGTAGACGATACGGCTAAAAATTGTAACTTTCTGGACCTATATTCTTTGTAACTTTCGGGACTTGAAAATGCATGCTAATTGTATGCAATTTGTGTAAAGTCGAGCAGACGAAACAATTTGTAATTATCAATGTAACTAATTGTAACTTCCTGGACCTATATACTGCGTAACTTCGGGGACTTGGTAATTCATGCAAATTTGTATGCAATTTGTGTAACTAATGCAAATAACTTTCAACGATATTTGTCATTATTATATGTAAAAAAAGAACATATAGTAGTTTCTTCAGTAATCTTTTCTGCCTTGTATTTTAAACAGATTCAAAATAGACATTTTCAGGACTTGTATGAAATACAATATGGTGTCGCCTCTAGTGGCATGAACAGCAATTTATTCAAATTTGGATGATCCTTCTTCTTACAAATTGCTGCACATACAAGTAGTACTTTTTTACTCAGTGGTATTTTATTAGCGCATTTTAAATTCGTCACCATCGTTAAGATAACTTTCGTAAAGGTTGTTTTTACTTTCAATGTTATTGTAAAACTAAACAGATTTTAAACATAAATTCGAGCTGATGTAACCAATATATATTTGACAAAACAAAAATTTTAAATATTTGGAAAGTTCTAAGAGCATTGAAAAATAAAGTAAAATTGATTTTAGTTAATTTATTGTAGACGATACGGCTAAAAATTGTAACTTTCTGGACCTATATTCTTTGTAACTTTCGGGACTTGAAAATGCATGCTAATTGTATGCAATTTGTGTAAAGTCGAGCAGACGAAACAATTTGTAATTATCAATGTAACTAATTGTAACTTCCTGGACCTATATACTGCGTAACTTCGGGGACTTGGTAATTCATGCAAATTTGTATGCAATTTGTGTAACTAATGCAAATAACTTTCAATGATATTTGTCATTTATATAAGTGAAGAAAGAACATAGTTTAGTTTCTTGGGTAATCTTTTCTGCCTTGTATTTTAAACAGATTCAAATTAGTTACTTTCAGGACTTGTATGAAATACAATATGGTGTCGCCTCTAGTGGCATGAACAGCAATTTATTCAAATTTGGATGATCCTTTTTCTTACAAATTGCTGCACATACAAGTAGTGCTTTTTTACTCAGTGGTGTTTTATTAGCGCATTTTAAATTCGTCACCATCGTTAAGATAACTTTCGTAAAGGTTGTTTTTACTTTTAATGTTATTGTAAAACTAAGCAGATTTTAAACATAAATTCGTTTTTATGTAACCAAAATATATTTGACAAAACAAAAATTATAAATATTTGGAAAGTTCTAAAAACATTGAAAAAGAAAAAAGTAAAGTTGATTTGAGTTAATCCTATAATAAAAATTTATACACACATCATGCGTAACGCTTTTTTTGGTTGCCTAGCAACGGTTGTTAAGTAACAGTATTGCATAGCAACGGTTGCTAAGGAAAATTTTTCTTGCTCGCAACTTTTGTTGAGGACCAGTATTGCCTAGGAACAGTTGCTAAAGGTCAATATCGCATAGCAACGGTTGTTAAGGGAAATTTTTGTTGCCCAGCAACGTTTGTTAAGGGACAATTTTATTGCTTAACAACGGTTGCTAAGTGCTATTATTTTAACACCATTGTTTAAAATTAGTGGCCTAGCAATGGTTGCTAAGGTACAGTAACGTAGCAAAAATAAGTTAAATTTTCTTGCATAGGATAGCAACAAGTTTAATTAAAATTGTTTGTTGTATAGCAATGGTTGCTGAGGGTTATTTTCTTATTGACTTGTGTTTAAAAATTGTTTCCTACCAACGGTGACTAAAGATAATTTTGTTTATTATTTTTGGAAACAATTTTTTATTTAAAAGTCATTGAGGATTTCTAGAGAAAAATACTGATTTCGTAGAATACACATTTTTATACAAAGAATGTATTTAAAATAATAAAGAAGATTATTCTTTATAGTATACATCTTTATTTTGACAATAATTTTTTTCGACCAATTATTTTAGAAAACAAGTATGTGCACACTTTTTATACCAGAGATACATAGATCTGATTGCGTACTCGTTGTTATATTTACTATCATTATCGTCATAAATGGAATTTTTAAGTCTGTTTTTAAATATTAATAATTTGATACCTGTTCAAGAATTACTGCTAATATAAAAAATTATGTACACTCAGATGCATTAATGCTGTCCTTCCGGTTTGACCGTATTTTGCAAAGTCGTATCATTACTGCTAAAATGTTTTCAGTTCATGACATATAAGAACATTCGTATGTCACGAACTAAGAATATTTTATAAAAATGACACGATTTTTCAAAATTCCTTTAAACCGGAAGGACAGCATTAATGCATATGAGTGTATATATGGAATTATATAAATAAATAATATGAATAATTTTTTATTAAATAAAAATTAAAAAGAAATAAATATTAAATTCAGCGCGCTTAAGCGAGCCTTTATTCTCGTTCATGAAATGCAATACGGATAAAAATTGTAACTTCCTGGACCTATATACTGTGTAACTTTGGGGACTTGATAATGCATGCAAATTTGTATGCAATTTAAGTAAAGTCCAACAGATGAAAATTTTTGTATTTACCAATGTAACTATTTCAAATAACTTTCAATGATATTTGTCATTTATATAAGTGAAGAAAGAACATAGTTTAGTTTCTTGGGTAATCTTTTCTGCCTTGTATTTTAAACAGATTCAAATTAGTTACTTTCAGGACTTGTATGAAATACAATATGGTGTCGCCTCTAGTGGCATGAACAGCAATTTATTCAAATTTGGATGATCCTTCTTCTTACAAATTGCTGCACATACAAGTAGTACTTTTACTGAGTGGTGTTTTATTAGCGCATTTCAAATTCGTCACCATCGTTAAGATAACTTTCGTAAAGGTTGTTTTTACTTTCAATGTTATTGTAAAACTAAACAGATTTTAAACATAAATTCGTGCTGATGTAACCAATATATATTTGACAAAACAAAAATTATAAATATTTGGAAAGTTCTAAGAGCATTGAAAAATAAAGTAAAATTGATTTTAGTTAATTTATTGTAGACGATACGGCTAAAAATTGTAACTTTCTGGACCTATATTCTTTGTAACTTTCGGGACTTGAAAATGCATGCTAATTGTATGCAATTTGTGTAAAGTCGAGCAGACGAAACAATTTGTAATTATCAATGTAACTAATTGTAACTTCCTGGACCTATATACTGCGTAACTTCGGGGACTTGGTAATTCATGCAAATTTGTATGCAATTTGTGTAACTAATGCAAATAACTTTCAACGATATTTGTCATTATTATATGTAAAAAAAGAACATATGGTAGTTTCTTCAGTAATCTTTTCTGCCTTGTATTTTAAACAGATTCAAAATAGACATTTTCAGGACTTGTATGAAATACAATATGGTGTCGCCTCTAGTGGAATGAACAGCAATTTATTCAAATTTGGATGATCCTTCTTCTTACAAATAGCTGCACATACAAGTAGTGCTTTTTTACTCAGTGGTATTTTATTAGCGCATTTTAAATTCGTCACCATCGTTAAGATAACTTTCGTAAAGGTTGTTTTTACTTTCAATGTTATTGTAAAACTAAACAGATTTTAAACATAAATTCGTGCTGATGTAACCAATATATATTTGACAAAACAAAAATTATAAATATTTGGAAAGTTCTAAGAGCATTGAAAAATAAAGTAAAATTGATTTTAGTTAATTTATTGTAGACGATACGGCTAAAAATTGTAACTTTCTGGACCTATATTCTTTGTAACTTTCGGGACTTGAAAATGCATGCTAATTGTATGCAATTTGTGTAAAGTCGAGCAGACGAAACAATTTGTAATTATCAATGTAACTAATTGTAACTTCCTGGACCTATATACTGCGTAACTTCGGGGACTTGGTAATTCATGCAAATTTGTATGCAATTTGTGTAACTAATGCAAATAACTTTCAACGATATTTGTCATTATTATATGTAAAAAAAGAACATATGGTAGTTTCTTCAGTAATCTTTTCTGCCTTGTATTTTAAACAGATTCAAAATAGACATTTTCAGGACTTGTATGAAATACAATATGGTGTCGCCTCTAGTGGCATGAACAGAAATTTATTCAAATTTGGATGATCCTTCTTCTTACAAATTGCTGCACATACAAGTAGTGCTTTTTTACTCAGTGGTATTTTATTAGCGCATTTTAAATTCGTCACCATCGTTAAGATAACTTTCGTAAAGGTGGTTTTTACTTTCAATGTTATTGTAAAACTAAACAGATTTTAAACATAAATTCGTGCTGATGTAACCAATATATATTTGACAAAACAAAAATTATAAATATTTGGAAAGTTCTAAGAGCATTGAAAAATAAAGTAAAATTGATTTTAGTTAATTTATTGTAGACGATACGGCTAAAAATTGTAACTTTCTGGACCTATATTCTTTGTAACTTTCGGGACTTGAAAATGCATGCTAATTGTATGCAATTTGTGTAAAGTCGAGCAGACGAAACAATTTGTAATTATCAATGTAACTAATTGTAACTTCCTGGACCTATATACTGCGTAACTTCGGGGACTTGGTAATTCATGCAAATTTGTATGCAATTTGTGTAACTAATGCAAATAACTTTCAATGATATTTGTCATTTATATAAGTGAAGAAAGAACATAGTTTAGTTTCTTGGGTAATCTTTTCTGCCTTGTATTTTAAACAGATTCAAATTAGTTACTTTCAGGACTTGTATGAAATACAATATGGTGTCGACTCTTGTGGCATGAACAGCAATTTATTCAAATTTGGATGATCCTTCTTCTTACAAATTGCTGCACATACAAGTAGTACTTTTACTGAGTGGTGTTTTATTAGCGCATTTCAAATTCGTCACCATCGTTAAGATAACTTTCGTAAAGGTTGTTTTTACTTTCAATGTTATTGTAAAACTAAACAGATTTTAAACATAAATTCGTGCTGATGTAACCAATATATATTTGACAAAACAAAAATTATAAATATTTGGAAAGTTCTAAGAGCATTGAAAAATAAAGTAAAATTTATTTTAGTTAATTTATTGTAGACGATACGGCTAAAAATTGTAACTTTCTGGACCTATATTCTTTGTAACTTTCGGGACTTGAAAATGCATGCTAATTGTATGCAATTTGTGTAAAGTCGAGCAGACGAAACTATTTGTAATTATCAATGTAACTAATTGTAACTTCCTGGACCTATATACTGCGTAACTTCGGGGACTTGGTAATTCATGCAAATTTGTATGCAATTTGTGTAACTAATGCAAATAACTTTCAATGATATTTGTCATTTATATAAGTGAAGAAAGAACATAGTTTAGTTTCTTGGGTAATCTTTTCTGCCTTGTATTTTAAACAGATTCAAATTAGTTACTTTCAGGACTTGTATGAAATACAATATGGTGTCGCCTCTTGTGGCATGAACAGCAATTTATTCAAATTTGGATGATCCTTCTTCTTACAAATTGCTGCACATACAAGTAGTACTTTTACTGAGTGGTGTTTTATTAGCGCATTTCAAATTCGTCACCATCGTTAAGATAACTTTCGTAAAGGTTGTTTTTACTTTCAATGTTATTGTAAAACTAAACAGATTTTAAACATAAATTGGTGCTGATGTAACCAATATATATTTGACAAAACAAAAATTATAAATATTTGGAAAGTTCTAAGAGCATTGAAAAATAAAGTAAAATTTATTTTAGTTAATTTATTGTAGACGATACGGCTAAAAATTGTAACTTTCTGGACCTATATTCTTTGTAACTTTCGGGACTTGAAAATGCATGCTAATTGTATGCAATTTGTGTAAAGTCGAGCAGACGAAACAATTTGTAATTATCAATGTAACTAATTGTAACTTCCTGGACCTATATACTGCGTAACTTCGGGGACTTGGTAATTCATGCAAATTTGTATGCAATTTGTGTAACTAATGCAAATAACTTTCAATGATATTTGTCATTTATATAAGTGAAGAAAGAACATATGGTAGTTTCTTCAGTAATCTTTTCTGCCTTGTATTTTAAACAGATTCAGATTAGACATTTTCAGGACTTGTATGAAATACAATATGGTGTCGCCTCTAGTGGCATGAACAGCAATTTATTCAAATTTGGATGATCCTTCTTCTTACAAATTGCTGCACATACAAGTAGTGCTTTTTTACTCAGTGGTATTTTATTAGCGCATTTTAAATTCGTCACCATCGTTAAGATAACTTTCGTAAAGGTTGTTTTTACTTTCAATGTTATTGTAAAACTAAACAGATTTTAAACATAAATTCGTGCTGATGTAACCAATATATATTTGACAAAACAAAAATTATAAATATTTGGAAAGTTCTAAGAGCATTGAAAAATAAAGTAAAATTGATTTTAGTTAATTTATTGTAGACGATACGGCTAAAAATTGTAACTTTCTGGACCTATATTCTTTGTAACTTTCGGGACTTGAAAATGCATGCTAATTGTATGCAATTTGTGTAAAGTCGAGCAGACGAAACAATTTGTAATTATCAATGTAACTAATTGTAACTTCCTGGACCTATATACTGCGTAACTTCGGGGACTTGGTAATTCATGCAAATTTGTATGCAATTTGTGTAACTAATGCAAATAACTTTCAATGATATTTGTCATTTATATAAGTGAAGAAAGAACATAGTTTAGTTTCTTGGGTAATCTTTTCTGCCTTGTATTTTAAACAGATTCAAATTAGTTACTTTCAGGACTTGTATGAAATACAATATGGTGTCGCCTCTTGTGGCATGAACAGCAATTTATTCAAATTTGGATGATCCTTCTTCTTACAAATTGCTGCACATACAAGTAGTACTTTTACTGAGTGGTGTTTTATTAGCGCATTTCAAATTCGTCACCATTGTTAAAATAACTTTTGTAAAGGTTGTTTTTACTTTTAGTGTTATTGTAAAAGTAAACAGATTTTAAACATAAATTTGTGCTCATGTAACCAAAATATATTTGACAAAACAAAAATTATAAATATTTGAAAATTTCTAAGACGGTAGGTAAGTACCAGTATAGCATAGCAACGGTTGCTAAGGAAAATTTTTGTTGCTCGCAACTGTTGTTGAGGACCAGTATTGCCTAGGAACAGTTGTTAAAGGTCAATATCGCATAGCAACGGTTGTTAAGGTAAATTTTTGTTGCCCAGCAACGTTTGTTAAGAGACAATTATATTGATTAACAACGGTTGCTTAGTGCTATTATTTTAACACCATTGTTTAAAATTGGTGGCCTAGCAATTGTTGCTAAGGTACAGTAACGTAGCAAAAATAAGTTAAATGTTCTTGCATAGGATAGCAACAAGTTTAATTAAAATTGTTTGTTGTATAGCAATAATTGCTAAGGGTTATTTTCTTATTGACTAGTATTTAAAAATTGTTTCCTACCAACGGTGACTAAAGATAATTTTGTTTATTATTTTTGGAAACAATTTTTTATTTAAAAGTCATTGAGGATTTCTAGAGAAAAATACTGATTTCGTAGAATACACATTTTTATACAAAGAATGTATTTAAAATAATAAAGAAGATTATTCTTTATAGTATACATCTTTATTTTGACAATAATTTTTTTCGACAAATTATTTTAGAAAACAAGTATGTGCACACTTTTTATACCAGAGATACATAGATCTAATTGTGTTCTCGTTGTTATATTTACTATCATTATCGTCAAAAATGGAATTTTTAAGTCTGTTTTTAAATATTAATAATTTGATACCTGTTCAAGAATTACTGCTAAAAAAAAATTATGTACACTCAGATGCATTAATGCTGTCCTTCCGGTTTGACCGTATTTTGCAAAGTCGTATCATTACTGCTAAAATGTTTTCAGTTCATGACATATAAGAACATCCGTATGTCACGAACTAAGAATATTTTATAAAAATGACACGATTTTTCAAAATTCCTTTAAACCGGAAGGACAGCATTAATGCATATGAGTGTATATATGGAATTATATAAATAAATAATATGAATAATTTTTTATTAAATAAAAATTAAAAAGAAATAAATATTAAATTCAGCGCGCTTAAGCGAGCCTTTATTCTCGTTCATGAAATGCAATACGGATAAAAATTGTAACTTCCTGGACCTATATACTGTGTAACTTTGGGGTCTTGATAATGCATGCAAATTTGTATGCAATTTGTGTTAAGTCCAACAGATGAAAATTTTTGTATTTACCAATGTAACAATTGCAAATAACATTCAACGATATTTGTCATTAATATAAGTAAAGGAAGAACATAGTGTAGTTTTTTGGGTAATCTTTTCTGCCTTGTATTTTAAACAGATTCAAATTAGTTACTTTCAGGACTTGTATGAAATACAATATGGTGTCGCCTCTAGTGGCATGAACAGCAATTTATTTAAATTTGGATGAACCTTCTTCTTACAAATTGCTGCACATACAAGTAGTGCTTTTTTACTCAGTGGTGTTTTATTAGCGCATTTTAAATTCGTCACCATCGTTAAGATAACTTTCGTAAAGGTTGTTTTTACTTTTAATGTTATTGTAAAACTAAACAGATTTTAAACATGAATTCGTGCTGATGTAAGCAAAATACATTTAACAAAGCAAAAATGATAAATATTTGTAAAAGTTCTAAGAGCATTGATAAATAAGAAAGTAAAATTAACTTTAGTTTATTTATTGAATACAATACGGATAAAAATTGTAACATCCTGGACCTACATTCTGTGTAACTTTAGGGACTTGAAAATGCATGCTAATTTTATAGGTTTTTTGATATCGAACGCGAATCTGTATTCAGAATTGTTCTATCACCCTAGGGTTTTCGGAAATGTAACCTTGAAAATGGCTGTTTTTGTGTACTATTTTGTTTTATAACAGGGTACAAAAATTTTTCCTTGGGTATTTATTCCATGCGTACGCAAAGCGCATAGCCTTCTCAACAATGTACAATTCTCTGTGGGCATTAGGTTGTCTTATGGATGTCCGAAGGATATTTTAAAGGTGACCTAAATCTCAGTGTCTTAAGAACATATAAAAGACATCATTTCCTCATCCTTAAGACATTCTATGTCTGTCCCAAAGATGTAGTCATACTTGACATGATTTGAACATTCTCAGGAGGCATTGGCGACAGGTTTAGGACAGTTATTGGACATACTCAGGACACTTTGAGGACACATGAAAATTACGTAAGTTGCGGAACTAGAGTAACTTACGTAATTAATTACTATAGTTACGAAACTTATGAAAATTATAGTTATATAAATTATATAGTAAATATAATTACGTATCATACATAATTTGCATGTGTCCTAAAAATGTCCTCAAAGTGTCTTTAAAATGTCTTAAAAATGTCCTGAAAATATCCTCAGAGTGCTCTGAGAGTGTTCTAAAAATGTCTTCAATGTCCTGAGAACGTCCTAAAGCTGTTGTTACCCTGGTTAAAGAACCGGACAGATTTCGGACTAATCCGAAATTTGTCCGAAACAATGCGGTTTATGGTCAGGTTTTTGTCATCCGCAATTAATTCGGAAAAATCCGAATTCTATACGGTTTGTAAACAACTAGTGAAATCGGAGTTGGTCAGATGAAGTCCGAAATTAATCAGTTAATTTTAACTAGTGAATCCGGAATTAGTCGGAAACAGTCAAAAGTTAGTCCGGACAATTTAGTGAATGTTAATAAAAAAAATTATACAAGTTTTACATATTAATTATTATTACTTTATGCTACATTCATCATATTTTTCGATTTACCTATCGCGATTTTATTTACATTAACTTAAAATTTCTAACGCTTGGGGATTCGAAACCTACATCTATCTAACATTATAACGCACCGAAATCGAATACACTAACCATTATACCACGCTTGCATGGAAGTTCAAATTCATAATAGAATTTATGAAGTGCCACAAAAAGAAATGACAAGAAACTAACACATCAGTGTTAATTTTAATATTGAAACAAGATATATAATAATACCTACTAGTAAATTTATAAAAGCAAACTGACTGCAGAATTAAATATTTTATTTACCGTAAGTAAATACCCTGAATAAAAAGTGGGACCGATTTCAGACTAATCCGGAATTTGTCCGCATCAGTACGGTTTATTGTGGAGTTTTTTCACCATGAATTAAGTTTGAAATCAAAACCGTTTTTTATAACTATTGAATCCGTAATTAGTCCGGTTTAGTCTGCAGTTATAGTCAGATCATATGCAACTAGTAACTACAGAAGAAATCCGGTTGGTTTAACCAGTGAATCCGCAGCTAATCCGAAACAGACTGCTTATGGACAGATTTTTGTCGCTCGGAATTTGTCCGGATAAATTCAAACTCAATGCAGTTTGTGTAAAACCAGTGAATCCGGAATTAGTTCGATCTAGTCCGAAGTTAGTCTGATAATACGCAACTTGCAAATGTGAAATTATTAAATCCGAAATTAATCTGGTTTTGGTCAGGATTTTGTCACACGAAATTATAATTATAGTTTGAATTTATCTGCATTTTATACAAATTGTTTTTAATATACAAATTCAATATTATACCAAAATCATTCCTGATTAAGTCCTTGAATTGGATTGAATATGGATTGTTTTGAACTGTCTGTGGATTGTACATATTTACAAAATCTTATAATAATAAGACTTATTTTCGGACTGGGGTGTTTTGGTTGGATATTATTCGGATTAACGCTGACTATTACCGGATTCTTTGCATACAGATTTTGGATTGTTCCATACTTGTTTCGGATTAAATTTTTTTTAACTGGATTAAATTCGGATTATTACGGACTGAATTCCTATTCTTTACATATTGATTTTGGATTATTTCGGATTTGTTTCGGATTATACCTTTTAGTTGGATTAAATCCGGATTGTTGCATATAATTTTCGGATTCTTATCATACAGTTTTCGGATTGTTTCGTACTTCTTTCTGAAAAGGATTTTGCCACACTTAGTTTCAAATTGTTGCGGACTAATACCGGAATTCTTACTTACAGAGTTCGGATTGCTCCGGACATTTTGCGGATTAAGTTTTTTTAACTAGATTAAACTCGGATTGTTGCGGACTGATTCCGTATTCTTTACATATTGATATCGGATAATTGCGTACTAATTTTAGAAGAATTCTTCACCGGTAATAAATACGGATTCTTGTGGACTAATTACGGACTGAATTCGTAGACATTCAGGATTACTCCGGAGTGTTTTCGGATTCAGGTTTTCGTTCGGATTGATATCAGACTATCGCGGATCATTTTCGGACCTTTTTACTACAATTTTCGGACTAATCCATACTAATCTGTCTGTATTTAATCTGGAATTAGTCCGAAATTTTTACCAGGGTAATGTTTCCTGAGAATGTTCAATCATGCCTTCAACGTTTTCTGCGAAAGTCTCAAATACTTATTGAAAATCTCCATATGGATAACATTTGCACGTCTTCAAGCCAGACATAGAATTTTATTAAAAAAGTTTTAAGTCTCCCTTTAAGACATCTTCAGGCTATCTTTTTAAGACATTTGTAAGATATCTTTGGGATATTTTAAAGATGTCTTTTTACACTGTACTAAGAACATTCTGAAAAGAATATGTTGTTGAGGAAACGGCAAAAATGCCGTTTTCGAGATATTTTTTGTTTTTTATTTGATTAAAAAAATTTAAACAATGGGTTCTTATAATATGTATACAAAGGCTCATATCCTTCTAAACAGTCTACAATTGCACTTTTAAAAATATATATTTTTCTATAAGTTATGCTTGTTTGCAAACAAGAAAAAAGTGTTATTTTAAGACTAAAAGTATTATTCAAACAACACGCAACATTTTAAACCGAAACTTTGTGATTTTAACACTGCATTGGTGTTCAAATAATACTAGAGTGTGACAAGTTAACACTGGAGGGTGTTAAATTAATATTTATTTTTAATGGGGTTAAAGTAACACCAAAATTTTGTTAAAACAACACCATGTAAAAACTATACGCAACAAATTTAGCATAGGGGAGACCGGGGCTAAACCGGACACGGGGCTAAACCGGACAAGTCAAATATTTCCGAAACCGTGAAGAATTTCAAATCATGTAAGTAACCTATGAACGCGCAATTTCGTGATGCATATGCTGCATGAGGTTTAAGGGACGTGTCATTTTTCTTGTAATAATAGTTGCCGTTAATATATGAAAATGTCATTTTTTGAGGTAAAAGTAAAAAAAAATTTTCTCATTTTTTTTTGGTTTTTATCGTTAAAGTTAAAGTGAAAATATCATACTGCAATTTTTCTTTTAGCTCAAGGTGTACTGAGAATAGTAGAAAAAAAGTTTCATGGAAAACGTTAAGATGAAAAAATATATTGCAGGTTAATTATAAGATGACGGTGTGGGGCTGAATCGGACATCGTGGTAAAAAACAACCAAATCTTTGAATACTTTAATTTATTTTATACTAATTAACTATTTTATATTATATTCTTTGCATAGAACCATTTCAAAAAAAAAAGAAATAAATAATTTATATTAAAACTTGAATTCGCAAGCGAGTTGCTACACACAGACAAGTCTGAAAACTGTAATTCATTTTATATTATATTAATTACCGATTTTACAGTTTATATTATATTCTTTGTATAGAAGTATCTGCAAATAAATAAAAGAAGAATTGATTTGACTTTTTTACCAAAAAAAAGAAAATTTGTATCTCATTCTTTAATTAATTAGCCGTGTCCGATTTAGCCCCATGGGGTGTCCGGTTTAGCCCCACCAATTTTCGTATTTTCGTTTTCGAGGTAGTCACCTTCGAAGCAATATATCTCCAAAGCTACTGTAGTTTTTTAAAATCGAACAACTGCGATTTGTAGGTGAAGGTACAAGCTTCAAAACGGTACATTACTTTTTAACAAAAAATATGTTTTTGTATGAGTTTTCTGGTCAAATACCAAATCAGTCCGGTTTAGCCCCGGTCTCCTCTATATTTTTTACTGTGTGAAGTTCGTATCGTAACGTAAAATGGGTTAACAGTGAGAAAAATATTAATGTAATATTAATATTATTAATTTTAACTCATTAAATTTCAAGCAGAAACCAATATTTTATTAAACAGTCTATTAGATTCTTAGGAAAATGAAATATAAATTGACCACTGTTCTTTTGCTTCTTATTTCCAATTGCTTAACAATAATTTAACATAAGCAAATACAATTCATCGAAAAATTGATATTTTTGAAAGGTTCAAATAGGAGATTATTGAGAAGGATATGAACTTTCGTAAGCAATTCATGAAAACCCTAAAAAATGTTGAGCCCTAATAAAATATAAAAATATCCCAAAAGCCGACATCAGAGGATAAACACAACCTGAAAATTAAATCTCAAGGTCATATGTCAAACGTCAGATGTCCTCCTCCCTCTACCTCACTCTTAGTTGGGGATGTCCAATTTTATGTTAGATTAGTCTTATAGCTTTATGGGACTATAAGTAAAAAACATTTGTTAATAGACCTTTTTAGAGCTATTTTTGACAACAATAGTATATTTAAGGTAATTCTGCGTTACTCACATTGAGGACCGCTATGTTGCGTCAAATAAAAGACAATTTTAACCTATTTCTTAAATTATAACAAAAAGGAAGCATAATATTGACTCTAAAAGGTCGTTACCCAACAGTTTGAAAAATCATTCAATTTTACCATAAAGTTTAATTTAACGCACATAGGTAAAATCTACTTGTAGTTTGACGTATTTTTTGAATAAGGAAATCATAATAAAAAACATTAGTCCCTAATGAGGTCTTACACATTGAATTCCCCATTCATGTCATGCAAAAATTAATTGAATTTGGTTACCCAATTAATAATAATAATAATTAATTATTAATAATTAATAATAGTAATTAATTATTAATAACACTGGCACACAAAAAAATTGATGCTCTGAGCTTTTGATCAGACTATGACTACTTTATGATTTTGGGGTCACTGAAACCGAAAGTAAAGTTTATTTAACCCCATCACGGCAGGGTTTTGAGCTAACCTTAAGAAAGAACTCAAAATTTTACCCCAAAATTTGTTAATCAACAAAAATTTTTATTTTTAAGTCTTACTATCACTATTTTATGTTTTTGGGTTCGCCGAAACTGAAACTGAAATTCATTTAACCCCATCACGTCATGGTTTTGAAATAAACCGACTAACAGATAAAAATTTCCATAATTTAAACATTTTTCAGTGACATTTTTAGTTTTTTTATGTTATTTCAAAACCCTAACGTGATAAGATTAAGGTGACTGCAGATTTACTTTTAAAGACCCCATAAACATAAGACAGTTTTAGTAAAAGTTAAAAATAAAAATTTTTCTTGATTTAAAAATTTTAGAGTCATGTTTATTTAATTCTTCGGGGTTATTTCAAAACCCTGTCTAGATGGGGTTAAATAGACTTCGTATTCGACTTCAGCATCCCACAAAACATAAATTAGTTGTAGTAAGACATAAAAATAAAAATTTTTGTTCATTATAAATTTTGGGGCCAAATTTTGACCCCAAATTTATTTTTTAAGGTTATCTTAAAATCTTGACGTGATGGAGTTAAATGAACTTTAATTTTTGTTTCAGCGACCCCAAAAACATAAAGTAGTCATAGTAAAACTTAAAAATAAAAATTTTTTGATTAAATAATTTTGAGGTCAAATTTTGAGTTTTTTGAGGTTATCTTAAAACCCTGACGTGATGGGGTTAAATGAATTTCAGTTTCGGTTTCGGCGACCCCAAAAACATAAAGTAGTGATAGTAAGACTGAAAAATAAAAATTTTTGTTGATTAACAAATTTTGGGGTCAAATTTTGAGTTCTTTTTTAAGGTTAGCTCAAAACCCTGACGTGATCGGGTTAAATGAATTTCAGTTTCGGTTTCGGCGACCCCAAAAATTTAATGTAGTCATAGTCTGATCAAAAGCTCAGAGCATCAATTTTTTTGTGTGCCAGTGTAATTAATTATTAATGATTAATAATAATAATTAATAATAATAATTAGTTATTAATAATTAATAATAGTAATTAATTATTAATAATGCATTAATAATAAATTAAAAGTCAAACTTTATTTATTATTAGTGTTTTCGAAAGAACAATTTCTGAACTTTACGATATCTCAAAACACGATACCTCTGATTTTCTTGAAATTTATGTCAAAATAAAGCTTAAATATTCTAGTTTTATTCCCTGTAATGTCGTTCAAACTAGTGAAACTAAATACATGATTTTGACAACCACAGTCGTCAGAACCTTGGCTGCTAAAGGTTTGACAACTTTTTACTTTAATGTACAAAAATAAATAATATATTTGTGAATTATTGTACATTTATCAAATGTACACTGAGAAGAAAACGCTATTGAATCTATAGCACGCACATTCACGCACGTTCAAAAGCAGATGTCTTTAACTTGATGCTATATGTAGTTAATTTTATAGCATCGCTATTGCATCAGAGAAATCATTTTTTGATTTAAAAGCAGTGTTATAAAATAGACTACATATTACATCAAGTTAATGACATCTACTTTTAAACGTATGTGAATATGTGTGCTATAGATTCAATAGCAGTTTTTTCTCAGTGTAGTTAAACCTGAACGCAATCTATTTATATGAAAAATATCTATCTACTAAAAATTTAAAATACAATTTTAGATCTTGAGCATCTAAGGACTATAATAAGTAATAATTGATAAAAAACGGTAATTTAACATTTTATTTATCAGAAACATAAAACAAAAATAATTTTAAATTCATACATTTCTAAAAACTGATTTAAAATCAGTAAGCTTTACTAAGTAGAATTAACAGATATTTTTATTATTTTTTTTGTCTTAAAAGAGTATTGTCATTTACACCCAAATTTGTTACAAAACTTTCCTTATCATATTAACTGTCTGTTAACTAGAAGTAATTCCGTTTTTTGAAACTAAAATTTGAAATTTAATAATATTAAACTTTTTGAGTTTCCTTCAGGAAATCTATAAATGTAATTTAACAATATAGACTCTACTTATGTCCTAGTTCATTCCGTTAGCCAAGAATAAAAAACAAAAATACTTTTTAAAACATTCGTAAAAAAAATAATTTTAGATCATAAATTTTAATAATCTGATTTAAAATCAGTTAGCCTTACAACGTATAATTAACAGATATTTTATTATTTTTTGGCTTGAAATGAGTATTTTTGACGTTTACACCCAAATTTACAACAAACTTTTCATATTATATTAACTGTCTCTTAAGTAGAAATAATATTGTTCCTTAAAAATATAATATATTAAAAATGATTAAATTTTTCGATTCTTATTCAAGAAATATGTTAATGTAATTCCACAATATATACTTTGCTTATGACAAAGTTTATTCCGTCAGCCACGGATAAACTGCTAAAATACTTTTTCTACGATCACCGTAATCGTATGTTATTTCAGTTCCCTTCGGTATATCACACTTTGCGAAAAATATCAGTCTTGGAGCTGATTGAATCTGTAAAATTTTCGGGTATAATAAACTATTTTTTTTAGAGTGATTAATTAATCGACCTAATCTATCAGTCTCTTCTGTTGCATCGATGCAGTAACTCTTATCCTTATACTTGAAAAAAAACATATAATCACCAACATCTGCTTTATGAGATCTTTCTCGTTTTATACCAGTACTGTGATCAATTAAATCTCCGACATATTCGACAACGAATTCATTCGCTTGAAAATCACGAGTTGTAATAATACCCCGACCTTTGTCTCCTATAATTTTGATAGCCAATCCATCCTGCGCCAAGGTTGTTATTTTATTCTCTAGGACTATTTGTTTTTCTGTAAGCTGCTGCTTCAAGGATTTATTCCTCAGATTCATCATTGGATCTGTAAAAAAAAGTAATATAAAATATTTATAGTTTATATAATTTAAAAGATTAGGGGTACTATTCTCAACTTCACTATGACCCTCAATCTTGCCTTCAATATCACCCTCACTTTCGCCTTCATTCACACCTTTACTTTTACCCACACCTTCAGACGCACTTTCAATCTCACCTACACCTTCACCTATGCAGCCACACTAACTCTCACCTTCACCCGCACTAGAACCTTCACCTCCACACGCACCTTCAATTTCACCAACACTTTCACCCACGCAGTCGCTCTCACCGTCACACCCACTCTCAACTTTACTCTCACCTTCACCCTCACCCTTACCTTTACCTCCAAACGCATCTTAATCTCACCAACACTTTCAACTTCGAAGCCATTCTCACCTTCACACTGGCTCTCAACTGTACTCTCACCATCTCCTTCATTCTTACATTCACCTTCACTCCTACCTTCACCTTCAGAAGCACCTACACCTACACTTTCACCCAAGCAGCCACTCTCACCATCACGCTCACTCTTAACATCAACATTACCCTTACTTTCACCCGTACTCTTACTTTCATCTCCACACACCTTCAATCTTCAATCTCACCTATGCACACACACACACTTTTAAAATTACTCATAAACTTAAATGTAGTATCCCTTTAAATAACCTTTTAAGGAATTCAGAATCACTTGCTTTTTTTCCTAAATTTTCGTTGCTGATTACTTATCCACGTCTTAATCATTGCAGCTGTTCTAGATTTAAGAACTGGATTCGAACATCTGGTTTCTTCAATTTGCTGTAATGATGGCAAAGTAGGTTTTTTAATCCAACTTTGGAACACTGAGAGGACTGCGTCTTTTTCTTCACCAGACCATGCAGTTCGTTTAATCGGACCAGTAGGTGATTCTAAAATAAACAATTGTAATAATAATACTTGAGTTTTTGCATAAAATTAATAGTAAATATTTAAGTTTCTATTACTTGAACGCTTTCTAACTTTTGGAGATAAAGGCTTGTCCTCAGTGGATTGCTCTGCAAATAAACAAAATAAAATTATATTTATCCAAGTCCAATTATAATTCGAGCATTTAAATATTCTACTAAATTAAAATTCTTTCTAGTTTTCTTTTTGTTAAATTGGAAATCAATCATTTTTAATTCCTTTCTTATTACTATTTTTATGAAAAAAAATTTGTAACTTTGACAATCGATTTAATAGTCTGGCTGACATTTTATAAAGTGTGGTAAAAAATAGAAATAAAAAGGTAACTATAGGAGGCAACATTAATTTACAGTTAATTTAATTGACTGGAAGAGTGTGAATGGAATGTTGGGAAATATCAAGGAAAAGATGTGACAAGAAAATAATGAAGGCATCAGGAAGTTAGTTTTTTCTCTAAAAAGAGAAGGGGAAAAATAATTAAAGAAGTTAATAGTAGAAGGGACAGACAAAGAATAAATTTAACAGAAAGAAATAGACAAATATATATATATATATATATATATATATATATATATATATATATATATATATATATATATATATATATATATATATATAAATAAAAGTGTGAGTTAGGCGAGAATGAAAGAGATTTTGAAGTGAGACCAAAAAAAAGATTGAAATGAGAGTAAGAGTGAAGTACGATAAAAAAAGAAAGAGTGAAGTGAAAGGAAAGTAAAAGTGAGGGTGAAATTACTTGCCTGCTAGCCGTTTCCTATTTGACTTATTTAAGCTGGAAGTTAAGCTCGATGTGCTAGAATTATCATTCAGTGAGTTGCCTGCAACTAGAAAATTTATAAAATTAAAAAATTATGAATATAAATTCTTCAATAATGTTATTTAAAATAAAAAACATGTATTTAAAATTAACAAGCATTCAATGCAGATATTTTATACTTTGAGCATATAGATAACTAGATTCCAGTTACTCTTTCCACGTTGCTAAAGGCGATTTGTATATACAGTAGAGACTCCATTATCCAGACTAATGGATGCAGGCACTTGTCCGGATAATCGAAAATCCGGATAATCAAGTATAATACAAATTAAACAAATTTTTGAAATATAATTTTATGTATTTATTTGCATATGTATTAAAATAAGACTGAAAGAAACTAAAACTTTTAAAGTCAACATTAATAAATCTTTAGTTATAAACTTTTTTATAAACTTAAAAATGCAACATTTCGTGTAAAAATTCACGTTTTTTAAATTAAAAAAAGAAGTTAACGGCTTGAGACTTTATAAACTTTATATTAAAAAATAAATTTTTAAATTTGTCCTGATAATCGAATATCCGGATAATAGGGCTTCGGATAATGGAGTCTCTACTGTAATAATAAAACATAACTATTTACCGTTCGATTGGACGATATTAATTTCATCAGCTTCACCAGAAGAAACGTCTCCACCCTCTTCATCTGTGTCATCAGGATCATCTTTGTCATCTTCCTCATCTTCCTCATCGTTGTCAGCTTCAGAATCAGTGTCACCTTCGCTATCATGTTGTGGAGTTTTCCCCTCAACGCTAGTCAAAACTTTAGTCATCTGTAGGAGATCTCTTTCGAATGTTGGCTGAATATAGACTTTTCGTTGAATTGCTGTTTCATGTCCCATGAAATCAGCTAGTGACAATAATTCTTTTTCACTAAAATTTAAACTCATACATGCTGTTGCTACATGCTTCCTCAATTTAGTGCCCCTTAAAGTTAATGGCGCTGATGCTTCACATTCAACTGAATATTTCCTCATCAATTTGCAGGCACTAAGGTATTTCGAGATCTGTTTATCTAAACCAGGCAATCCAAATACGTAAGGATTTTTTGATGAGATGTGAGCTTGAGAACGATTTTTAATTAAAAGTTGAATACATTTTACAATATCACTTCTTAAAAGAACAGGTACAGTTCGACCTAATTTTCCACGTAATTCAAGTCGGCTATACTCTTTCGCTAACTTTTTTCCTTCCTGCGATAGTGATTGAAATATCTGCTTCTTTTTAAAGCACTCGAAGTCCTCTCTATTATTAAAATCTTGAATACTCATTCGTTCAGTTTCTCCTGGTCGTTTTCGATTAAAGAGTAAGATTGAGATAAGTGTAGCTTCTGCCAGTTTCTTGTAAGACGAATAAGAGAATTCTGATTTCAAATCGCTGTAAGCTGTAGTTCTTAATTCTCTTAAATGATTATGAAGTTTACCAATATCTTCCAAGGAAGGAAGATCAGGTTTCTTTTGTCGTTTTTTTTCTTTGCCAAAAGTCACAGCTGCTTTATTCATGCTGGTTCCGTAGTCTTCTAATAAAACCTTTAAATATTGTTCAGCATCATGCTGTTGGGATAATTTATTTTCTTCAATGCATAGTGTTATTAAGCGTGAGGCACTTGTTTGTAACAATGTGAAGAAAGTTGTTACGATTGAAAAATGTTCATATTTCATCGTAAGTGGATCGAAACCAGCTAATTTTTTCACCGCTTGTTTAGTGTGTTTATATAATTTTGGAATGAATATTGAAGCCAGATCTGTAACATCTTTACTGATTTTCTTCATTTCTTCAAGAAGCCGCCCTAATAATCTTAATTTTGCCCTTATCATTGCGTGTTGGTGTTCATTCATACCGTGTCTATCACAAAGCTTATTCCCGACGGACATTATTAATTTATCATATCGTATAAGTAATCCAATTGTATCTTCTCGAATTAATGGAAAGACGACTTCTCTTAGAAGCGGCTCTGCAATTTGGTGAATTCTTCCACTAACTTTACGTGACATTACTAAAGTTGACTTATTACCTTTATTAATTTTTTTTGTACATGTTAAGAAATGGTGACGATATGAGTTTTTAGAATAGCTGCCCTTGCAAACAGCACACGTAACGTAATCAGAACCAAATCTGCAAAACTTTTTATTAGGTCTTCTGCAAACTAACAGTTCGCCATTATTAATGTCTCTTGAAACATTGTAAATATAGTCACCTTTTTTTCTAAGTTCGCTTATAATTTGCAGTCTTTTTTTGCTTTTTTTGTCTAGGTTAATAAAACTTTCCACTTGTGGTTCTTCTTTATGTACATCTTCTAAATGTCGAGCAAGTTTCGTATACAACTTTTTACAATAAAGACAACAGTGTTTCTTTCCTGCTCCTGAACGCCCTTTTGATGGTTCGACGTTTAATTTTGTATCATCAGGCGCTTGCATACCTTCTACGTTGATCGAATTCGAAATGTTCAATAACCCACTAGAATTTTTCGAAGTTTCTAAAATAACACTAGATAAAGTCTGGTCTTCTGTGGACTGAAAAGTACTTTGTTCTCCACAACTATCATTAGGGATATAATCAGGATCATATGCTTTTTCCTGTGTTATGTCCATATCAGTAAGTGAAGAATTTTTGTCCAATTCTGCTTGAGAAATAAAACTTTCCACAAGCTTCAAAGCATTGTATGATTCTGACTGTCTAATTACTTCCGGAGTACTATACCTTTCAGGAGAAATAGTATTATTAATTAATGTCGAATTTTTAGCTTCATCAACGTTGAACTCCTTTTCATGATCAACACCTGGTAAAATAACTATCGGCAAAGATAACATTTCTTCAGCAGATAGGTTTAACAATAAATTTTCGCTGACTATCTCAGACACATTAAGATCAGTTTGATCTATTATAAATGATTCGATATTTAATTCAGACAATATTTGACTCTGATCTGTTAAGGCATGTTCTTTATTTAGTACTGTCACTTTATGAGGCCACTTGACATTAGATAACATACGTACAAGGGAAGTTTTGCTATTATCAGTATCAGCCACATTTTTAAAACCTACATTATCTTCAAAATTGCTATCTTCGAGATTAATAACACTTTCATAAGAATAGTTACATGAATTTTCTTCTTCATCTAAACATGAGTTGTTTTTCGAATCGATAACATTTGTAGAAATAGCCACCGTAGTTTCCACAATAGTTTCAACTTTAGTAATTCCGCCTTTCGATAGGTCGCAGGTTATTACTTCGTCGGGAGAAGTTATGGTTTCCAAATTTAAAACATTCACTGACGCAGCTGTCTTACTTACATCTTCGATCAATCCATTCGAAGATGCAGAACAAGAACTTTGTACTTGAACGAAGGGCACTTTATCATCGGAATCAGACGTAGCTACTGTAGCTTCCACGACAGTTTTATCTTCGATTAATTCGTTTTTCGATGGGTCGCAGGTTTTTACTTCGTCGAGAGATGCTTTGGTTTCCAAATTTAAAACATTTACTGACGCAGCTGTCTTACTTACATCTTCGATCAATCCATTCGAAGATGCAGAACAAGAACTTTGTACTTGAACGAAGGGCACTTTATCATCGGAATCAGACGTAGCTACTGTAGCTTCCACGACAGTTTTATCTTCGATTAATTCGTTTTTCGATGGGTTGCTGGTTATTACTTCGTCGGAAGAAGTTATGGTTTCCAACTTTAAAATGTTTACTGACGCAGCTGTTTTAGTTACATCTTCGATCAATCCATTCGAAGATGCAGAACAAGAACTTTGTACTTGAACGAAGGGCACTTTATCATCGGAATCAGACGTAGCTACTGTAGCTTCCACGACAGTTTTATCTTCGGTTAATTCGTTTTTCGATGGGTCGCAGGTTTTTACTTGGTCGGGAGAAGTTTTGTTTTCGTAGCTTAAAATATTTACTGACGCCGCTGTGTTTCTTACATATTCGATCAATCCATTTGAAGGTGTAGAACAGGAACTTTGTACTTGAACGAAGGGATCTTTATTATCGGAATCAGACGTAGCGACTGTAGCTTCCACGACAGTTTTTAATTCGGTTAATTCGTTTTTCGATGGGTCGCAAGTTTTTACTTCGTCGAGAGATGTTTTGGTTTCCAACTTTAAAATATTTACTGACGCAGCTGTTTTAGTTACATCTTCGATCAATCCATTCGAAGATGCAGAACAAGAACTTTGTACTTGAACGAAGGGCACTTTATCATCCGAATCTGACGTAGCTACTGTAGCTTCCACGACAGTTTTATCTTCGGTTAATTCGTTTTTCGATGGGTCGCAGGTTTTTACTTTATCGAGATATATTTTGTCATCCAATTTTGAAGTATGTACTAATACCGTTTCGTTAGGTGAATGTTTTTTGTGTTTAATGTTTGATGTCTTCTGGTTTAAACGCATCAATTGTACTTTTGGAAACCCTTTTTTCTGATTCTTTGAACATTCAAGAAGAATATTCGTTGTGTCTTAAAATATAAACAAGTGTTTTTTAATAGTATTTCTTAAATGACTAGAAGATTCTTATACAGTACCGAAAGTTTTCCGAAAATAAACAGGGTCTCACATGGCGAACTTGAAAATATCAAATGATGAAGTTGAATGTAATTTATGTAACTCTTAAAAGCCTTATAATGACGGAAATATTTAAAACATATCTTATAAAATACTACTGTCATGTACAAACTAGAGCTGTGCTTTTTGAACAGCTTTAATATAAACAATATCATTAGTGCAATATATAAGGTTCGATAACAATTAAACCTTAATATTTACTCAATTGTATTAGAAGCATTATCTAAATGCATATGAAGCAACAATGGCCTAAAGGTAACCAATTTTTTCGTATGGTTTTTGTGACTCGGTTCGGGGCGCTTGACCTTCATTCGTATCACAACAATTATCTAAAAGAAATTGGTCTACCTCTATTCTCGTTCCTAATGCACAGAAGTGACAATTGCAGATAATAGACGGCAGGAATTAAAAGTTATTAACTTACTCGACTTGTATTAAAAATGACGAACAGTTGTTATTCTCGTGAGATATAATTTTGTTATTTTTTGAAAAAATCCATTCATATAATTTGATAATTATTATTTCTGACATTTTTCGATATATTTATTTCACTAATAATTGTATGTAATTTCAGTTTAAAATTACCTGAGGATGCCTGTCGTCGATGGGAGAAAGCTAATAAATAATAATTATCAAATTATATGAATCGATTTTTTCAAAAAATAACAAAATTAGATCTCACTAAAATTACTAATCCAAACAAAATAACATCGTAATATATCGTTGTTATTCTCGTCCTAGAGAAAAACGCTCTCTTCATACATTCGAACAAATGAATAACTTTATCCCCTTATATCAGCTATCGTTAAGTCAATCGTGTTGAAAAATGTTCTGTTAAACAATGATTCCACGAGGAAACAATTATATAAGTTTTGCCATATAATATTAAAAACCTTAGAATGCAATATCAATTTTGAGAAAACTGTCGGTGCTGTGTGATTTTATAACTATTATACTACTACTTAATTTGAATTTTGGATAAAATAGATACTTATTATGACAATGAAAAATTAATATACAAAATTTAGAAAAGAAAATTTACCACTTTGTGCATCTGAAACAGCAGATAAATCTGAAGGTTGATCTTTCAGTTTTTTCTTTCTTTTTGACTTTCTAGTCACAGCAACCATTTCAGAACATTTTTTGTTTACAACAATGTATGATGAGCTGCTCTTATTTAGACGAGTCAATAATACTGCGGGTACTTTATTTGTTTTTCTTTCTGAACATTCTTGAAATGTTGACGTTTTCTCTAAAAGAAATAGGTAATTATAACACTATTTTATTCAAAGTTGAAACATTATAATTATAAATTTGCAAAGTTGCTAAAATAATTTGTATGCAATTACGGATAAAACAACTTTTAAAAAGTGATGTTTTTAACGGTAATTGTACAGTATTGATCGTATATGCCTTCGTCGGATGGCTCATGGGAGTATATGAGTGCAACACGATCATCCGAGGAAGGCATATACACTACCGTCCGAAATTGTGCGAACGCTAACATCTCGAGCTATTAAAAAACACACCCGCACAGAAACAGTGATATCATGGTTAAAAATGAAGCTAGATGCTTTTTTTAAATTGCATTGGAAAGCTTATTAAATTTCCAATAAAATTCCACTATTTTAAGTTGTATTGTATAAATAGGAAGCGAGATATCATGTTATGAAGACAAAAAAATAATTCTACTTTTTTTCGGAATTTCTTACTCTGACTTTGACTCCTGGCACAGTTTAGCAAAGTTTATGAAAAAAATTGTTACTTTTACAGAGTATTCCTTGTAACCTAAGCTTTAAATAGAGACCAAGAACAGCAAAAAATATTTACGGGTTCCCGAGATATTACAAAAAGAGTCGGACCGTGCCAAGCAGAATTTTCAATCATCGATTTCTCTAATTCGCCGTTGAGTCAATTACATGTCTGTGAAAAAAGTGACGAAAATTAATTTTACAAAGTACATTCTTACTGGGATCCACTTTTTAACTTAATTTATTATATATCGATATTTAAAAAGTGGATTTCAGTAAAAATGTACTTGGTAAAATTAATTTTCGACACTTTTTTCACAGACATGTAATTGACTCAACGGCGAATTAGAGAAATCGATGATTGAAAATTCTGCTTGGCACGGTCCGACTCTTTTTGTAATATCTCGGAAACCCGTAAATATTTTTTGCTGTTCTTGGTCTCTATTTAAAGCTTAGGTTACAAGGAATAGTCTGTAAAAGTAACAATTTTTTCATAAACTTTGCTAAACTGTGCCAGGAGTCAAAGTCAGAGTAAGAAATTCCGAAAAAAAGTAGAATTATTTTTTTGTCTTCATAACATGATATCTCGCTTCCTATTTATACAATACAACTTAAAATAGTGGCATTTCATTGGAAATTTAATAAGCTTTCCAATGCAATTTAAAAAAAGCATCTAACTTCATTTTTAACTGAGTTATCACTGTTTCTGTGCGGGTGTGTTTTTTAATAGCTCGAGATGTTAGCGTTCGCACAATTTCGGACGGTAGTGTACGAACAATACTGTACACCATGGTAGATAAAACTTTTATTAGAGATGACAAACGTTAACAAAAAAATGAAACAAGGTTAATGAATTATTGACAAAATGTGTTAAGGACAAGTAGTTCGTCAAAATTTGAGGTACAAGCTGACGAAAAAATCGTGATTTCACGAGTCTCAGTAGTATCATTTAGCCAGTGTCATAGATGTTCATATTCGGGCAAATTCATTGTTTGCGAACTTTTTTTCCCGTGTAGTATATTAGAATATCCATACAAACGAAACCCTCGATGGAAGCTGCATTAGACGTAGTAATCACCGAGTTGACCACGATAGAATAAAAAGTCGAGTGATCTTTTAAAGAGTAGGAGAGATCGATTAATTTATCAATCCCGATCGTATCGTTTTTGCAGTAAATCTAGAGATTCGGATGGGAAGAAATGTTGGTGCCCGGCAATGGTACCTCAACACCAAATGTTCAAGGTCAATTCTTATTACTTTTAACAATAAAACGTGACTTAATAAAAAATTATTGTCGAATTATAATAGTACTTTATAGATTTTAAGTTCCTCTTTCATGTACAAAAGTCAAAAATACTTTTTACTTATAGATTTTTTTGTTATGAATGTTCAAACATGAGTATCATTTGAACCAATCAGGAAGATCCAGCTTCTAATACGTTTCTTGCAAAATTCACATTTGGGAGTTAAGGCACGTTCTCTCGTGGACTGTCACATGAATATTGGTGTTTTGAACGATTTCTCTAAAGATTTTCGTGAAAAAAGGAGAGAGCAATACAACTAACGTCTTGACTGTATGCTTTTACTGGAAGACCTGGAAAAACCAGTGCAGATTAAAGGGCATCAAAATGTATGACTTAGATATGATCCTGAAGGACATCTACACTTTGCAGAGTCATACACTACCATCTGGTGACGGGTTTTCCGACGTAGAAATTGAAGATTTAGCGGGTTCAGTTAACCCCCAGTTGGTAAAAAAGAGAGAGAACACAGTGTTCTAAAAATGTTTAAAAAAAGTATTAAAAAGCCTGAAGTTTGAAACAATAGCGGTAATTGTACACTTTGTAAATTTTTCAATCAAAATGCACAGAATATGGAAACACATGAGAAAGCATAGCTAGACCTAATTCATCCCACGATTTTATTTTGGAATGTAAGGGGCCTGCAGAATATTGTTAATGCACTTATAGAAGTATGCAACAGCGACTTCTCGTTATATATAACAAAAATAAATATTTAACTAAAAACCTATTTGTAAATGAGGAATGTATGTTCGTTAAATTTGTAAGTAGGAACTTTAAACTTATAATGGGCTATATGTACAATTCCCCTACCTCTGACTTTGATTCCTTCTTGACTAAACTAGATTTTCAAATTGGTGAGATATCTTTGAGATTCTCTGATCTACCTATATATTTGGGTGGGAATTTTAATTCTAAGGTGTAATATTTAAATTCAATTGTCCGAAGAGATAATTTAAAGTAACTGATTTATATCATATCTAAGAAGAGGTGCAGATTAGATATAAGAAGCGTGTAGGAATTTAAAAAAATAGAAATAAATACGAAAAACTTTATTACAGCGAAACTGACTTTTACCTGCACTCACGTTTAACACACTAGTATTAATCACATTTTTTAAAATCTACCGTTAAAAAAGTTGCTTCTATTTAGCCGGCTATATAACTCAATTAAAGGCCTGTCGTATTCATATTTATAACAGTAATGTCATAAGACGCTAAAGAAAATAAAAACATTACGAAATTCGTGGTAACACTATTGATATGGAAACAACGCTTTTTAATGCTTGTCGACAATTAAACGTTGGTTTGAATTTAAAACGCGATAAATTGTAATTTTTACACTAACTCTTCACTAAATTAATGTATCAAACACTAAATGCGTTTGTTTAATTTTCTTCTGAAAAAAGACCTTAAAAGCATATATTTTGCCATTGCACGTTGAAATACTAGGTCCTGGAATTAACTGTGGACAATACTGCATAAACTGAAAGCCACTATTGATGATTTTTTGACATTTTTTAATTAATTGCCTAATTTTCAAGTATTACAAGTCAAATATATCACTGCCTAACGTGGGTTAAAAAATTAGTATTAAAAATTCGTTTTCAAAATATTCAAAACCTGTGTTGATTATATTTCAAGGTTATGTTTACTCCAAAGAAAACACTTGCATCAACTTCCAGGACTTGAATGAGAGAGACATTTTGCACTTTTTAAGATCTCAATAAATTGATTTTAGTTTTTTTACATTAATTAATGCAAAACTCATAAAAAGAGAATTATTAAAATAAACTTTTGATAATATTGTTGTTGTAAAAAGAGAAAAATACTAATATTTAAATGAAAATTAAAAGTAACAATTTTTTGCTAAATGATGACGTTATAAGAATAGAAATCTTTTGATAATATTGCATGGAGTAGAGGCTTTAAATATGAAATAAACTCCTACTAGTGAAAAGGATAAGCTCCGTCTTAATATCAGTCGAGTCTGTCTAATATTTAGGCGGACTACCCATACTTTTCGCTAGGAGGCGTTTATGTATTATTCATAACCTCTAATGCATACAATATTTCAATCAAATTTCTCTCCGTGTAGGAATTAAAAGAACTGACATTTACCTGTACTCATGTTAAACACACTAGTATTCATCTCATGATTCAAAATCTTACAATAAAATAATGCCTTCTATTAAGCCAGATATATAACTTAATTAACAGTTTGTCGTATTCATATTTATAACAGTAATGTCGATGGACGCTAACGAAAATAGAAAAATTATTAAAGGGGCGGTCACACCATTGATACAAAACAATGCGTTTTAAAGCCTTTCGACAATTTAACTGAACAAGTGGGTTTGCATTTAGAACGCAATGAATTGTAAATATTACGGAAAATCTTCACTAACTGAACGTATTAGACATTGAACGCAATTGTTTAATATTCTTTTGAAAAAGACCAAAAGAGCATATATCTTGACATTGCACTTTGAAATACTAAGTCCTGGAATTAACTGTGGACAATATTGCATAAACTGAAAGTCACTACTTATAATTTTTTGACAATTTTTTAATTAATTGCCTAATTTTCAAGTATTCCAAGTCAAATATATCACTATCTATCGTGGGTTAGAAATTTGGTATTAAAAAATTGTTTTTAAAATCTTTAAAACCTGTGTTGATTATATTTGAAGGTTAGGTTTACTGCAAAGACAACACTTGTATCAACTTCCAGGACTTGAATGAGAGATACATTATGCACTTTTTAAGTTCAATAAATTGTTTTTAGTTGTTTTACATTAAATAATGCGAAATTGTTAAAAAGAGAATTTTTAATCATTGATACAGAAACAGTGCGTTTTAAGGCCTTTCGACAATTTAACTCAACATGCGGGTTTGCATTTAAAACGCAATGAAATGTAATGGAGAGTCCACAATAGGTGCAAAGGCAAGATGATAGTCCAAGTGCAAGTGCTATTCCTATATCTTTAGCATTGGTTCGCACATGCACTTGTACTTTCATCTTGCCTTTTGCGCCTATTGTGGACTCTCCATTAATATTACCGTAACTCTTAAATAACTGAACGAATTAGACATTGAACACGTTTGTTTAATTTTCTTCTGAAAAAAGACCTTAAAAGCATATATCTTGCCATTGCACGTTGAAATACTAGGTCCTGGAATTAACTGTGGACAATACTGCATAAACTGAAAGCCACTATAGACAATTTTTTGACTATTTTTTAATTAATTGCCTAATTTTCAAGTATTTCAAATCAAATATATCAATACCTAACGTGGGTTGAAAATTTAATATTAAAAATTTGATTTAAAAATATTTAAAACTTGTGTTGATTATATTTCAAGGTTATGTTTACTCCAAAGTCAACACATGTACCAACTTCCAGGACTTGAATGAGAGAGACATTTTGCACTTTTAAGTTCAATAAATTGTTTTTAGTTTTTTTTACATTAAATAATGCGAAATTGTTAAAAAAATTATTAAAAATGAAAATTAAAAGTAACAATTTTTTTGCAAAATGATGACATTATAAAGATAGAAATCTGTTGGGAATAATGCATGCAGTAGAGACTTTGAAGATAAAATAACACATACTAGCGAAAAGGATAAACCCCGTCTTAATGTCAGTCGAGTATGTCTAATATTCAGACGGACTACCCATACTTTTCGCAAGTAGGTGTTTATGTTATATTCATAACCTCTAATACATACAATATTCCAAACAAATTTATCTCAGGGTAAGAATTAAACGAACTGATATTTACCTGTACTCATTTTAAACAGACTAGTATTCATCTCATGATTCAAAATCTTACAATAAAATAATGCCTTCTATTAAACAAGATATATAACTTAATTAACAGTTTGTCGAATTCGTATTTATAACAGTAATGTCGATGGACGCTAATGAAAATAGAAAATTTATTAAAGGGGCGATCACATCATTGATACAGAAACAGTGCGTTTTAAGGCCTTTCGACAATTTAACTCAACATGCGGGTTTGCATTTAAAACGCAATGAATTGTAAATATTACGGTAACTCTTCACTAACTGAAAGTATTAGATGTAACGCGACACGAGAAAAGGGACCTATCGTTAAAAATATCGATTTTAAGATTATGGTGTTATTCGATAGATTTCCTTTTGATAATTCAAGTGAAAAAATCAAAAGATCAAAAACTTAAATAGTTTTAATAATATAAAGCAAGAAAATTAAGTATGTGCGCGTAGATACACGTGTTTTCTGAGCATGGCGTAGCTTTAAATACTCCCTCTGTAAAATTCTCTTTTACGGCGATAGGTCCCTTTTCTGAGACGCATGATTTTCCTCTAATCACCAAGTGGTCGAATGTTCAAATGCTCGAATACCAAATCGTCGAATCGTCATTTGATCGAATGCTTAAAACGTCGAATTCTCAACAAGTCGAATGCTAAAAACATCGAATCGTCAAATGGTCGAATGTTCAAAACGTCGAATCGTCAAATGGTCGAATGCTAAAAACGTCGAATTCTCAAATGATCGAATGCTAAACACATCGAATTGTCAACTGGTCGAATGCTAAAAACATCGAATCAGCAAATGGTCGAATGTTCAAAACGTCGAATGGTCATTTCGTCGAATGCTCAAAACGTCGAATTGTCAAAAAGTCGAAAAATTTGTTTGATGTAAGTTAGCATTAATTTAAACCAAGAAAATTTTTCGACTTTTTAACGATTCGACGTTTTGAGCATTAGACGAAATGACCATTCGACGTTTTGAACATTCGACCATTTGCTGATTCGATGTTTTTAGCATTAGATCATTTGAGAATTCGACGTTTTTAGCATTCGACCATTTGACGATTCGACGTTTTGAACATTCGACCATTTGACGATTCGATGTTTTTAGCATTCGACCAGTTGACAATTCGACCATTTGAACATTCGACCACTTGGCGATTAGAGGAAAATCATGCGTCTCCCTTTTCTCGTGTCACGTCACAGATATTGAACACGTTTGTTTAATTTTCTTCTGAAAAAACACCTTAAAAGCATATTTCTTGGTATTGCACGTTGAAATACTAGGTCCTGGAATTAAATGTGGACAATACTGCATAAACTGAAAGCCACTATAGACAATTTTTTGACTATTTTTTAATTAATTGCCTAATTTTCAAGTATTTCAAATCAAATATATCACTACCTAACGTGGGTTGAAAATTTAATATTAAAAATTTGATTTAAAAATATTTAAAACTTGTGTTGATTATATTTCAAGGTTATGTTTACTCCAAAGTCAACACATGTACCAACTTCCAGGACTTGAATGAAAGTGACATTTTGCACTTTTTAAGTTAAATAAATTGTTTTTAGTTTTTTACTTTACATAATGCGAATATTTTAAAAAGAGAATTTTTAAAATAATCTTTTGATAATAATGTTGTTGTAAAAAGAGAAAAATACTAATATTTAAATGTAAATTACAAGTTACAACTTTTGGCTAAATGATGACGTTATAAGGATAGAAATCTGTTGGAAATATTGCATAGAGTAGAGGTTTTGAATATAAGATATACTCTTACTAGCGAAAAGGATAAGCTCCGTCTTAATGTCAGTCCAGTATGTCTAATATTCAGACGGACTACCCATACTTTTCGCAAGTAGGTGTTTATGTTATATTCATAACCTCTAATACATACAATATTCCAAACAAATTTATCTCAGGGTAAGAATTAAACGAACTGATATTTACCTGTACTCATTTTAAGCAGACTAGTATTCATGTCATGATTCAAAATCTTTCAATCGAATAATGCCTTCTATTAAACAAGATATATAACTTAATTAACAGTTTGTCGAATTCGTATTTATAACAGTAATGTCGATGGACGCTAATGAAAATAGAAAATTTATTAAAGGGGCGGTCACATCATTGATACAGAAACAGTGCGTTTTAAGGCCTTTCGACAATTTAACTCAACATGCGGGTTTGCATTTATGGCACGGTCACACCTCGGCTGCCTGCCTGCAGGTCGTCATGGCAATACATAAGAGTAAGAGAGTCAGACAATTTAAATTATTCGTCTCCTCTCTCCCACTCTCGTGACGGCTGCCTGCGCAGGCAGGCAGGCAGCTGATGTGTGACCGTGCCATTAAAACGCAATGAATTGTAATGGAGAGTCCACAATAGGTGCAAAGGCAAGATGATAGGCCAAGTGCAAGTGCTATTCCTATATCTTTAGCATTGGTTCGCACATGCACTTGTACTTTCATCTTGCCTTTTGCACCTATTGTCGACTCTCCATTAATATTACCGTAACTCTTGACTAACTGAACGAATTAGACATTGAACACGTTTGTTTAATTTTCTTCTGAAAAAAGACCTTAAAAGCATATATCTTGCCATTGCACGTTGAAATACTAGGTCCTGGAATTAACTGTGGACAATACTGCATAAACTAAAAGCCACTATAGACAATTTTTTGACTATTTCTTAATTAATTGCCTAATTTTCATGTATTTCAAATCAAATATATCACTACCTAACGTGGGTTGAAAATTTAATATTAAAAATTTGATTTAAAAATATTAAAAACTTGTGTTGATTATATTTCAAGGTTATGTTTACTCCAAAGTCAACACATGTACCAAATTCCAGGACTTGAATGAGAGAGACATTTTGCACTTTTAAGTTCAATAAATTGTTTTTAGTTTTTTGACATTAAATAATGCGAAATTGTTAAAAAAATTGTTAAAAATGAAAATTAGAAGTAACAATTTTTTTGCAAAATGATGACATTATAAAGATAGAAATCTGTTGGGAATATTGCATGCAGTAGACGTTTTGAAGATAAAACAAACACATACTAGCGAAAAGGATAAGCCCCGTCTTAATGTCAGTCGAGTATCTCTAATATTCAGACGGACTACTCATACTTTTCGCAAGTAGGTGTTTATGTTATATTCATAACGTCTAATACATACAATATTCCAAACAAATTTATCTCAGGGTAAGAATTAAACGAACTGATATTTACCTGTACTCATTTTAAGCAGACTAGTATTCATCTCATGATTCAAAATCTTACAATCAAATAATGCCTTCTATTAAACAAGATATATAACTTAATTAACAGTTTGTCGAATTCGTATTTATAACAGTAATGTCGATGGACGCTAATGAAAATAGAAAATTTATTAAAGAGGCGGTCACATCATTCATACAGAAACAGTGCGTTTTAAGGCCTTTCGACAATTTAACTCAACATGCGGGTTTGCATTTAAAACGCAATGAATTGTAAATATTGCGGTAACTCTTCACTAACTGAACGTATTAGATGTAACGCGACACGAGAAAAGGGACCTATCGTTAAAAAAATCGATTTTAAGATTATGGTGTTATTCGATAGTTTTCCTTTTGCTCTTTCAAGTGATAAAATCAAAAGTTCAAAAACTTAAATAGTTTTAATAATATAAAGCATGAAAGTTAAGTATGTGCGTGTAGATACACGTGTTTTCTGAGCATGGCGTAGCTTTAAATACTCCCTCTGTAAAATTCTCTTTTACTGCGATAGGTCCCTTTTCTCGTGTCACGTCACAAATATTGAACACGTTTGTTTAATTTTCTTCTGAAAAAACACCTTAAAAGCATATTTCTTGGTATTGCACGTTGAAATACTAGGTCCTGGAATTAACTGTGGACAATATTGCATAAACTGAAAATCACTATTGATAATTTTTTGACAATTTTTTAATTAATTGCCTAATTTTCAAGTATTACAAATCTAATATATCACTGCCTAACGTAGGTTGAAAAATTGGTATTAAAAATATGTTTTTTAATATTTAAAACCTGTATTGAATATATTTCAAGGTTATGTTTACTCCAAAGTCAACACTTATATTAACTTCCAGGACTTGAATGAAAGTGACATTTTGCACTTTTTAAGTTAAATGAATTGTTTTTAGTTTTTTACTTTAAATAATGCGAATATTTTAAAAAGAGAATTTTTAAAACAATCTTTTGATAATAATGTTGTTGTAAAAAGAGAAAAATACTAATATTTAAATGTAAATTACAAGTTACAACTTTTGGCTAAATGATGACGTTATAAGGATAGAAATCTGTTGGAAATATTGCATAGAGTAGAGGTTTTGAATATAAGATAAACTCTTACTAGCCGAAAGGATAAGACCCGTCTTAATGTCAGTCCAGTATGTCTAATATTCAGACGGACTACCCATTCTTTTCGCAAGTAGGTGTTTATAATATATTCATAACCTCTAATACATACAATATTCCAAACAAATTTATCTCAGGGTAAGAATTAAACGAACTGATATTTACCTGTACTCATTTTAAGCAGACTAGTATTCATCTCATGATTCAAAATCTTACAATCGAATAATGCCTTCTATTAAACAAGATATATAACTTAATTAACAGTTTGTCGAATTCGTATTTATAACAGTAATGTTGATGGACGCTAATGAAAATAGAAAATTTATTAAAGGGGCGGTCACATCATTGATACAGAAACAGTGCATTTTAAGGCCATTCGACAATTTAACTCAACATGCGGGTTTGCATTTAAAACGCAATGAATTGTAAATATTACGGTAACTCTTCACTAACTGAACGTATTAGATGTAACACGACACGAGAAAAGGGACCTATCGTTAAAAAAATCGATTTTAAGATTATGGTGTTATTCGATAGATTTCCTTTTGCTCATTCAAGTGAAAAAATCAAAAGTTCAAAAACTTAAATAGTTTTAATAATATAAAGCAAGAAAGTTAAGTATGTGCGCGTAGATACACGTGTTTTCTGAGCATGGCGTAGCTTTAAATACTCCCTCTGTAAAATTCTCTTTTACGACGATAGGTCCTTTTTCTGAGACGCATGATTTTCCCCCAATCACCAAGTGGTCGAATGTTCAAATGGTCGAATACCAAATCGTCGAATCGTCATTTGATCGAATGCTTAAAACCTCGAATTGTCAACAAGTCGAATGCTAAAAACATCGAATCGTCAAATGGTCGAATGTTCAAAACGTCGAATCGTCAAATGGTCGATTGCTAAAAACGTCGAATTCTCAAATGATCGAATGCTAAACACATCGAATTGTCAACTGGTCGAATGCTAAAAACATCGAATCAGCAAATGGTCGAATGTTCAAAACGTCGAATGGTCATTTCGTCGAATGCTCAAAACGTTGAATTGTCAAAAAGTCGAAAAATTTGTTTGATGTAAGTTAGCATTAATTTAAACCAAGCAAATTTTTCGACTTTTTGACAATTCGACGTTTTGAGCATTCGACGAAATGACCATTCGACGTTTTGAACATTCGACCATTTGCTGATTCGATGTTTTTAGCATTCGATCATTTGAGAATTCGACGTTTTTAGCATTCGACCATTTGACGATTCGACGTTTTGAACATTCGACCATTTGACGATTCGATGTTTTTAGCATTCGACCAGTTGACAATTCGACGTTTTGAGCATTCGACGAAATGACCATTCGACGTTTTGAACATTCGACCATTTGCTGATTCGATGTTTTTAGCATTCGATCATATGAAAATTCGACGTTTTTAGCATTCGACCATTTGACGATTCGACGTTTTAAACATTCGACCATTTGACGATTCGATGTTTTTAGCGTTCGACCAGTTGACAATTCGACGTTTTAAGCATTCGACAAACTGACGATTCGATGATTTGGTATTCGACCATTTGAACATTCGACCACTTGGCGATTAGAGGAAAATCATGCGTCTCCCTTTTCTCGTGTCACGTCACAGATATTGAACACGTTTGTTTAATTTTCTTCTGAAAAAACACCTTAAAAGCATATTTCTTGGTATTGCACGTTGAAATACTAGGTCCTGGAATTAACTGTGGACAATATTGCATAAACTGAAAATCACTATTGATAATTTTTTGACCATTTTTTAATTAATTGCCTAATTTTCAAGTATTACAAATCTAATATATCACTGCCTAACGTGGGTTGAAAAATTGGTATTAAAAATTTGTTTTTTAATATTTAAAACCTGTATTGAATATATTTCAAGGTTATGTTTACTCCAAAGTCAACACTTATATCAACTTCCAGGACTTGAATGAAAGTGACATTTTGCACTTTTTAAGTTAAATAAATTGTTTTTAGTTTTTTGACATTAAATAATGCGAAATTGTTAAAAAGAGAATTTTTAAAATAATATTTTGATAATAATGTTGTTGTAAAAAGAGAAAAATACTAATATTTAAATGTAAATTACAAGTTACAACTTTTGGCTAAATGATGACGTTATAAGGATTGAAATCTGTTAGAAATATTGCATAGAGTAGAGGTTTTGAATATAAGATAAACTCTTACTAGCGAAAAGGATAAGCCCCGTCTTAATGTCAGTCCAGTATGTCTAATATTCAGACGGACTACCCATACTTTTCGCAAGTAGGTGTTTATGTTATATTCATAACCTCTAATACATACAATATTCCAAACAAATTTATCTCAGGGTAAGAATTAAACGAACTGATATTTACCTGTACTCATTTTAAGCAGACTAGTATTCATCTCATGATTCAAAATCTTACAATCGAATAATGCCTTCTATTAAACAAGATATATAACTTAATTAACAGTTTGTCGAATTCGTATTTATAACAGTAATGTCGATGGACGCTAATGGAAATAGAAAATTTATTAAAGGGGCGGTCACATCATTGATACAGAAACAGTGCGTTTTAAGGCCTTTCGACAATTTAACTCAACATGCGGGTTTGCATTTAAAACGCAATGAATTGTAAATATTACGGTAACTCTTTACTAACTGAACGTATTAGACATTGAACGTGTTTGTTTAATTATGACGCATGATTTTCCCCTAATCGCCAAGTGATCGAATGTTCAAATGGTCGAATACCAAATCTTCGAATCGTCATTTTATCGAATGCTCAAAACGTCGAATTGTCAAATGGTCGAAATCTCAAAACGTCGAATCTTCATATGGTCGAATGATAAAAACGTCGAATCGGCAAAAAGTCAAAAAATTTGATTGGCTTAAGTTAATATTAACTTACATCAAACAAATTTTTTGACTTTTTTCTGATTCGTCGTTTTTAGATTCGACCCTTTGACGATTCGACGTTTTTAGCATTTGATAAATTGACAATTCGACGATTTGAGCATTAACCATTTGAACATTTAATGTTCTTAGCATTCGACTATTTGATGATTCGACCTTCTGAACATTCGACCATTTGACGATTCGATGTTTTTATCATTCGACCTCTCACAAAATTCTGCTTTGCATTGTGTTTTCTGCTCATCATGGGACCGTACCCTAATTGTCAAGTAAAAGCTTTAGTAATCGCCAATAGTATTTTTATCTATTTTAATGGATAATTACATAACTATTATCATTAAATAACCTGAAATAAGTATGTATGTAAAAGAAAATTACAATAAAATGAATAACAATTCTTTTAAATACAAAAAAATAAATAGTTAAATAAGGTGCCAAAAAAGCATAAAAATTTAGTTAATTTTTTAAATTTATGAGAAAAAACACAGAAATACTATAGATAATCGACACACTCTAGTCTTCGACACATCGAAATTTAGTTACTGTCATTAATTATATTATAAACAAACTTTAATTTCAGTTATTTTTAAGTGGACGAATACTATAATATATAAAGTTTATAATATGCCAAATTTATTTAAACCAAAGAGAATAATTCGATAAAGAAATTCAGTTGTTAAAATATCTAAATTTTTGCTTATGGTCAGCTGCGACAATTACAGATACAATCTGAAATTTGTGTTTTAGTTATCGCCTTTTTTAATATTAACAATGCAAATTTAATTATTCTCTTATTCTTTTATTATTTCTCTTATTATATTAATAAAAATTATTATTTTTAATTTAATATTAATTATTCTTACGTTTTATTAATTAATCAATAATAAGTCTATTAACGTATAATAATATCCAAAGTTTATCATTTTATTCACTTTATAGAATAAACTACAAATTTTTTTGTATTTGACATTCTCTTGGCTGAAACTTTAAGCAATGGTGTTAGTGTAATTAACAATTGGGATTGTCATTATAAAATATATTTTTTAATTGTAATTTTTCATTTTTCTACGACGTATTTATATACTTTTGATGCAGAAAGGTTTGAACTTATTAAAACACGCACTTAATAACTCGGAAAACTTTCAGACTTTATTTTTTAGAATATAATGTCCTACCTGACGATAACTAATACCCTGACGATCACCGGTAAATTTCCTTTACATTTTCTACTTATAAAATATACTTAATCTCTAGTTTAAGATTTTTCTGTTCATTAAGGTGTTTTTCCACTTAAAAAATGGTCATCTTTTTGTGTGAAAAATAACAATTTTTATTTCAAATGACCACAAAAATTCAAAAATTTATAAACTTGTTCGAAAATTATTAATTTACTACTTTAACAGTTTTTAATTTTCGGGTTAATTAGGAGTTAATTTTACTAAAAATGACGAACTACATCGGTTTTCAGATAATCCTGATGTTATATCCAGCCCAACTACACCTTATCTACAGGTTTATAAGTATTTCAGGTCGTGTGACTAGTAATTTCCTGATGGAAATAGGTTATTTTTTAATTCTCGGTCCGGTTGTTTTTTGATGCCGATTTGGTAACGGTCCGATAGCACTTTCGTCGACGGTTTTTGCTTGGGTGATATATTGCAACAGAATGATAAATTCGCTTTCTTTAATTTCTCATATATGTTAATAACTCATAAATTAAAAGAAAACTTACCGTATGAATGGTTTTTATCCAGTATAAAAAACTTCAGTTCTTTTTAAACGCACAAAAGTAATCGCTCCGCAGAATCATACACTTAAAAACAAAATTAACACAACAAATACTATTTTGCCGCAGAAAATTTTCTTCTACAAACTGTGATATTTAAGAGTCATTTGAGAAATTAATATCACTGATATTACATGTTAAGAAAATGTCGCTGTTTCTATCATCTTTCTGTCAGTATAACCATGCATTACTTACCATGCTTAAGCCTATTGTAACATCTTTCCACAAGTCACTTTATCAATTTCAATTTTCAACAATATTTTGTGTTTCCGGTTCGTAATCAGCATTTTACTCTTTAAAACAATTAATCTTTTCGATTAACATATCAAATCGAGTAAACAAACGTGAAATTAAAAGATATAAGAGGACAGAATTGACCGGGAAAATACAGTGTAAGTATTGACAGAATGCCCCAATACAGTTTGCACTTGAAAAACGGAGTGTCAGTAGGTTAATCGAGGTTGCGTGACCGAGATCGGGACCATGTTTTTTAAACCAAGTGCAGAAATTTTAAAATTTTTTAAACAGACACGAAGTTTCGTTATTTAACGAGAATGAGACGATGCTATGTAAAATTTCGTATCGTATAATGGGCAGCAGTAAAAAGAGAACACCCGACTTTTTATTAGCATAAAAGGACACCTTGAAAACATTCATTTTAATTAATTTTGCTTCCTCGTGAGGAAGCTTTGTAGTCGTTTAATTTACAAAATTTAAAAAAATCCTTTTGACAAATTTTCTTCTATATGGGACTATGTTATATGAGACCCTGAACAATTGTCCGGATGTATGTATGTGTGTGTGTGTGTGTGTGTGTATGTGTGTGTATGTGTGTGTGTGTGTGGATCCCGATTTTTGTGAACACGATAACTCGAAGAGGATTTAACGAATTTGGCTAAAAATTACCAGGTATATTTATCATAAAAATATCTCGAACTGGATTGATAGACTTTAAAAAATTCTCAGAAAAAATTTTTTTTTTGACTTCTTTCTAAAAAAAAAATTTTTTCAAAAATTTTTTTTTAAGTTGGTTATTGAAGTTAATATATAATAAAATCTTATTCTTTGCATCAAGACGAATCGATTGGTATATAAAAAGAATAAATTGTATGAGAATTTATAGAGTTAATTACAATTAAAGCTGAAAAATTCGCATTTTTCTCAAAAAATGAGTTCTTTCCGCAAAATTATGTTGCTGTATAAGAAAATCTTACTCACTTATTTCTAAAATTTTATTCTTTGCATCAAGACGGATCGATTGGTATATATAAAGAATATATTGTATTTAAATTTATAAAATTAAAACCAATTACAGACACAAAATTTGCATTTTTAATAAAAATTCATTTTTTCTTAAGAATCATGTTGCTGTACAATAAAATGTTATTATTTATTGAAAAATAAATCTAATATCTTATTCCTTGTATTAAGACGAATCGAATCGAAATAAATATAATAAATATAACAAATTTTTAAAATTAATTTTTAATTAGATTTGAAGACAACAACATGGAAAATATGTCAATACGTGACAATAAGTTAGTGCTTTCTCCACGAGGAAGCAAATTTTTTGCTGATCGTATAGAGGAAGCAAAATGTTCATGTAATGAACATCTGGATTTACAACTTGTTTTGTTTAGTGATACTATGTGTAAATCAATTGATTCGTGAGTTATTGTGTTAAAAGTTTTAAAAACATACATTTATCTTCATAGGTTCATTAGCACAAAATCTCATACCAATAAATTACATTACACACAGTGTCGCCGCAAATGACTTTGAGGTCATTTTTCTCAAAATCTCGACGTGATAGGCACTTTTTGGGGTCAGATTCGTGTTCAACGATGAAAATTCAATAAAAATATCCTAGTCAGATTTGTGAATCAGAAAAAACTCAGTAAAAAATTAATTCAAACGGATTGAAGTAAATTAAGATTTTTGATAGAAGGCGGGATTCATTCAAGCTCTTTATGTATTCAATTGAATTCGATTCAATTTGCCTTAATTTGCCACTGTATTTGTACATTCTTTTCCATTTATTTCAATTAGGTTTTGTTTACTGAGAAGTTTTTTGTCGACCATTGCTATTCAATAAATTACAAAATTATCCAAACTTAAAATAACATTTAAAATCAAACAGCTGTTAATTTTTTCAAATCCTTTGGGGATGTTACTTTGCTGGGGTAGTAGTTTCATCCTATGAATTAAGAAATCTGGAGGTTTGGACTAATCATTTAAAGGGAATAATCGTTCATATTTGAAAGATGGCTATTGGAAAACACTATATGTGACACGGACAGTTAAAAGGGACCTACTACCCGAAAAAAAGATTTCGAGAAAAACGACTTCGAAGTTTACCAAGTTAGTTTTTTTGCACTGTTTTTTGTCAAAGTACCTTAATTTGAACTGATATTGTAAGAAAAATAATGCAGCTAGAAAGCTGCGGTTTATTGCGTTGGAAAGAGCGGCTTAAATACTATAAGAATAAATAAATTTATGGGAGAGGGACAAATTAACCACCTTAAGAAATCCCTTCTTTACCCTGCATGGAATAAATAAATATGCTCTCTAAATCTAAATCAGCAATAAGTATTTCACTATTTCAATTAGCGTATATGCACTGTAAATTAGTGAAATTTTACTGAATAATCAGTAAAATTTTACTAATTAATTAACGCATATACGCTGATTAAAATTAATGGCATACTTATCGCTGAGAATCAGTAAAATTTCGCTGATTCAGATTTAGAGAGTGTCAATTTAACCCATAAATTAAATACATTAAATGCATGTAGTAGTACACTCAGATGCATTGATGCTGTCCTTCCGGTTTGATGATATTTGGCAAAGTCGTATGATTTCTGTCAAAATGTTTTCAGTTCATGACGTATGATAACATTCGTAAGTCACGAACTAAGAATATTTGATAGAAATGACACGACTTTTCAAAATTCCTTTAAACCGGAAGGACAGCATTAATGCATCTGAGTGTATAAGGAGACCGAATGACCATCCAAATTTAGTATTGAAAGTGGGACAGATTTTGGGACCTGAAAAGTGGATAAAAAATACCGAAAGGAACACCAGCGCATGTAGTTAAATTGTTATGTATGATTTTTCACCTACTAAGCGGGTTCCGAAATCTGGCCCATTTATTATGTATTTCGTTCGGTCTCCTTGTACTACTTTATGATTAAAAGTCACAAAAATAAACAGCTGTTATATTAATGTTAATCAATTACTAAGGAATCAATTAATTTGTTTAAAGATTAAAGGATTTCCTTCATTGATTCCAAATTAATTTTAGAAGGACTATCAAAATCTCTTTATAAGCCAAGGAAATATACACTTTTTGATCCTCTAGATTTGACTCTTCAGTTTTCTGAGTGTAGTCGAATCTTACCCAAAAAATTTTTCTAAATTGTTCTACTATGTAATATATACATCAAGGCCTTGAAATATATAAATCTTTTGTTCTAGTGTTAACTGACTGATATTTCAAAATTTTTAATATTTCGTAAATTTCCATAAGTCCTGGAAGTTACTCTTCGCTTCTTTAATAACTTACCTAGGATTAATTTAAAGCATTTAATAAAAATTCCAATTCTTATTAAAGACATTTGCTTTTAACAAATAATTGTTACATAAAACTGAATTACATGAACTATTTAGACATACAGTTAGTGAATTTATTAAATTTTCTATTATTCATAAATTTCCATAAGACCTGGAAGTACATGTTTTACAATGCTTCCAATCACAAAGAAAAATAATAACATACTTAGCTTCAAACTATGATTATAATAAATCAAATTCATATTTATATTATAATAAACTGAATTACATAAACTATTTAGACATCAGGTTAGTAAATTTTTTAAATTTCCTATTTTTCATAAATTTCCATAAGACCTGGAAGTACATGTTTTACAATGCTTCCAATCACAAAGAAAAATAATAACATACTTGGCTTCAAACTAAGATTATAATAAATAAAATTCATATTTATATTATATTAAACTTAATTACATAAACTATTTAGACATCAGGTTAGTGAATTTTTTAAATTTCCTATTTTTCATAAATTTCCATAAGACCTGGAAGTACATGTTTTACAATGCTTCCAATCACAAAGAAAAATAATAACATACTTAGCTTCAAACTATGATTATAATAAATAAAATTCATATTTATATTATATTAAACTGAATTACATAAAATATTTAGACATCAGGTTAGTGAATTTTTTAAATTTCCTATTTTTCATAAATTTCCATAAGACCTGGAAGTACATGTTTTACAATGCTTCCAATCACCAAGAAAAATAATAACATATTTAGCTTCAAATTATGATTATAATAAATAAAATTCTTATATATATATTATATTAAACTGAATTACATGAACTATTTAGACATTAGGTTAGTGAATTCATTAAATTTCCTATTTTTCATAAATTTCCATAAGACATTGGACGTACATATATATATATATATATATATATATATATATATATATATATATATATATATATATATATATATATATATATATATATATATATATATATATATATATATTTTTTGGGTGTGGGCAATAATTTTGAAAGCTCTCAATTTTGGATAGAAGAGTGGCCCGGTTGGCGCGAAACGTCCCATATATATATATATATATATATATATATATATATATATATATATATCCAAAATTGAGAGCTTTCAAAATTATTGCCCACACCCAAAAATTATTTGTATATACAAGTACTTTTTAAAAATGAGTGGCCTTTTGAAAAATCCAATATGGCGGCTGAAATTTAACCTATAAAAGCATAAAAAACAGTAAAAATGGTTACAAACATATAAATAAAAGCGAATATAATAAAGAAAACAGCTCTACATTAACATAAAATTCATCACTAATGAATAGACTTTGTATACCATAAGTGAAAATAATAAATTTCAAAAATTCAAAATGGCGGAAACAATATAGCGGACAAAAATTCTTAATTTTCATTGAATTTGCCTGCAAATTTTTTCTTAGAGGTTTTTGCGGACGCTGATAACAAATACCTTATATTTTTTCAAAAATTCAAAATGGCGGATCCAATATGGCGGACCAAAATTTTTAAAACTAATCGGAATCACTTGAGATTTGACACTAAGGGGTTTTTGGGGTCGCTGGTAACGAATCCGGCGTTATTTCTTAGATATATGAGTATGTTACATTATACTCATTATATGAGTATAATGTAAGAAGAAGTTGGAATAACGAAAGTACTACACTATTCAAATTGCAATTTTTGCAATTATTTAAACAAATAATTTTAATTTATTACATAACGATTTGACATTTTATTTATTTATCGGTTATTATAAGTGGCTTCAAAAACTGTATAATTTGAAAAAACTACATCTTTCTAAGTGCAATAGAAAAAAGTTACTAAATAACAACAATTATTTGTTTTTACAATTTTTATAATAGCGATTTGTCTTTTATCATTCATAGGTTTTTATAAGTAGGTCCGAAAGATACAAAATTAGGGAGAAACTGCATTTCTTTAAGGGACTATAGGAATAAAGTTACAAATTAACAACCATTATTTGTTTAAACAATTTTTAAAAACATCGATTTGACATTTAATATTTATTGATTATAATAAGTAGATCCACACATTGCAAAATTAGAAAAAAAACTGCGTCTTTCTATGTGCAATGGATAAAAAGTTAATAAATAACAACAATTTTTTATTTAAACAGTTTTATGCAATAGTTGTAAGAAGTTTAACAAAATTTCTTATTTGAATTATTAATTTAATACTTTGCAGTACTAAAAAAAGTTCATTATTTCATAGAAATTTGTTGATTTCTTGTTTTATTTGAAAATGATATAAATAATCAATAATATATTGTTTAAACAAAAGAAAAATTTATCGTAACATTAATCAATTAGATTATTAGACAACAAAAAACAATTGTAGTATAAAATTTTTATGATTTCAAGGTTTTTTTAATATGCAAACCCGTGACGTGTGCATATACTATACTCAAGCAAGAGTTTTAGTTACTATTTTATACGCTAGGTGTCGGGCATGAATGAATTCATTTCTTTCTCACTACTGAGATTGAGCTTCCATATGTTAAATAGAAGTGCTTTGGCGAACATTCTTTTTCTGCGTAGTTAATTGTTGATGCGTATACTGTTCTTTGTAATTATTTTTTTTATTTTCAAATTTTTCGTTGAATTTCAGTCTTTTCTATTATTATCGGTTTACTTTTCTTTTTATTTTTAGATTTTTTTTTCATAATACTGAATATTCAATTCAAACTTATATTTCAAACAGTCCATTCAGGGCTAAAATAAAATAGTTTTTTTAAAACTGTTTTATCTTCTGTTCCGATTAATTATCGCTGATTTTTAATTTTTGTCAAAAAAGTAAAAAATGAGTATATTGAAGGAAAAAACTCGCTCAGATAGGTGCGTAAATCCTTTTAATGAAAAGGGACATATTGGTAAAGGATTGCGAAAAGTTTCAAAATTAATTTTAAAGGAATTTCCTAATTTAAATGAAAATGCAAAAGTTTGTTTAATGTGTAGAGACATTTTTTCACAAAGGCATGTTTCTAATGACATATTAAACAATGAAATTAGTTTTGATTCAGAGCAGTCAGATGTCGAAGAAGATTCTTCTCCGAATAAAAAGACGCGTTTTACTAGAGAGAATGAATTAGAAGGCATGTTAAATGGGTTAAAGGAAAAATTTGCTTCTCTTGCCGAAAATGATCCACATCGTGTCACAATACTTACTATAGCTCCTGAATGCTGGAGTGCTCGTAAAATTTCTCAGGAATTTGGGACATCTCGAAGAATGGCTAAAAAAGCTAAAAGCTTGAGGAAACTGGAAGGTGTTTTAGCTATGCCATCCTCGAAAGTTGGAAGACGCTTACCAGAGAAGACGGAAGAGAAAGTTCTCGAATTTTATGAAAATGATATAAACAGTAGAATAATGCCGCATAAAAAGGAAACAGTTACTGTATATAATGAAGGGCGAAAAGAGAAGGTGCAGAAACGATTGTTACTTTGTGACATAACATATCTGCATAAACAGTTCAAAGAACAGAATCCAGAACATCCAATTGGTTTTACAAAATTTGCTGAACTTCGACCAAAAAACTGTATACGTGCAGGTGCAAATGGTACACACAGTGTTTGTGTCTGTACTATACATCAAAATTTTAAGATGATGTTCGAAGCAGCAAATATTGCAAAATATACGAATGATCTGGACATATCATTGAAATGTTACAAAGATTGCTTTCAATTAATGATATGCAAAAGCCCAAAAGCTGAATGCTTCTTAAGAGAGTGCAATCTTTGTCCAAACTCTGAATCATTCTCTAATTATTTAATGGAATTATTCGAACAAAGAGGTATTTCGGAAATCATTTATTCCACGTGGGAGGCTACCGATAGGTGCACATTAAAAAAACAGTGCCTCTCTGTGTCAGATTTTGTTCTGGAGATGTCCAATCGATTGGAAATATTACTGCCTCATGATTTTATTGCAAAAAACCAGTCGAAATTTCTCTTTGATTTAAAAAATAACTTGCAGCCAGACGAAGTAATAGTTCAATGTGATTTCGCAGAGAACTATGCGTACGTTGCACAAGACGCTGCGCAAGCTTTCCATTATAATAATGACCAATGTTCTGTTCACACTGTAGTCTTCTATTATAATAATGGAAAGGAAATTTTGCACAAAAGTTCAATCTTGCTGTCTGATAGTACAACTCATGATACTGCTGCTGTATACATGATGCAAGAATTACTCATACCCGAAATAAGAAAAGTCGTTCCGAATGTTAAGAAAATTATTTATTTCACTGATGGGGCTAAACAGCACTATAAAAATAAGTTTCAAATGAGTAATCTTGTACATCATAAGCAAGATTTTGGAATTAAAGCAGAATGGTACTTTCATGCGACAGCTCACGGCAAAGGAGCTTGTGATGGCTTGGGTGCTATTCTAAAAAGAGAAGCTACTCGAGCAAGTCTTCAGGCAAAATCGACTGAAGCCATTCTTAATTCAGTAGACCTTTTTAACTGGGCAAAAGAAAAATTTAAAGAAATTACATTCTTTTATAATGATAAAAAGAAACATCAAAAAACTCAAAGACATCTTGCTAAACGATTTTCAAAAGCTCCACAAGTTACCAAAATTCAGAGTGGCCATGCTTTCAAAGTCTTTTCGGGAAAACAATTACATGTGTTGCGATATTCTGGTGCTAAAACCACCATAAATACTATAAATTATTGATATTAAATAAAATAATGCAAATGCATATAATATCTGTAACGAAAAAAACAAAAAATCTGACTTTGTATAAATAATAAGTCTGCTTAGCAGGATTTTGAAACTTTTTCGTACGACATATTGCATCTGCCATTTTAAAAATCTAAGAAATAACGCCGGATTCGTTACCAGCGACCCCAAAAACCCCTTAGTGTCAAGTCTCAAGTGATTCCGATTAGTTTTAAAAATTTTGGTCCGCCATATTGGATCCGCCATTTTGAATTTTTGAAAAAATATAAGGTATTTGTTATCAGCGTCCCCAAAAACCTCTAAGAAAAAATTTGCATGCAAATTCAATGAAAATTAAGAATTTTTGTCCGCCATATTGTTTCCGCCATTTTGAATTTTTGAAATTTATTATTTTCACTTATGGTATACAAAGTCTATTCATTAGTGATGAATTTTATGTTAATGTAGAGCTGTTTTCTTTATTATATTCGCTTTTATTTATATGTTTGTAACCATTTTTACTATTTTTTATGCTTTTATAGGTTAAATTTCAGCCGCCATATTGGATTTTTCAAAAGGCCACTCATTTTTAAAAAGTACTTGTATATACAAATAATTTTTGGGTGTGGGCAATAATTTTGAAAGATCTCAATTTTGGATAGAAGAGTGGCCCGGTTGGCGCGAAACGTCCCATATATATATATATATATATATATATATATATATATATATATATATATATATCTATATATATATATATATATATATATATATTGCGTATAGGTTCATCTCGTTGATTTATTGAAAAGTTTAGAAAATATCGAAGTTTAAACAAATTGTGCGTGGCGCGCTAGCGAGTCGCCGTGTATAAAGAATAATATTCCGTATATTATGAATGATCTGCTTCTTATAACTATTACATATACATTTATTTTCTGACGCAAATAAATTATTTATAATTTATTTATATTGATAATTTAAAATTGATTTAATGTTTTAATTAATAAAATTTTACTAAATAAATTGAAAAAAATGTTATTGGTATTATCTATATGAATAAATATTTTTCTTTTTTTTTTTTTTGCTCAGGGACTTTTGGGAAATCTGCCTACAGATACCTTGGATTCCGCACTCCAAGGTTATGTGGGGTTGGTAAAATAAAACATAAGGGAATATTAAAAAAAGATAAATAAATAAATGTTATAATAAATTTAATAAACTGGCGACCTACTACCAGCCCGACCCACTAAAACCCGTAACCCTTCTTCTGGAGCCCTTTACCCTCCCTCGGAACTGTCGTAAGACTTTAGCCTTCGAGGGTGGCGCTCCAACTCTGTCGCTAATGCGACTTTCTGCTTTTCTCTGCGGTTATCCTGCGTCCATAAAAAAATGATTAAAACTATTTCAATATAAAACCGGAATTAACAGCACAACAACAATAAAAAACAAAAATTTTTAAGAAGTTTAAAAAGTCAAAAGATAAGATCGCAAACGGATAATACGAGTTAAAACACCCGTGACCTGTGAGCGCCTGAGTCATATAATAGGAAATCTGACCGTGTTTCCTATTTATCCAGGTGGCGAGTGCCGGGATAAGGCGATAAGTCCATCGACCTTTCTCCTCACCATCCCATCTTTCTTGCCAGCTTTCTATGAGCCTGTGCCTCGCTTCTTTGCGGATCAGGCCCTTGCTTGGTCTTATTTTCTCATCCAAGGAACTTCTTTCTTTAGAAAAGAGAAACATTTCTTTCCTTTCCCTCGCCAAAAGATTTGCTGGCGGGACACTTGCAAGGACCTGCACGACACTCGTAGATACCGTCTTATATGCAGGGATGATACATGTTGTTATTGATCTCTGCGCAGACAGCACCTTTTCACGGATGGTCACACATCTTTTACTCCTCAGAGATGGAGCCCACGCTGGTGCTGCATAGAGCATTTTAGCGTGGGCGACACTCGCCACCAGTCTCCGTTTTGATTCACGGGGTCCGCCCACGTTCGGCATTAACCGTGAAAGATTAGCCGCATACTCGATCGCCTTATTTGACGCCGTAGCCATGTGGTGGTGGAAGTTTAACCTTCCATCCAACTCCACCTCAAGATATTCAATTTGCTTACACCACTTGACCTCGAATCCGTCTATCACGATTCGTGGGAGCACATAACCACGTCTGTTTGTGCACACGAACAACGCGTCGTCCGCAAAGCAGACGATCACCGCACCTTCGGGCAGATCCATTCGCAGAAAATCATCATAAGATACATTCCATACAAATGGACCCACCCTCGAGCCTTGAGGAGCCCCACGATGCATCTCTTCCCTAAGAGTGCAGGTGTCTCTCTCATATATAACCCACCTGTCACTAAGATAATTATCCATTATCCGCAACAGGTAGGGCGGCATGTTTATCTTTTTCATCGACTCGATGAGATCTTTCCATCTTGCGGAATTAAACGCTTTTCGTATGTCAATTGATACCAACGCGCAGAAGCTCTTCTTTTTTCCAGGTCCCAATTTGTTTTTTCCTACTTTGGCTATGTCCACAACTGCCTGGATGGCATCAACTGTGGACTTGCCTTTAAGGAAACCAATTTGGTGATCGGATAGACGATTCCCTTCGGTCAAGTGGCTTTGCATTCTCTGCAGAACCATATCCTCTAGAAGTTTACACATCGTATCTAGCAGGCATATAGGCCTGTACGATGAAACCTTATCTAGAGGTTTTTCACCTTTCCTTAGAAGGACTAGCCTCTGTCGCTTCCAGTCGCGGAAGAACTCTCCTCTCTCAAGGCAAAGTTTGAAGCATCGAAGCAGTATCTGGGGTGAAGTGTCGATTACCAACTTTAGGATCTCGGTTCTTATCCCATCGATTCCAGGCGCCTTGCCTGTTTTCAATCTTTTGCCTGCTTTTTGCAGTTCACTAAGTGTGAAGAGTTCTTCCTCTTCGACTTTGCAAGAACTCCAGTCCCTTCTAAGGTATGGCTCTGCAGGAGGAAACAAAGAATTTATTGAGAACTCAATATACTGGTGGTCACTTGCGGTATATTCCTCAGAGACCCACCAGTTGCTTATGCGGCTAAATAGTTTAGACGATGCGATCGTTAGATCTATAATTGATCCGATCGCACCTCGTCTAAAAGTCCATGTATTGCCTCGGTTTACAGACAATAAGTCGTTTCTGGAGATCATTTCTCCAATACGAATTCCTCTTTTGTCGAGTCTCGTCTCACGCCACTGTGGCGACTTTGCGTTAAAATCGCCGGTGATGATGACATCCAGCTTGTATTCTATGAGGCTCGATTCAAGGTCTTCTATATTGGCTTCGAAGGTGGTCAGCGGGTCGTTGGATGAGAAGTAGCAGCTATACATATGTATATTAGCCACCTCTATCCACACAAACCCGCTGCTTGTCTCCAAGAACTTGTCAACCCGCAATTCTGGGTTGCACAGCTTGATGGCGGCTCTCTTCGCCTTATCCTGATACCAAGGGCGAGGTCGCTTCCTTGATACTGCTCACTGCAGAACAGGATATCGACCCCATTTTCCCTAGCTGTTTGCATCAGGAGCACCTGTGCATCCTTACTTGTATGCAGGTTGACTTGAAGGAGCTTTAGGGATTTGCCCTTTTAAGTTTTTCGAGTTCCTCCTTGTAAACCGGGCAGGAAATTCTTCCAGGGATATGGTTGAATTCCGTTTTTCTCAAATCTGTACACGTTATGCAGTTTGGCTTGTCGCTAGTACAACTCTTGGAGAAGTGTCCCGCTTCGCCGCATCTCCGACAGTTTTTTGTTCTGTCGGGGCCCTTGCGAATTCGGGTCACGTGTCCATAGGCTAGGCACTTTTGACATCTTGTCACTTCTAAGTGCGTTCGGATGGATGCGTTTATCTAACCAATACGCACTTTGCCCAGCTTAAGCAGACTCTCGCTGTCCGTTTCACTCATGCGTACTAATGCCACTTTCGTACCACCAAAACGTGTCAGATCTCTGCAAGTCACATCTAATTCGGGCTTTTGCAACTTGTCCTTTAAGACGGTTAAAACGTCCGCCTCTGAAGTTGTTTCATCGAGTTCCCGAATTTCGAGGGTCTTTTTAGAGAGCCGTAACCTCGGCCTTGTCCTGAAGGACGGAGGTAAGTTTCTTAGCGAACTTTGAAGTTTCACCCCCCTTTTTGACCACAACAAGAACCTCCTTCTTAAGAGTTCTCCTAATTTTCACAATCTCGGTGCCGGTTTCCTCTGGCTTTACCGAAGTTGTTGCCAGTTTTATAAGATCATAGTAGGTCTCTGGATTCCGGGCCGATATTTTTATTGCCTCCGTGGTTCTTATTTTGGGGGGGCGCTTCTGAAGTCTCTCCCTCTCTTTTGCTTTCTTCAAGGCCTTTGTCTTACGGCCTTCCGTTTCCTATTGAAGACGGTTTTCAACCCGATCAGAATCGGTGGTGGGATTACCCTCAACAGAGGTACCCACTTGGAGTAATTTATTTGATTCTTTATCCAATTCATTCAATTTTTTTTTTGGTTTTTATATCAGGGAACCACCCTGTTGATTGTCGTTTAGTGAAAAGCCCTACCACCACGACAAGGTCCACCGAACATATCCATGACCTCAGTCATGTCCGGCAGCGGATAAGCATCCCACCCCGGATCACTAACGCCGTCAAGAATGGCAGTAATGTCTGGCTAAGGATATGCATCCAGGCCCAGCACACCCATGACATCAAAGACGGCAGCCGCGACAGGGAGAGGATAATCATCCGCTTCTCCCAGCACATCAAAGACATCGATGATGTTCGGTAGTGGACAACCATCGACGGGGGGGAAATATTTTTCTTATTAATTTGTTATTTAAAAATATTTTTAAGTATAGAATTTTCAGATATTTATAATAATAATAATAACCAAATTAATGTAAATCTAGTACATTATTTAATATGTTATTAAAATGCTTTAACATTAGTTTGAGTTATTTATTAACATTTACTAATACTTAAAAAACATTTAATTATTTTTTTTCACATATTAAAATTTGTTTAATTGAGGGGCTGGATGCTATAATGTGTTACGCGCCATGTTAAATGAATGGCGCGTAACACATTATAGCATCCAGCCCCTCAATTATAATAACTTATAATGAAGGAGTTTACACCGTAAGCCTTAAATATAAGCCTCCGCGAGCATAAACGGATATGCCTCCACGGGCATATACTCGCGTCTGCGCAAAGTGTTTGCCTGCTGCTGTGTTGTGAAAGAGTTTGCCTTGACAATGTGTTCAGGCAGGCGCAAATATATGCTCCTGGAAGTATATCCGTTTATGCACGTGGAGGCTTATATTTAAGGCTTACCGTGTAAACTCCTTCAATATAAGGTATAATATACAATTATAATATAAGGTTTGAATATTATATTACAATAATATAATATTATATTTAACATAATATTATATTTAAATAATTTTATTATTTATTATTATAAATGTTTAATACAATTGAAAACAATTTATTTGCGATTGTAAATAATTGTATATAATTGTATATTAAATACCGATTAATTTTATCAATATTTGTCTTAACTACGATGATTTATGTTTTAAAATTGAATGAAAATTAAATTTTTTTAGTTTTTTGCACTTATTATTTAAACTACTTGTCCTATAAAAAAATTTTAAAGGAAAAAAAGATGCGCCACTTTATTTTCTATAATATAGCACTTTTTAAAATTCAAAATTTTAAACTTTAATTTTATCGGCATTTGGAACTCTTGACTGACAATACTGCGTGCAGCAGAACGTCTCGGCGAGTTCTTCTTCCCATCCGCTCATATTTTTGAATTCGACAAAACTTTTTATTAACTTTTTAGTTGAATACTGTTTATTTTTTACAAAGTTATTATTAATATCTGTTGATATTTTTAAAATTTAACTTACGTTTATTACATTTACTTTATTAACAAGATTAGAGTCATGAATTTGGCGGCTAATACACATTTTATAATATCATTGAACGTGAGGTTTAAGGTTTAACTTATATTTATTATATTTACTTTATTAACAAGATTAGAGTCATGAATTTAGCGACTAATACAAATTTTATAATATCAATGAACGTGAGGTTTAGGGTTAAGGTTTAAAGTTATAACAATATTCAAATTTTTAAATTGGTTAAATAGTATAAAAATCAAAGATGGAAAATGGTTGCATTAAATAAAACACAAAGAGCATTCCACGCCAAGTGATTATAAGAATTTTGAATGATTTTAGAAATTTTAAAAATACTTTTTGAATATGTTCCTTTATATGCATAAAAGTAGGATCGTGATTACTTGTCAAAACTATGGGTTTTGCGTTAAAAATAAGAATAATATTCCTTTTATAAATTTATTGTTTATAATAATTATAGTATTATTATTATTATTAATTATATTATATTATTTATATTAATTTATTTTTAATATTAATTAATGTTACAATTATTACAAGTAGTTACTTACGTTTTTACACAACATTTGTTGATAAATTACGGCAAAGTCGTTATATTTAGATTCTTGATTGAATTTGTTTAAAATGAATGAAACTTAAAGTTTGTTATGTGACACTTATGTATCTTTCACAACTTAGTAAGAGTTTTGCTACAAATTAACAGTTTCACGTCTTCTAAGTGTTAAATTATTTATCTTGCACCTTTACGGGAAAGAAACTTGTTTCTAAGTGACAATAATATAACATGCATCTTTTACGGAAAGAAGTAATGAAATTTACACTTTTAATTGTGTATAACAAATATGACAGTTAAAACAACAAGATTATTGTCTCTAAGTGTTAACTTATTATCTTGCACCCTTTTTAAGGGAAAGAAACTTGTTTCTAAATTATAAATAATTGAACTTGCACCTTATTACGGAAAGAATACAACTCGCGTGCCAAAAGAGCATTTGTCTCGTTTTTAGCTAAAAGAGCATTGAGCACATACGGATGTAATATGATCTTTTATTTTTCATTCTAGTTTCTATCTATCTATTATTGAGACTTATAATTAATGCTTGAATTGATATCTATTAAATTCAAACATTGATACGCGCTTTTACTCTACTAATCGAATCGATTATCGATTACTCGATTGTTGATTATCGATTAATCGATTGTTGATTATCGATTAATTTTCGATTCGACCAATTTAAAGTTATTTTTAATTAATTGTCTGATAACAAACAACAAATAACAATATTTGAACGTTATTTAGTATTCTAAATGATTATTCTTAATATTACAACTTAATTTTACAATTTACATTTATTATTCTATCATTCTTTTTAAGCATGCGTCATCTCCTTTAATCATAGCTTTGACACTTGTCGCAAGGCATAGTACGTTGATTCATTTTACTATTTCATTCATATGGCTCATATAAATGAAAGATTATAATATTTAATTATGATTTTTATCTTATGTTTATAATTCTGAATTTGTAATAAATAATGTATAAATTTGGACTATGCCTCTAGACATTGTTTAAATATTACATTTTTAGTTTTTGTTTAAAATAATTAATTAATTAATTTACGTAATTTTATGGAATCATATAAATTATGTACCACATGATTTTAGAATAACTTTTGCAATTTTTTATTTTTATTCCTTAAAAATTAGTCTTTTTTAAATTTATTTTTTCTTTCAAATAAAAAAATCAAAGCTGTTATGGTATAAACACTTATCTAGGGACCTAAACCAAAGCTTGGAATAGAAACCTCCGATTAATGTACTTTCATAAAGAACTTTTTAGAAAAAAAGCTTACGCGGTCCACTTAAGGTGACATTATCCTACAAAAAAATTCATAACTTGACCAATTTTGTAGAAATTTTTTTTTTAATGTCAGAAATCGACGAGGAAGTACTTTTTCAAATAGGGCAGTTCCATACGAAAAGCAAATGTTGGATCACCGATTTTTCTTAAAGTTCGTAATTTTGTAGTACTTGGGGTTTTTTTTAAATTTTTGTAGTACTAAAAAACTGTGCCAAAAATTTTTTTGCAAGATATTTAGATATGAAAAATCGGAAACTGAAAAAATGACTTTTTTTGAGAATTTTTATTTCGAAAACTATTGACTCTACAAGAAAAAGTCATTTATTCAAAATTGTAGAGAAAATGTCAATTTTTTATAATATTAAAAAAAATTTAAGAAAAATTAATTTTTCAATAATTTGTTTAAACAATAATTTTTTATTGTTAAAAAAAAGTGAAGGACATCATGGAATATTCTAGAAAAATTATTTTCTCAAAATTTGAACCTTCTTTAGTAAGTGGTTAAATTTTTAAAGAAGTGTTTTTTGGTGTTTTTGAGAAAAAAATTTTTGAAGTTTGCGCTACGAGTTTTTGTGCGTTGCGCTAACTAAGCAGCGCCTATATCAGTGTATTTTAAAAGATGATATGACCTTTACTGCTCGCCCCGAATACATTTATTAAGGGGAGATTCCACTGATTTTTTTTTTGAATACCGAAATTATTTTTTTTTAATTTTTGGTTAGTATGATTATCTAAAAATATGGGAAAAATAGTCTGAAGCGATAAGAATAGACTCGCTAGCAGGAGAGTAGGAATAACATCACCTTTCCACCTCGAAAATTCATGTTTTTTTATTAATTACCTAACTGCAATTTGTTTATTTTTAAATTTACATTTTTTCTTTTCGCACCGCTTGAAAGAGTAGTTCTTAAGTAATAAGAAATGTCTACTGTTACGTATCAAAGGTTATGTATATAACTTTAAGTTAAATTTTTGTATATTTGGTCCTTCAAACTTTAAACGCGTTTTTCTCGAAACTACACATTTTCAACTTGTTTACACTCTCATTTTTACAATTTTCAACGAAATAACTTGCAATTTGGACAGCATGCTCTTTAAATGTGTAGTTTTCGTGTAAACTAGGATATTTAAGATCCATTAATATTTATAAAAGTTATAAACAATTTAAGTTGCAAAATTATGGTCGAAAAATTAAAAAGTCTGCCATTTGGTTATTTTTCAATAAATTTTTTTTGTTCTAGTTTACACGATAGCCATAATGGTATAGATTAAGAAAATTTTTGACTTTTTTAGTTTAGATTAATTGTCGCCGAGAAAAAATGTAAACAACTTTTAGAGGGGACCACTTTCGGCAGCCATTTTCTAAGACTCCATTAAAAAAATAAATAAATAAAAAATGGTTTTTATTACTGTAACACAAGTATTTTATTGTAAAAAAAGTTTAACTAAGAAATATTTATTTTACTACCTATAAAAAAAATTTTTAAAAAAACCTTAATTTCTGTGGAATCTCCCCTTAATCATATACCTATATATTATTATTATAAACAGTTTAACAATATATTTTTAAACATTATTTTTCTTTATTAATGTAAAAAATCTTTTCCTTCACACTTTACCCAGGCTTAGGACTGGCAACATATATTTTATTTTAAATGCTGGCGTGTTTAAAAAATTTGTGTTTAATTATTGCAAAACACCTATGCATTAGAAACAATGTTTGAAAAAAAAATTATTAGAAAAATGTTTTAATTTTTTAAAAAATTTTACATACATATTGCAAATAAATTATGTAACTGTGAATACAATACCAAAAGAATTTCAATTAATTACATGATGTTTAATATTTGGGAATGGGTGTCGTCGAAATTAGAAACAAGTTTACATTTTATTTCTTTATTTGAAATTGGAACAAAAGAATGGAAACTTCTTGTACCGGTGATTGTTTTACAAGATTTAAATCGTTCAGATAATTCTAATTTTATATTTTGATGGTCTTCAATGGAACAAAAGTCAAACGTAATTGTGTCAAATTTATTTTCCACTAACTGAAAAAATGCTTTAGGAGATGTAATTGGTTCAGTATCTGGTCTTCTTAAACTTTCACGTCGTACAAATCTCTTCACTGTACCACCAAGTACATCACAAGCATTTTTTTCATGTGAAGTCGCAAAAAAATGCCATTCAGCTGCTACATTAAAATCATCGAAATGATGTGTTAAATTGATAAAATTTTTTTTATTTTTGTACTGCGATGCTGCACCGTCGGAGAAAAAATAAATTTTTTTTAATTCATCTGAACTATACTTTGTTCTAAGCCATGTAATTAGTCTTTTCTGGAAAAGGTAAACAGCTTCTGTGGTATGTTCATTACATTCAGAAATTATTACAAAGTTTTCAAATTTAGCAATACTATTTTCGTCACGATCAGAACGATAAATTACAAAAGGATGTATCGTTGTTTGACTGTTGTTCCAGTGATGACTCTGTATTGCATTTTGAATAATAAAAGTATAATTTTCAGAGAAATCGCCGATTACAATGAATTCACCTATTTTTAAATTCAATTTTAGATCTTTCAAAAATTTAGTTTGATTTTTAGCTATGAAGTTATGTGTTTGAAGTACATTTAATTGCTGCTTGAAGTTGTTAAGAAAATCATTTGCTTCCTGCGTGACCGTTTCTAAAGAAGAACGATCAGTATTTAACCATTGTTTATAAGTTAAGGATTTAATGTTATTTTCTAAGAGTTTCTTCTATTTGAGATACAATGTTTTCAATACCAGTGCAAAAATTACACTTTTTGAAATAATAATCTCTTGTTGGTTCAACACAAATCACACTATTTAAAATATCTATATAATTTGTAACTGAAATTTCATGAAAAATACATTTTAAACCATTCAATAATAATTTGAAATTTTGATGGATTTTACATACACATACGATATGTGTTCCATGACTGTCTGCAAGAATACATTGCTTAGGACGTAAAGAAGCAAATTTACTAAATCCTACTTTTATTTCTGGATTCTCTGACATGAACACAAATTATTTTCATTATCATTGACATTAATTTCACTACTTACGTAACTGCTTTTTGGTGGATCCAAGCCCTTTGATATTAACAATTTACAAGACATGCAAATATACTCTCCAATATCCGGAAATTTCTCCTTACACAATGCAGTTGGCCGTGAGATATTTTTCTTTACCCAAGAATGTTAAGGAAGTTTGAAGGGATTGTAGCAAATCTTACTATTTGGCATTCTTAACACTTTCGAAAATCACAAAACCAATGAAAAATCACAAGCTTAAAAACGTCCGAAGTGCACAAGAGCAAAAACAAGAGTGACAAAATGTCATTCAGGTAAAAAATTAACTCATAGGAAGGGTCAAGTATAGGGTCGAGACGGGGGCGTTACCGCCCACATCATTGCAAGGAACCAATGGTAAAGTTTTTAAATTAAAAATCAATTAAAATTACATTATAACCATTCCTTTGAAATGTTCATAATGCACTTTTAATTTCTTGTCACATAAATTTACAGGCAGAAACTTAGCTATTACTCAGGCTAAGGCCTAAGTAAAGTGTGAAGGAAAAGATTTTTTACATTAATAAAGAAAAATAATGTTTAAAAATATATTGTTAAACTGTTTATAATAATAATATATAGGTATATGATTAATAAATGTATTCGGGGCGAGCAGTAAAGGTCATATCATCTTTTAAAATACAATGATATAGGCGCTCTTAGTTAGCGCAACGCACAAAAACTCGTAGCGCAAACTTCAAAAAATTTTTTCTCAAAAACACCAAAAAACACTTCTTTAAAAATTTAACCACTTATTAAGGAATGTTCAAATTTTGAGAAAATAATTTTTCTAGAATATTCCATGATGTCCTTTACTTTTTTTTAACAATAGAAAATTATTGTTTAAACAAATTATTGAAAAATTAATTTTTCTTAAATTTTTTTTTAATATTATAAAAAATTGACACTTTCTCTACAATTTTGAATAAATGACTTTTTCTTGTAGAATCAATAGTTTTCGAAATAAAAGTTCTCAAAAAAAGTCATTTTTTTCAGTTTTCGATTTTTCATATCTAAATATCTTGCAAAAAAAATTTTTTTTTGCAAAACTGTTTGGCACAGTTATTTAGTACCCCAAGTACTACAAAATTACGAACTTTAAGAAAAATCGGTGATCCAACATTTGCTTTTCGTATGGAACTGCCCAATAGTTACCATTGCAAAATTTTTTTTATAAACTTTTAATAGCCAGCGTTTCCATTATTCCATCCGCCTGATAAAATAATCGAAAAATGTGAAAAAGTTTAAAAAATTCATAATTCTAACAATTTTTGACCAAATTTTATTTCAATGTCAGAATTTAAGAAGGAATTATTGCTCTTCAAATGGTGATCAATGCAAATTTTTTGAATAAACTTTTAATTGCCAGCGTTCTTACCCGCCGGTTTCAGAAAACCGAAAAATGTGAAAATTTAAACATAAAAAATTCATATTTCGATAAAATTATAATCCGAGCTAATTTCCCAAAATTGAAATAGGTTTTTGCTAGTTTCAATAAGTACTTTTATAAACTAAAGTCAAAACTTAGTGCACATTTTATGTGTTCCACTGTGTTGTTATTTGTTTTTTATAAATTTTTTTTAAATAAAAGACTGAATTTTCTACAATAATCAACTTTTTCTCAATGTGGAGTTGGCACGCGTTTTTAATAAAAAAATTCGTTATGTTCTTTCCAAATTGAAAATACCATTTTTTAGGAGTTTCAAGAAGAGATTACTGAGTATACTTCTTATAAGTTTCATTGCACAAAATTAAAATAACAACAGTAACAAATTTATAAAAATATCAATTCGCAAAAATAAAATTTGTAAAACAACAATTAACAAAAGTATCCAACAATTTGTAAAACTGTCAATTGCGAAGTATGCAAGTTTCCAAAAAATAACAAATTTGTAAAATAACAGTTAACTAAAATAAATATGTGTAAAAATGTAAATTGGCAATAATAATTCTTCGCAAAAATAATAATTAGCGAAAATGATATTTCTATGAATTGATTATTGTTTGATTAATTCGCGATTAATCAAACTCTTTAAATTTGAACTTCAAATTCCAAATAGAATGATTCCTCCATTCAAATTAAACCAAGATTACATTAATCATTCACTGTGCTATATAAATTTGGAGTTGGAAATTCCTAACTCAAGCTTGTTGATTTTTAATTTGACAGGACAAATGAAATGTAGTATTCGAGAATCCAAATTGAACCAAGTAGATACTTGAACCTAATTTTTGTATTTGAAAATGCAAACTGATACTTGTATTACGTGCGAACTTGGAAAAACAAGTAGAAATGATAAGATTAGAAACCCGTGTTAAAACAAGTCGAAACAAAAATTAAAGAGGACAATCCAAAGTATAATCATTTCAATTTTATCTTCGATATCCGTTTCAGTTATGTAAATAGGAATTCCAAGTTAAAACCAGTAGAATTGCTACACGGAAAAGTTTTTTCATTTGGAATACAAGATGACATCAGTAGATTCATGTTTAATTTCTACTAGTCTCAACTGGTTAATATAGGGTAGCGCGAAGGTTAAAACTAAAAATTTTATTCAAAAATATTACTATAATTATGAAAATCATTGTTTTCATTTGTAAATTTTTCATAGATTCAAAAGCACATTTTCTACTAGATTCCGCGTGGGTATTTTTAAAAAGTAATAATAATAATAATAATAATAATAATAATAATAATAATAATAATAATAATAATAATAAATAAGTAATAAATAAATATAATTATTATAGTAATAAATAATATAAGTAATGACTATAATTATTTTTATTGCTCAACCCGTGCAGAAATTGATCTACTTGACCCCTAACCCAGATAAGGGACAGACATGGCAACCCTGGTCAGGCTCTCATCAGGAAAATCTCAGGGCTCAGATCAGGGCCACGTCGAATTTAAATTAAAATTTTTTTTTCGAAGATACTCAAATCTATACACATAGTAATAAAACAATAATAACAACCACAATAATATTATAAACTAATAATAATAACAATAAATAAAGAGGTTAAATTAGGGAAGACTGGGGCTAAATGTCAAATTTTGCAAAAATATATTTTTCCATGCAATAAATTCACTTAGATGCAAATATGTATAGATTGTAACGTGGCAAAAATATTAAGAAATTTGTAAACAAAATTTTAACTAAAAATTTATAAACATATAAACTCCCTCGTGCCGATTAACAAAAACAATAACAATTTATCAGCTTTGATAAAATATTTGTTTATCTAATTTGTTTATTTATGTTATCGTTTTCTCTCTCTTGAAAATATTATTCAGAAAATTCGAAATTTGCGCGTTTACCGATTGAAGCAGAAAAGAACGATCATTGCACCTGCGCAGATTCCTTATCACGTTTACTCACAGCAAAATATTTCAACGCAAACCAAATGAAAATCGAGTTGACTCGATTACCTGTCACTTTTTAAATTCAACCTACACAAAAAGTCATCTCACAAATAACCTTTCGAATAAATTAGAATTTATTTTCTACATTTACCAATTATTAGGGAATTTCAAAATGTTAAGAGATTGACTATTGAACAGGATAGTCCCTGTCATTTCTCTATATTTCATGAAGAGACACCTTTTACCCAGGCCCAATTTCTCATGTCATTGGATAAAATATTACCTTTTGATTTTTTTTTGAAATCAACTTACCTTTTGCCTTTTTTTTATCAATGACATTTAGAGAATTCTGGAGGTTGACGACAAGGAAATTAAGAATTGAAAAGTAAAAATCTCAGGAAGCAAGACATTACAACTTAAATTATACCCCGGTGTCACAATTTTGAAAGTAATTACGCTCCTGATTTTGGCGGAGTAATACTAGTTTAAGACCATGGTAACCGGCGGGGTAAACGGAGGGGAGGAATCCAGGCAGCATGCTCACGAGGAAAATTCTTATCGCTCTCTCTCGATTCTACCACCTGAGGAAACAGCCGTCTCTGAAGGAAGTACATCGAATTAATACTATTCTCCTTTTATTCAAAATTTATAATAGTTTCTTTTTTTTTGTGTGTGTGTGATCGACGATACTCTTCACCTTTTCTCTTTTTGGAGGATCTTCGCTATAAGTGCGTAATGTAAGTTTGATTATTGCTCTTTTACCTTAACTTTTATTTGTGAAATGTAAAGTTTTCTATTTAATTTTTTGATGTAACAAGTGGTTCAGCCGGCCTCATGGTCGAGTAAGAGTGTTAATAGCATCTTAATTTCCTTTGATCTTACTCAACCATGCGGCCAGAGTTTCTTATATTGTTATTTTGTTCCTTTTATTTAATTTTTATTGTTTATTTCGTGAGAATTACAAATGAAGTTGTCCCATTTGCAATTTGTTTTCCCCTTTTTCCCTTAATTTGTTAAGAAAATCCCCTTTTTAAACAAATGGAGTTGTTCCATTTATATTATTTTGTCCCTTAAATTATTATTTTGTCCCTAAATTTTCCCCTTTTTGATATTTCGAATTTTAATAAATGGTATTGTCCCATTTATAACCGTAATATTCTTTAAATATTTAGTTGAGTAAACCCTAATTTTGACAAATAGAGTTGTTCCATTTATATTTATTTGTCCCTTAATTTATTAAATTGGAAGATTATAAATTTTGTATATGGAATTGTCCCTTCATTAGTGATATTGCATTTAATTTTGTCCCTATTCTCGTTAAATTTGGAATTGTCCCATTTAACTGTCCCTTTTTCAATTCAGGAAGAAGACCCTGTTATTTATAAAATTAGAATCGACCAGTATTTTATTTAATTTGCCCAATTCTTTTTTTGTATTATGATTTTGTGTTACGAGTTTTTGGCTGACCACTTTAATTTGATTAAAATAATATTTGAGAATTTGTTTACGTATGTGAGCACTTTATTTAAATTTGTGAAATACGTCTGATTATTTAAGTATTATAATAAATAGTTATTTAATGTGATATTTTGAATATGATTTTCTCGAATCGTCCCTCCTCCTTCTTTGCTAGTCGACCGGCATCGAAATTAATATCTATCTTGGAAATTTCAATTTAAGAATTTTAATGAGTTTTCTTTTGGTATCTTTTATAGAATTTAGTTCTATTTTTACTTTTGCTTTTGGGTATTTAGTACCTATTATTTTGTTTAATTTGGATATTTAGTATCCGTAATTTCGAAACTGTCCCAAGAAAGGACTGGTGCTCAACACTTTGTTTATTTAAAATTCTTTTATTTATTATTTTATCAAGATATTATTTTTATTAATTTCAAACTTATTTGTTCGGACATGAAACCTTTGGCTTATAGTAAGTATTTATTTTTGTTATTTGTTTATTTGTTGCATAACAATAAATTTTGTTTACAAATTCTAATTGTTTATAAATATTCCCCCCTGTTTTGTAAATTATGCCTATTTGTTAATAAAAATTTGTATTGCTAAAAAGGTCTGGTTACAATTTTGGCGCCCAACGTGGGGCAACGCCAAAGTAGAAAATCATATTCATTTTTTTTTGAAAAATTATATTTTTGCTTATTTAGCGAAAATTAAATTTTTTTGTGCTCAAACAATTTTCTCAGGTTAAGAAAATTATTTTATGAATTTTATATATCATGTCTTTTACAAAATTTTATTTCAGGATTTCTTAAGAGAATTTATTTCATTGTATATTGTGTATATTGTATATATTTATCTTGTGTTTTGAATATTTCTTTTGTGCCCTTTACAATTGTCGATGATGCCTCATACGTTTACAGTATCTGTAAACAGTCGTAATTAAATTCGATACGAAAAACAAATTTTATAATTTCCCAAAATAATTCGTTTTAAATTGAAATAAAATTATTTCCAAATTATATCGGGTGTCTTGATAATTTTGTATTATGAAAGGTCCATAATACTTATCATCACATACATTAACAATACTTTTTTTTACCAGAACTCAAATTTAATAATTCCCCAAATTAATTCGTAAACCTGAAATAAAATATTTCAAAATTATACCGGGTGTCCAAATAATTTTGTATTATGAAAAGTCCATAATACATAATACCACATTGATAATAGTCCTGTTACTTAAACCAACTTTGATATTTTCCCCGAATAATTAATTTTGGCTGAAATAAAAATATTTCAAAATTTTACCGTGTGTCCAAATAATTTTGTATTATGAGAAGTCCATAATACATAACACCATATTAACAATAGTTTCATTACTTAAACAAAATTTAATAATTTTCTCAGAATAATTTTTTTTGTTGAAACAAAAATATTTCAAAATTATACCGGGTGTCCAAATAATTTTGTATTATGAAAAGTCCATAATACGTTATACCACATTGATAATAGTCCTATTACCAAAACCAAATTTAATAAATTTCCCTAATAATTAATTTTGACTGAAATAAAATTATTTCAAAATTATACCGAGTGTCCTAATAATTTAGTATTATGAAAGTCCATAATACCCATCATTACATTGGCAGTATCTTTATTTCCATTCCCGATAAAAATTATTATTTAGTTATTGTATCATACCAATTATTATTACATAATTTATTATTTAACTTAATTAATATTTTTTTTATTCTCATATTGATGTTTCATGTTTAATTAAAAATAATATTTTATTATAATCAAAATAGATTATTATTGTTATTACTTAATTAATTAATTGTTAAAGATTAATTTCTTTTATTCTATTTTTTTTTAAACAAAAATTTTTTTTGAAATTTGTCAATAAATTGATTTACTAAAGAACTAATAAATCTGGGTTCACAACATTTTAAGACTTTAAAGGCATTGTTAGTTTAAAATTTTTTTTTATTAATTTTTTTTGTTTTAGTCGAAAATTGACTTTTACTAACATTTTTTTATTTATTTTGATTTTTTTTATCTTCACTTATTGCATTAATTAATTCATTATCTCCCTTCACTAATATTAATGAACAAAATAATTCTGAATCATTTTCAGTACCTTAAAAATTTGTTTGTTTTTACTACAATCGTGGTCAACTGTTGCCCCGTAGCATGGTAGCTGTTGAAACTACCAAAGCTACAATTGTGAATTCAATAAGTTTTCATACCGTCCTTATAATAATAAATTTTTTTTGTTTATTTGGCCCTTCTTAAAATTATTCCCTATCATAATCATATATTACCATATATGTTATGAGCCTACTGTCAATGGAATGAAATCATAGTAAATCTAAAATCCTAAATATTTGTAACATTTCTGGCCGTAATTTATTTTCATCAATAATTACGTTGTAGCATTTCTGTTCGTAATTCATTTTCATCAATAATTACGTTGTAGCATTTCTGTTCGTAATTTATTTTCGTCAATAATAACGTTGTAACATTTATGCCTTTCTTTTTTTATTATTTTTTTTTCAATAATCAATTGAATTCTTAAGTATCTCACTAATCTATAAAAAGATTTAAAATTCATTTAAATAGTCGTCATAACTATAAAATTTTGGATAACAGTTTCTAAAGAGCCAAGAAATAAAAATTGGAATAATTATCATTTTAAAATTTTTATTTTTTTTTAATTCATTGCAACGGTTATAGATTATTCAAATTTTTAAAAAACTTTGCAAATATAATCGATTATTCCCTATCATCAATTTATTATAGCATTTCAATTTGTAAATAATTTTTACAAATTAAACAAAGTACCCAATCTCATTATAATAATTATTAGAAAATTATCCTCCTCATTTATTAATAGTAATCACTAATCATCAATTTCTACTGCCAATGCTCGTTTGCAAACAGCTACGATAGCATTACCGCCCTGAATCAATCCCAGGTTGATTCCAATTTTCCTTTAATGCATATTCTAAAATCATCCCTTACTTTATTTAATTTTTTTTTACCCCAAAATAATTTTCTTTTAGAGACCGTTATGAGTCAACCGTCCAAATCCTGGATTGATAATCTCAATCCCAGAGATCTAGAAGTAGAACTTGCCAATAGAGGCTTGTCCGTCCAAGGATCGGCAGATGAACGGCGAAGACGTTTACGTCATTATGAACGTACCAATCGATCTTCAGAAATTACTTCTCCCCCTATTACTCCTCCTAGTGATGAGTTAAGACCATCACAAAACCCAGACTCGCGAAACAATGTCACCACTAATCCTCCTTTTAATGCATCTCATGAACAAATTAGTGATGCTTCTACAGCTACAGCTTCTAGTCCCTTAAATCAGGAAAACACTGTTCCCATTCAACCTCGAAATAATCAAGCAGACGGTGCACCTATGAATACCATTACCGAGAATCAAACCCCTTTGATAAATAACGCTAATAACAGTCGCCCTGTTCAACCTAACACTAATCTAGGAGCTATCCCACGAACTACCCAACCCAGTTCCTCTTACGCTGCATAACAAGGGATACGACCCCTTGTTAACAACACTACTCGCAATCGCGCAGAATCAACCATTCCTAATACATTAGCTTTCGCAGATCAAATTCCGCAAAATGAATGGAGTTTGCCTCCACCTCACTATGATTCCTTAAGTTCTTCTCAGTGTTACAACAATCAACATTATAATAATCCGAACTTACCAACGAATACTCGTGAAATTCCCCAAAATCAAAACAACAGAAGTTATACAGCCTCTGATTCCACTTATCGTGATCCAAATGATCATCCTCTCAATTATGCTGATGGTAATCACCATCTAGATCATATGTTGAACCGAGCAACCTACCTCACTGACGAATTCGAAAGAGAATTTGACAGGATGTCTATTAGAAATAATAGGCGACAACCAACATCAAATTTTACCTATGCTGAAGACATGATCGAGAATTTGACCGATTACCCATAAGAGAAACCAGAAATTCTAGACCAACCCCTTTTTTCAGAAATCAAACCCCGATTCCCACCCAACATAACACTGAAAATAGGAACTCTACACCAGCACCTAACTATGGAAATCAAACGACAAATCCTCCTCAAATGTATGGTCCACCAGTAGGTGTACAACCGACTCAAAACAATACCGAGAACAGAGATCCTAATGTCCCAATGGACCAAGATCGACCTCGCGTCCATTTTAACCAAAATATTTCTTACAATCAGAGAATACCCTTGAATAGAAATTATGAGCCATACTCACAATTACCACCTATTTATGACCCTTCTTATCGCAGAAATCAATCAAATTCTGCAGCTCAAGCATATCAAACCATGCGAAAATGGGATCTTAGATTTGCAGGAACGCGACAAGAAGACCCTGATGCATTTTTGCGTAAAATCTGTGCTGCCAAATCAGTCATTTATATAAGAGATGAAGACCTCTTAAATTTATTACCTTTCTTTCTCAATGGTATAGCAGTCCGTTGGTACGAAGTTAACCAATATCGCTGGTATACTTATCAAGAATTCGCTAGAGATTTCAGAAATCGATTTAGCGACCCCGATTTTCAATTTGAATTAATGCAAGAAATTCATCGAAGAACGCAAGGCGACCAAGAATCGGTAGCCGATTACTTGACATGCATGCTTTCGATGTTTGATAGACTATCTCCTCGATTGACCGAGTACGAAGAAATAAATTTTGCACACAGAAATTTACTTCCTCGTTTACATCTTACTATCCCTAGAGTGGCTATAAGAAACTTTACTCATTTCGAACAAATAGCAGTTGCCGCTGAAAAATCTTTTCAAGTTGCCCGATCTTACCAACCTCCTCCTAAACCAGAAAGCTCCATACTTCCCGATTTAGCGTATTGAGGTTCTTCATTAAGGTCCATGCCTAGAAGGAAGGAACAGTTGAAACAAATGATAGAAGATCCCAATGTCGAAGACGAATTCGAAGAGAATGAGTTAGAAGAATTGTTGATGATACATCAATCCCCTAGTACAAACTCTAAATCTTCTTTCACCCCTTCCAAGAATAATACAAAGAGACCAGAGTCCTCTAAATCCCAAAATACTAAGAGTAAACCTAAACAAGAATCTCCAAATCCGACAGATTCAATCCCTAAAACAAACACTAACAAAACTACGTGCTGGAATTGTGATAAAGTAGGTCACAGACATAACGATTGTACAGAAGCTAGAAACATATTTTGTTATGGTTGTGGCAAGAAAAATGTAACTAAACCCAAATGTCCCAAGTGTACGGGAAAAGACGAACAGGATTGTTAGATGAGGTCCCAATAACCCTGAATCCCACCCAGCGACCTTTAAACACAGAAACATCGGAGAATATCCCTAAAATTTCAGAAAATCAGTTAAATTAAAAAATTTTACAAAATTCTGAATCATCACCCGAACCAGTGACTGACCACTTATCTAATATCCCAGAAATTAAAACTAAACAGAAAAAGAGTACCTTAACACTAGTTGAGATAGAATGTCTAAAGTTAGAAACAGATATTGCTGAAATCACTGGAATTTACAGCCCCATGGACTTAGATATTTTTATTTACTGTGAAAATGGTAAATATTTCATTAACGAAAAGGACGTCTTAAAAATTAAAGAAAGTAAAGATTATATCTTGAAAAACGATTCTGATAATTCCACCCTTAACACTAATCAGGAAAATATCGTTTTAAAAGATGAAACTTTAAAAACCAGCATTCTGGAAACTAAATTCCAGGAGAGCTGCCCTCCGACCACCTGTTTCAAAATTTCAAATTTACAATATCCTTCTTTAGCACCTTCTTCCCCAGAACCATTACTCTATGTTACAGTCCGCATCGAAAATCACGAAGTAAAAGCCCTCGTAGATTCTAGAGCGTCAAGAAGCTTCATTGGACCCCAAGGACTTGAGATTATTAAAAACCTAAACCTTCCCGTAAGCGAAAAAGATGGTATAGTACAAGTAGCAAACGGACAAATATTGACCGTATCTAAAGAAATCACCCTACCTCTAGAGTTACCCTTAGTCTTAGGTTTAGACTTCCTAAAGTATTTTAAAATACAAGCTGATTTCGTGACTAGATCTTGGTTTTACAACAATAAACCTAAGAAAATGTACCATTTTGAAAAGAAGGAAGATGACTCCTTAGAAAATTGTGCCGGTTTAATTGAATTAACTTCTTCACAAATGAAAAAATTAGAAACATTTCTGAAATTGCATTTACCCGAAATACCCGATGAGCCCTGATTAACTACCTTGACTATTCATTCCATAAACACAGAGAACCATGCCCCTGTAAAACAGAGATGTTATATGGTTTCACCCAAAGTAATGGAAGCCATTGTAGCCGAAGTTAAAAAGATGTTGAAAGATGGAGTCATAGAGCCCTCCTCTAGTGATTGGTCCAACCCCATAGTCATGATTAGAAAACCCAACGGTGAATATAGATTTTGCCTAGATTTTAGAATGTTGAACGCCCTCACGAAAAAAGATAGTTACCCTATCCCCCACATGGATGCTATTTTATCCAAACTAAGAAAATCGAGATACATTTCTAAAATAGACTTAGATAAAGGATTCTGGCAAGTCCCACTATCCGAAGAAAGTAAAGAGAAAACTGCATTCGCAATACCTGGACTAGGATTGTTTCAATTTACCCGCATGCCGTTCGGTTTGACCAACGCCCCCGCAACGTTCCAAAGAATGATGGACAAAGTCATTAAACCCGAGATGGATCCCTATTGTTTCGTTTACCTCGATGATATTATCATCGCAACAGAAACTTTTGAAGAACACCTCAAATGGCTTGAGATTGTCCTCAATAAACTAAAAGAACATAAGTTGAAAATAAATCCCACCAAATGCGAATTTGTTGTCCCTCAAGTACGTTACTTAGGTTTTCTTGTTGACGAAAAAGGTTTATCTGCAGACCCAGACAAAGTCGCTCCCATTCTGACCTATCCACCCCCGAAAAACGTAAAGGAATTACGAAGATTCCTCGGCATGTCAGGCTGGTATCGTAGATTCATCCCTCAATTTGCATCCCTAGCTTCACCCCTAAATAAATTATTACGCAAAAAGCAAAAGTGTGAATGGCAAACAGATCAACAAATAGCTTTCGAGAAAATCCGATCATCTCTCATGAACGCACCCGTCCTTACTCGTCCCGATTTCGAGTTACCTTTTGAACTACAAACTGACGCCAGTGACGTAGGCCTCGGTGCAGTGCTCACTCAGAAAATTCATAATGTTGAGTATGTTATTGCATACGCTAGCAGAAGTCTCACCGAAGCTGAACAAAAATATACCACGACAGAAAAAGAATGTCTTGCTGTCATTTGGTCTATTCAGAAGTTCAGAGCGTATCTTGAAGGTTATGATTTCACTGTAATTACAGACCACAGTAGTTTAAAATGGCTTCATAATTTGCGCAACCCTACAGGTCGTCTAGCTCGATGGGCTTTGACCTTACTTGAATATAATTACACGATAATACACAGAAAAGGAGCAATGCACCATGTGTCTGATGCCTTGTCTCGTATCCCTGCTACCCAAATTGTAGAAGCCCCAGTTGAAAATATAGAAGTCCTATACTCAGCAGAAGAAACTGATAACACTTGGTATACTCGTAGATTTCTGCAAGTTACAGAATTTCCCGGACGTTTTCCCAACTGGCGAATTGACAACGGAAAATTATACTATTATCGACCTGACCCAATCCTCTCAACTTTAGTTGAAGACCTAAACGCTTGGAAACTAGTCCCATGCGAATCCGAAAGACAATCCATCCTCCAAAAAGCACACGATGATCCCCAAGCAGGTCACCTAGGAACTCAGAAAACCTACATGAGAGTAGCTACAGATTATTATTGGCCCGGATGCTACCGCGAAATCGCTAACTTTGTCCGATTTTGTCCAGTTTGTCAGTCCTGTAAAGTAGACCAAAACTTACCACCCGGCTTAATGAGCCAAAGAATTGTAGAACAACCCTGGACTGTAATAGCAGCCGACATTATGGGTCCCTTTCCACTTAGCCGCTCCAATTTTAAATACATCCTAGTTATCCAAGATCTCTTCACAAAATGGATTGAAATTAAGCCCCTAAGAAATGCTACCGGAAAATTAATCTCAGATGCCCTGAGAGACCTTGTAATTAACCGATGGGGAACACCTAAAGTCCTGTTAACAGATAATGGAACAGAATTTATTAATAATGTCCTCCGTTCTCTCGCACAAGAATACGGAATTTATCATTCGACAACACCTCCCTATCACCCGCAAGCAAATCCTGTAGAACGAGTCAATAGAGTCCTAAAAACGATGTTAATCTCATACATAGCCGAAGATCATCGAGATTGGGACAAATACCTTATAGAATTCCGATACGCCTACAACACAGCTTTCCATGATTCCCTAAAAGTCTCTCCAGCCTTTCTAAATCTTGGTCGTCATCCTAGTCCTATTAACGAGTCACGAAACAAATTAAATAATAATCCACCTGAAATAGAGCAAAGTCATCCGATCCTTTGGGAAGACAGAATGAAGAAGTTACAACTAATGAAAGATTGGGTAATAGAAAATATGGACAAAGCCTACCAAAAACAATCTCGTTATTACAATCAACATCATCGCGCAGTAAATTAATCAGTAGGAGACCTCGTTCTCACTCGCTGCCGCATCTTGTCCTCTAAAATCAAAAACATTACTTCAAAATTATCTCCCAAATATTCTGGACCTTACAAAATTACAAAAATTCGTCCTCCGAATGTTGTTGAATTAAGTGATTTGTCCCTTAAACATATTAGAAAATTTCACATTAAAGATATTAAACCTTTTCTATTTACTAATTTCAACTCTGATTTGTAGATTCGAGTTACCACCAATCGACTGACCTCGTCAATATGGCAAATGACAACGTCGAAGACCTTAAAGCCACTGTCGCCTATCTTACGGAGATGGCTCTAAGTTTGCTTCGGAAACTCAAGGAAAATGAGACACGGACCAACCAATACCCCAAGTTCCTGAGAGAAGCGTCCGAGTGTCTATCGGAAAAGGAGAAGGAGAACTCGAGCTTACTCATCAAAATTCACGAATTAGAACGTCTCATAGAGGAGTATCGACAACCCCAAAAAATCGACGTCTCGTGGAGCCCCGAGGACGAAGAAAGGAATAAATCACATCCTAGCTGGCAATACATGAAGCCGTACCAACTAATCTTGTCCCGAATTTCCGAACTCTACCCAGGTCTCCCATACGCAATAAAATGCAGCATTCGCGAAGAGAGGAAACATTTCTACAAAACCCGCGTAGTCGTGTTAGAAAATTGCCAAACTTCTAGCGAATATAGATTAACACCCGATGGTGAACCGCTTCCCCTAACCAAATGCACCTGTAATCGAGTCCCCATTGCCGTTGGCGAAACCCATCCTGACGAACCGACCCAGGAGAAAAACCGGAACCAATCCCATACACCCGAAAATCTAAATGATTCTGCAGACCTCTTCTTCAGTATTATCTCAGAGGAATCAGACGATGAAGTCATAATCATCGAGACCGACATCACTCCCGAAAACCACCGATCTCCATCCCCTTCTGCTTCTGATTCCTCCGTCCTCAGCGACTTCACAATTATTCGTGACGACCAGTTCCTTAACGACCAACCGAATAACCTGGAAAGCGCATCCGAACCGAATAGACCTCCGACTCCCCTAGAACAAATCATAGACTCCCTTCATAACGCAATCGATACCGATGAAATGTGTTCTACTCCTTCCTTCGAAATTATCGTCCCTAACCCTTTCTCGGAAATTGTCCCCGAAACCGTTGCCGCTCCTCTCAAAATTAATGTCGATGAACCCTTTTTTGACCCCTTCTCAGAAACAAACGACGACCCACTCGCAACCGGAATTAACTTCGAAGACCCCCTAGCTTGCTCCGACGATGAACAACGTCCAGGGAATTCCTTTGAATCCTCGGAAAATGACGAATTCATCGAAATCGAATTAGATGATTCGTCAATTAGCGAAAACGAACCAATTTCATCAGACTCGGTCGAAAATCCCCCTAAAATAACCAAAGATCCGAATGCACTTGACCTCAACAACAACGAGAACTCGTATCTAAGAAATCACATCAAACATTCACACCCTATCTTACGCGAAAATTTCGTCAAACCATTAAGATCAAAAAGGGTTGAACCCCAAAACACGACCTTAGAACCTCAAGCTTTACCATCTGAATTATCGCTTTTCTTCCGAACACTCCAACGTAGTAGTACCGCCCTCACCTTTTCGCTTCCAACAACACTACAAAACCTCTGTACAAACATTACCTCTACCTTCGTTGCTCTAAATCCCCATTAAAAAACCAAGAAACGTACCTCAAGATACCGTAAACTGGCTACGTCGCTCAGTCCGCCCCGGCTGCTGGCATTGTGAAAGCCGAAACCATAAACACAAGGGTTGTCCCTACCTTCGCGATGAAAACATATTTTACTGTCACCAATGTGGCGATGAAAAACAAAAATTTACTAAATGTAAGGGCTGCGCCATGAGAAAATAAATAAAATTAGAAAATCAACGCATTATTGTATTACGGTAATCAGTATTATAATTACCAGTATTACAAGCCTAACAAGTACTATAAATTACAATTATAATAAATAAATTTACATTATAAATTCCATAAGCAATTCGACATAATTTATTACATGTAGTTAACTACCCTTTCCCACTTTTTTTTGAAACTTTACTAATTCTAAAAAGTAAAACTATTCCTAAGAAATCCACATAATACGAAGACTAATTGATAGATCAATATGAATGAATCTCCGATTGATTCGAATATCAAACATAAAGCTGAGAAACTTTGCGACTATTATTGAAGCGGAATTGCTTGCCTTTGCAACAGGCCGTTTTCGGCCCTCTTATAGAAGGGGAGTGTTGTAACGTGGCAAAAATATTAAGAAATTTGTAAACAAAATTTTAACTAAAAATTTATAAACATATAAACTCCCTCGTGCCGATTAACAAAAACAATAACAATTTATCAGCTTTGATAAAATATTTGTTTATCTAATTTGTTTATTTATGTTATCGTTTTCTCCCTCTTGAAAATATTATTCAGAAAATTCGAAATTTGCGCGTTTACCGATTGAAGCAGAAAAGAACGATCATTGCACCTGCGCAGATTCCTCATCACGTTTACTCACAGCAAAATATTACAACGCAAACCAAATGAAAATCGAGTTGACTCGATTACCTGTCGCTTTTTAAATTCAACCTACACAAAAAGTCATCTGACAAATAACCTTTCGAATAAATTAGAATTTATTTTCTACATTTACCAATTATTAGGGAATTTCAAAATGTTAAGAGATTGACTATTGAACAGGATAGTCCCTGTCATTTCTCTATATTTCATGAAGAGACACCTTTTGCCCAGGCCCGAATTCTCATGTCATTGGATAAAATATTACCTTTTGATTTTTTTTTGAAATCAACTTACCTTTTGCCTTTTTTTTATCAATAACATTTAGAGAATTCTGGAGGTTGACGACAAGGAAATTAAGAATTGAAAAGTAAAAATCTCAGGAAGCAAGACATTGCAACTTAAATTATACCCCGGTGTCACTATTTTGAAAGTAATTACGCTCCTGATTTTGGCGGAGTAATACTAGTTTAAGACCATGGTAACCGGCGGGGTAAACGGAGGGGAGGAATCCAGGCAGCATGCTCACGAAGAAAATTCTTATCGCTCTCTCTCGATTCTACCACCTGAGGAAACAGCCGTCTCTGAAGGAAGTACATAGAATTAATACTATTCTCCTTTTATTCAAAATTTATAATAGTTTCTTTTTTTGTGTGTGTGTGATCGACGATACTCTTCACCTTTTCTCTTTTTGGAGGATCTTCGCTATAAGTGCGTAATGTAAGTTTGATTATTGCTCTTTTACCTTAACTTTTATTTGTGAAATGTAAAGTTTTCTATTTAATTTTTTGATGTAACAAGTGGTTCAGCCGGCCTCATGGTCGAATAAGAGTGTTAATAGCATCTTAATTTCCTTTGCTCTTACTCAACCATGCGGCCAGAGTTTCTTATATTGTTATTTTGTTCCTTTTATTTAATTTTTATTGTTTATTTCGTGAGAATTACAAATGAAGTTGTCCCATTTGCAATTTGTTTTCCCCTTTTTCCCTTAATTTGTTAAGAAAATCCCCTTTTTAAACAAATGGAGTTGTTCCATTTATATTATTTTGTCCCTTAAATTATTATTTTGTCCTTAAATTTTCCCCTTTTTGATATTTCGAATTTTAATAAATGGTATTGTCCCATTTATAACCGTAATATTCTTTAAATATTTAGTTTAGTAAACCCTAATTTTGACAAATAGAGTTGTTCCATTTATATTTATTTGTCCCTTAATTTATTAAATTGGAAGATTATAAATTTTGTATATGGAATTGTCCCTTCATTAGTGATATTGCATTTAATTTTGTCCCTATTCTCGTTAAATTTGGAATTGTCCCATTTAACTGTCCCTTTTTCAATTCAGGAAGAAGACCCTGTTATTTATAAAATTAGAATCGACCAGTATTTTATTTAATTTGCCCAATTCTTTTTTTGTATTATGATTTTGTGTTACGAGTTTTTGGCTGACCACTTTAATTTGATTAAAATAATATTTGAGAATTTGTTTACGTATGTGAGCACTTTATTTAAATTTGTGAAATACGTCTGATTATTTAAGTATTATAATAAATAGTTATTTAATGTGATATTTTGAATATGATTTTCTCGAATCGTCCCTCCTCCTTCTTTGCTAGTCGACCGGCATCGAAATTAATATCTATCTTGGAAATTTCAATTTAAGAATTTTAATGAGTTTTCTTTTGGTATCTTTTATAGAATTTAGTTCTATTTTTACTTTTGCTTTTGGGTATTTAGTACCTATTATTTTGTTTAATTTGGATATTTAGTATCCGTAATTTCGAAACTGTCCCAAGAAAGGACTGGTGCTCAACACTTTGTTTATTTAAAATTCTTTTATTTATTATTTTATCAAGATATTATTTTTATTAATTTCAAACTTATTTGTTCGGACATGAAACCTTTGGCTTATAGTAAGTATTTATTTTTGTTATTTGTTTATTTGTTGCATAACAATAAATTTTGTTTACAAATTCTAATTGTTTATAAATATTCCCCCCTGTTTTGTAAATTATGCCTATTTGTTAATAAAAATTTGTATTGCTAAAAAGGTCTGGTTACAATTTTGGCGCCCAACGTGGGGCAACGCCAAAGTAGAAAATCATATTCATTTTTTTTTTTGAAAAATTATATTTTTGCTTATTTAGCGAAAATTAAATTTTTTTGTGCTCAAACAATTTTCTCAGGTTAAGAAAATTATTTTATGAATTTTATATATCATGTCTTTTACAAAATTTTATTTCAGGATTTCTTAAGAGAATTTATTTCATTGTATATTGTGTATATTGTATATATTTATCTTGTGTTTTGAATATTTCTTTTGTGCCCTTTACAATTGTCGATGATGCCTCATACGTTTACAGTATCTGTAAACAGTCGTAATTAAATTCGATACGAAAAACAAATTTTATAATTTCCCAAAATAATTCGTTTTAAATTGAAATAAAATTATTTCCAAATTATATCGGGTGTCTTGATAATTTTGTATTATGAAAGGTCCATAATACTTATCATCACATACATTAACAATACTTTTTTTTACCAGAACTCAAATTTAATAATTCCCCAAATTAATTCGTAAACCTGAAATAAAATATTTCAAAATTATACCGGGTGTCCAAATAATTTTGTATTATGAAAAGTCCATAATACATAATACCACATTGATAATAGTCCTGTTACATAAACCAACTTTGATATTTTCCCCGAATAATTAATTTTGGCTGAAATAAAAATATTTCAAAATTTTACCGTGTGTCCAAATAATTTTGTATTATGAGAAGTCCATAATACATAACACCATATTAACAATAGTTTCATTACTTAAACAAAATTTAATAATTTTCTCAGAATAATTTTTTTTGTTGAAACAAAAATATTTCAAAATTATACCGGGTGTCCAAATAATTTTGTATTATGAAAAGTCCATAATACGTTATACCACATTGATAATAGTCCTATTACCAAAACCAAATTTAATAAATTTCCCTAATAATTAATTTTGACTGAAATAAAATTATTTCAAAATTATACCGAGTGTCTTAATAATTTAGTATTATGAAAGACCATAAGACCCATCATTACATTGGCAGTATCTTTATTTCCATTCCCGATAAAAATTATTATTTAGTTATTGTATCATACCAATTATTATTACATAATTTATTATTTAACTTAATTAATATTTTTTTTATTCTCATATTGATGTTTCATGTTTAATTAAAAATAATATTTTATTATAATCAAAATAGATTATTATTGTTATTACTTAATTAATTAATTGTTAAAGATTAATTTCTTTTATTCTATTTTTTTTTTAAACAAAATTTTTTTTTGAAATTTGTCAATAAATTGATTTACTAAAGAACTAATAAATCTGGGTTCACAACATTTTAAGACTTTAAAGGCATTGTTAGTTTAAAATTTTTTTTTATTAATTTTTTTTGTTTTAGTCGAAAATTGACTTTTACTAACATTTTTTTATTTATTTTGATTTTTTTTATCTTCACTTATTGCATTAATTAATTCATTATCTCCCTTCACTAATATTAATGAACAAAATAATTCTGAATCATTTTCAGTACCTTAAAAATTTGTTTGTTTTTACTACAATCGTGGTCAACTGTTGCCCCGTAGCATGGTAGCTGTTGAAACTACCAAAGCTACAATTGTGAATTCAATAAGTTTTCATACCGTCCTTATAATAATAAATTTTTTTTGTTTATTTGGCCCTTCTTAAAATTATTCCCTATCATAATCATATATTACCATATATGTTATGAGCCTACTGTCAATGGAATGAAATCATAGTAAATCTAAAATCCTAAATATTTGTAACATTTCTGGCCGTAATTTATTTTCATCAATAATTACGTTGTAGCATTTCTGTTCGTAATTCATTTTCATCAATAATTACGTTGTAGCATTTCTGTTCGTAATTTATTTTCGTCAATAATAACGTTGTAACATTTATGCCTTTCTTTTTTTATTATTTTTTTTTCAATAATCAATTGAATTCTTAAGTATCTCACTAATCTATAAAAAGATTTAAAATTCATTTAAATAGTCGTCATAACTATAAAATTTTGGATAACAGTTTCTAAAGAGCCAAGAAATAAAAATTGGAATAATTATCATTTTAAAATTTTTATTTTTTTTTAATTCATTGCAACGGTTATAGATTATTCAAATTTTTAAAAACTTTGCAAATATAATCGATTATTCCCTATCATCAATTTATTATAGCATTTCAATTTGTAAATAATTTTTACAAATTAAACAAAGTACCCAATCTCATTATAATAATTATTAGAAAATTATCCTCCTTATTTATTAATAGTAATCACTAATCATCAATTTCTACTGCCAATGCTCGTTTGCAAACAGCTACGATAGCATTACCGCCCTGAATCAATCCCAGGTTGATTCCAATTTTCCTTTAATGCATATTCTAAAATCATCCCTTACTTTATTTAATTTTTTTTACCCCAAAATAATTTTCTTTTAGAGACCGTTATGAGTCAACCGTCCAAATCCTGGATTGATAATCTCAATCCCAGAGATCTAGAAGTAGAACTTGCCAATAGAGGCTTGTCCGTCCAAGGATCGGCAGATGAACGGCGAAGACGTTTACGTCATTATGAACGTACCAATCGATCTTCAGAAATTACTTCTCCCCCTATTACTCCTCCTAGTGATGAGTTAAGACCATCACAAAACCCAGACTCGCGAAACAATGTCACCACTAATCCTCCTTTTAATGCATCTCATGAACAAATTAGTGATGCTTCTACAGCTACAGCTTCTAGTCCCTTAAATCAGGAAAACACTGTTCCCATTCAACCTCGAAATAATCAAGCAGACGGTGCACCTATGAATACCATTACCGAGAATCAAACCCCTTTGATAAATAACGCTAATAACAGTCGCCCTGTTCAACCTAACACTAATCTAGGAGCTATCCCACGAACTACCCAACTCAGTTCCTCTTACGCTGCATAACAAGGGATACGACCCCTTGTTAACAACACTACTCGCAATCGCGCAGAATCAACCATTCCTAATACATTAGCTTTCGCAGATCAAATTCCGCAAAATGAATGGAGTTTGCCTCCACCTCACTATGATTCCTTAAGTTCTTCTCAGTGTTACAACAATCAACATTATAATAATCCGAACTTACCAACGAATACTCGTGAAATTCCCCAAAATCAAAACAACAGAAGTTATACAGCCTCTGATTCCACTTATCGTGATCCAAATGATCATCCTCTCAATTATGCTGATGGTAATCACCATCTAGATCATATGTTGAACCGAGCAACCTACCTCACTGACGAATTCGAAAGAGAATTTGACAGGATGTCTATTAGAAATAATAGGCGACAACCAACATCAAATTTTACCTATGCTGAAGACATGATCGAGAATTTGACCGATTACCCATAAGAGAAACCAGAAATTCTAGACCAACCCCTTTTTTCAGAAATCAAACCCCGATTCCCACCCAACATAACACTGAAAATAGGAACTCTACACCAGCACCTAACTATGGAAATCAAACGACAAATCCTCCTCAAATGTATGGTCCACCAGTATGTGTACAACCGACTCAAAACAATACCGAGAACAGAGATCCTAATGTCCCAATGGACCAAGATCGACCTCGCGTCCATTTTAACCAAAATGTTTCTTACAATCAGAGAATACCCTTGAATAGAAATTATGAGCCATACTCACAATTACCACCTATTTATGACCCTTCTCATCGCAGAAATCAATCAAATTCTGCAGCTCAAGCATATCAAACCATGCGAAAATGGGATCTTAGATTTGCAGGAACGCGACAAGAAGACCCTGATGCATTTTTGCGTAAAATCTGTGCTGCCAAATCAGTCATTTATATAAGAGATGAAGACCTCTTAAATTTATTACCTTTCTTTCTCAATGGTATAGCAGTCCGTTGGTACGAAGTTAACCAATATCGCTGGTATACTTATCAAGAATTCGCTAGAGATTTCAGAAATCGATTTAGCGACCCCGATTTTCAATTTGAATTAATGCAAGAAATTCATCGAAGAACGCAAGGCGACCAAGAATCGGTAGCCGATTACTTGACATGCATGCTTTCGATGTTTGATAGACTATCTCCTCGATTGACCGAGTACGAAGAAATAAATTTTGCACACAGAAATTTACTTCCTCGTTTACATCTTACTATCCCTAGAGTGGCTATAAGAAACTTTACTCATTTCGAACAAATAGCAGTTGCCGCTGAAAAATCTTTTCAAGTTGCCCGATCTTACCAACCTCCTCCTAAACCAGAAAGCTCCATACTTCCCGATTTAGCGTATTGAGGTTCTTCATTAAGGTCCATGCCTAGAAGGAAGGAACAGTTGAAACAAATGATAGAAGATCCCAATGTCGAAGACGAATTCGAAGAGAATGAGTTAGAAGAATTGTTGATGATACATCAATCCCCTAGTTCAAACTCTAAATCTTCTTTCACCCCTTCCAAGAATAATACAAAGAGACCAGAGTCCTCTAAATCCCAAAATACTAAGAGTAAACCTAAACAAGAATCTCCAAATCCGACAGATTCAATCCCTAAAACAAACACTAACAAAACTACGTGCTGGAATTGTGATAAAGTAGGTCACAGACATAACGATTGTACAGAAGCTAGAAACATATTTTGTTATGGTTGTGGCAAGAAAAATGTAACTAAACCCAAATGTCCCAAGTGTACGGGAAAAGACGAACAGGATTGTTAGATGAGGTCCCAATAATCCTGAATCCCACCCAGCGACCTTTAAACACAGAAACATCGGAGAATATCCCTAAAATTTCAGAAAATCAGTTAAATTAAAAAATTTTACAAAATTCTGAATCATCACCCGAACCAGTGACTGACCACTTATCTAATATCCCAGAAATTAAAACTAAACAGAAAAAGAGTACCTTAACACTAGTTGAGATAGAATGTCTAAAGTTAGAAACAGATATTGCTGAAATCACTGGAATTTACAGCCCCATGGACTTAGATATTTTTATTTACTGTGAAAATGGTAAATATTTCATTAACGAAAAGGACGTCTTAAAAATTAAAGAAAGTAAAGATTATATCTTGAAAAACGATTCTGATAATTCCACCCTTAACACTAATCAGGAAAATATCGTTTTAAAAGATGAAACTTTAAAAACCAGCATTCTGGAAACTAAATTCCAGGAGAGCTGCCCTCCGACCACCTGTTTCAAAATTTCAAATTTACAATATCCTTCTTTAGCACCTTCTTCCCCAGAACCATTACTCTATGTTACAGTCCGCATCGAAAATCACGAAGTAAAAGCCCTCGTAGATTCTAGAGCGTCAAGAAGCTTCATTGGACCCCAAGGACTTGAGATTATTAAAAACCTAAACCTTCCCGTAAGCGAAAAAGATGGTATAGTACAAGTAGCAAACGGACAAATATTGACCGTATCTAAAGAAATCACCCTACCTCTAGAGTTACCCTTAGTCTTAGGTTTAGACTTCCTAAAGTATTTTAAAATACAAGCTGATTTCGTGACTAGATCTTGGTTTTACAACAATAAACCTAAGAAAATGTACCATTTTGAAAAGAAGGAAGATGACTCCTTAGAAAATTGTGCCGGTTTAATTGAATTAACTTCTTCACAAATGGAAAAATTAGAAACATTTCTGAAATTGCATTTACCCGAAATACCCGATGAGCCCTGATTAACTACCTTGACTATTCATTCCATAAACACAGAGAACCATGCCCCTGTAAAACAGAGATGTTATATGGTTTCACCCAAAGTAATGGAAGCCATTGTAGCCGAAGTTAAAAAGATGTTGAACGTAAAGGAATTACGAAGATTCCTCGGCATGTCAGGCTGGTATCGTAGATTCATCCCTCAATTTGCATCCCTAGCTTCACCCCTAAATAAATTATTACGCAAAAAGCAAAAGTGTGAATGGCAAACAGATCAACAAATAGCTTTCGAGAAAATCCGATCATCTCTCATGAACGCACCCGTCCTTACTCGTCCCGATTTCGAGTTACCTTTTGAACTACAAACTGACGCCAGTGACGTAGGCCTCGGTGCAGTGCTCACTCAGAAAATTGATAATGTTGAGTATGTTATTGCATACGCTAGCAGAAGTCTCACCGAAGCTGAACAAAAATATACCACGACAGAAAAAGAATGTCTTGCTGTCATTTGGTCTATTCAGAAGTTCAGAGCGTATCTTGAAGGTTATGATTTCACTGTAATTACAGACCACAGTAGTTTAAAATGGCTTCATAATTTGCGCAACCCTACAGGTCGCCTAGCTCGATGGGCTTTGACCTTACTTGAATATAATTACACGATAATACACAGAAAAGGAGCAATGCACCATGTGTCTGATGCCTTGTCTCGTATCCCTGCTACCCAAATTGTAGAAGCCCCAGTTGAAAATATAGAAGTCCTATACTCAGCAGAAGAAACTGATAACACTTTGTATACTCGTAGATTTCTGCAAGTTACAGAATTTCCCGGACGTTTTCCCAACTGGCGAATTGACAACGGAAAATTATACTATTATCGACCTGACCCAATCCTCTCAACTTTAGTTGAAGACCTAAACGCTTGGAAACTAGTCCCATGCGAATCCGAAAGACAATCCATCCTCCAAAAAGCACACGATGATCCCCAAGCAGGTCACCTAGGAACTCAGAAAACCTACATGAGAGTAGCTACAGATTATTATTGGCCCGGATGCTACCGCGAAATCGCTAACTTTGTCCGATTTTGTCCAGTTTGTCAGTCCTGTAAAGTAGACCAAAACTTACCACCCGGCTTAATGAGCCAAAGAATTGTAGAACAACCCTGGACTGTAATAGCAGCCGACATTATGGGTCCCTTTCCACCTAGCCGCTCCAATTTTAAATACATCCTAGTTATCCAAGATCTCTTCACAAAATGGATTGAAATTAAGCCCCTAAGAAATGCTACCGGAAAATTAATCTCAGATGCCCTGAGAGACCTTGTAATTAACCGATGGGGAACACCTAAAGTCCTGTTAACAGATAATGGAACAGAATTTATTAATAATGTCCTCCGTTCTCTCGCACAAGAATACGGAATTTATCATTCGACAACACCTCCCTATCACCCGCAAGCAAATCCTGTAGAACGAGTCAATAGAGTCCTAAAAACGATGTTAATCTCATACATAGCCGAAGATCATCGAGATTGGGACAAATACCTTATAGAATTCCGATACGCCTACAACACAGCTTTCCATGATTCCCTAAAAGTCTCTCCAGCCTTTCTAAATCTTGGTCGTCATCCTAGTCCTATTAACGAGTCACGAAACAAATTAAATAATAATCCACCTGAAATAGAGCAAAGTCATCCGATCCTTTGGGAAGACAGAATGAAGAAGTTACAACTAATGAAAGATTGGGTAATAGAAAATATGGACAAAGCCTACCAAAAACAATCTCGTTATTACAATCAACATCATCGCGCAGTAAATTATTCAGTAGGAGACCTCGTTCTCACTCGCTGCCGCATCTTGTCCTCTAAAATCAAAAACATTACTTCAAAATTATCTCCCAAATATTCTGGACCTTACAAAATTACAAAAATTCGTCCTCCGAATGTTGTTGAATTAAGTGATTTGTCCCTTAAACATATTAGAAAATTTCACATTAAAGATATTAAACCTTTTCTATTTACTAATTTCAACTCTGATTTGTAGATTCGAGTTACCACCAATCGACTGACCTCGTCAATATGGCAAATGACAACGTCGAAGACCTTAAAGCCACTGTCGCCTATCTTACGGAGATGGCTCTAAGTTTGCTTCGGAAACTCAAGGAAAATGAGACACGGACCAACCAATACCCCAAGTTCCTGAGAGAAGCGTCCGAGTGTCTATCGGAAAAGGAGAAGGAGAACTCGAGCTTACTCATCAAAATTCACGAATTAGAACGTCTCATAGAGGAGTATCGACAACCCCAAAAAATCGACGTCTCGTGGAGCCCCGAGGACGAAGAAAGGAATAAATCACATCCTAGCTGGCAATACATGAAGCCGTACCAACTAATCTTGTCCCGAATTTCCGAACTCTACCCAGGTCTCCCATACGCAATAAAATGCAGCATTCGCGAAGAGAGGAAACATTTCTACAAAACCCGCGTAGTCGTGTTAGAAAATTGCCAAACTTCTAGCGAATATAGATTAACACCCGATGGTGAACCGCTTCCCCTAACAAAATGCACCTGTAATCGAGTCCCCATTGCCGTTGGCGAAACCCATCCTGACGAACCGACCCAGGAGAAAAACCGGAACCAATCCCATACACCCGAAAATCTAAATGATTCTGCAGACCTCTTCTTCAGTATTATCTCAGAGGAATCAGACGATGAAGTCATAATCATCGAGACCGACACCACTCCCGAAAACCACCGATCTCCATCCCCTTCTGCTTCTGATTCCTCCGTCCTCAGCGACTTCACAATTATTCGTGACGACCAGTTCCTTAACGACCAACCGAATAACCTGGAAAGCGCATCCGAACCGAATAGACCTCCGACTCCCCTAGAACAAATCATAGACTCCCTTCATAACGCAATCGATACCGATGAAATGTGTTCTACTCCTTCCTTCGAAATTATCGTCCCTAACCCTTTCTCGGAAATTGTCCCCGAAACCGTTGCCGCTCCTCTCAAAATTAATGTCGATGAACCCTTTTTTGACCCCTTCTCAGAAACAAACGACGACCCACTCGCAACCGGAATTAACTTCGAAGACCCCCTAGCTTGCTCCGACGATGAACAACGTCCAGGGAATTCCTTTGAATCCTCGGAAAATGACGAATTCATCGAAATCGAATTAGATGATTCGTCAATTAGCGAAAACGAACCAATTTCATCAGACTCGGTCGAAAATCCCCCTAAAATAACCAAAGATCCGAATGCACTTGACCTCAACAACAACGAGAACTCGTATCTAAGAAATCACATCAAACATTCACACCCTATCTTACGCGAAAATTTCGTCAAACCATTAAGATCAAAAAGGGTTGAACCCCAAAACACGACCTTAGAACCTCAAGCTTTACCATCTGAATTATCGCTTTTCTTCCGAACACTCCAACGTAGTAGTACCGCCCTCACCTTTTCGCTTCCAACAACACTACAAAACCTCTGTACAAACATTACCTCTACCTTCGTTGCTCTAAATCCCCATTAAAAAACCAAGAAACGTACCTCAAGATACCGTAAACTGGCTACGTCGCTCAGTCCGCCCCGGCTGCTGGCATTGTGAAAGCCGAAACCATAAACACAAGGGTTGTCCCTACCTTCGCGATGAAAACATATTTTACTGTCACCAATGTGGCGATGAAAAACAAAAATTTACTAAATGTAAGGGCTGCGCCATGAGAAAATAAATAAAATTAGAAAATCAACGCATTATTGTATTACGGTAATCAGTATTATAATTACCAGTATTACAAGCCTAACAAGTACTATAAATTACAATTATAATAAATAAATTTACATTATAAATTCCATAAGCAATTCGACATAATTTATTACATGTAGTTAACTACCCTTTCCCACTTTTTTTTTGAAACTTTACTAATTCTAAAAAGTAAAACTATTCCTAAGAAATCCACATAATACGAAGACTAATTGATAGATCAATATGAATGAATCTCCGATTGATTCGAATATCAAACATAAAGCTGAGAAACTTTGCGACTATTATTGAAGCGGAATTGCTTGCCTTTGCAACAGGCCGTTTTCGGCCCTCTTATAGAAGGGGAGTGTTGTAACGTGGCAAAAATATTAAGAAATTTGTAAACAAAATTTTAACTAAAAATTTATAAACATATAAACTCCCTCGTGCCGATTAACAAAAACAATAACAATTTATCAGCTTTGATAAAATATTTGTTTATCTAATTTGTTTATTTATGTTATCGTTTTCTCCCTCTTGAAAATATTATTCAGAAAATTCGAAATTTGCGCGTTTACCGATTGAAGCAGAAAAGAACGATCATTGCACCTGCGCAGATTCCTCATCACGTTTACTCACAGCAAAATATTACAACGCAAACCAAATGAAAATCGAGTTGACTCGATTACCTGTCGCTTTTTAAATTCAACCTACACAAAAAGTCATCTGACAAATAACCTTTCGAATAAATTAGAATTTATTTTCTACATTTACCAATTATTAGGGAATTTCAAAATGTTAAGAGATTGACTATTGAACAGGATAGTCCCTGTTATTTCTATATATTTCATGAAGAGACACCTTTTGCCCAGGCCCGAATTCTCATGTCATTGGATAAAATATTACCTTTTGATTTTTTTTTGAAATCAACTTACCTTTTGCCTTTTTTTTTATCAATAACATTTAGAGAATTCTGGAGGTTGACGACAAGGAAATTAAGAATTGAAAAGTAAAAATCTCAGGAAGCAAGACATTGCAACTTAAATTATACCCCGGTGTCACTATTTTGAAAGTAATTACGCTCCTGATTTTGGCGGAGTAATACTAGTTTAAGACCATGGTAACCGGCGGGGTAAACGGAGGGGAGGAATCCAGGCAGCATGCTCACGAAGAAAATTCTTATCGCTCTCTCTCGATTCTACCACCTGAGGAAACAGCCGTCTCTGAAGGAAGTACATAGAATTAATACTATTCTCCTTTTATTCAAAATTTATAATAGTTTCTTTTTTTTGTGTGTGTGTGATCGACGATACTCTTCACCTTTTCTCTTTTTGGAGGATCTTCGCTATAAGTGCGTAATGTAAGTTTGATTATTGCTCTTTTACCTTAACTTTTATTTGTGAAATGTAAAGTTTTCTATTTAATTTTTTGATGTAACAAGTGGTTCAGCCGGCCTCATGGTCGAATAAGAGTGTTAATAGCATCTTAATTTCCTTTGCTCTTACTCAACCATGCGGCCAGAGTTTCTTATATTGTTATTTTGTTCCTTTTATTTAATTTTTATTGTTTATTTCGTGAGAATTACAAATGAAGTTGTCCCATTTGCAATTTGTTTTCCCCTTTTTCCCTTAATTTGTTAAGAAAATCCCCTTTTTAAACAAATGGAGTTGTTCCATTTATATTATTTTGTCCCTTAAATTATTATTTTGTCCCTAAATTTTCCCCTTTTTGATATTTCGAATTTTAATAAATGGTATTGTCCCATTTATAACCGTAATATTCTTTAAATATTTAGTTGAGTAAACCCTAATTTTGACAAATGGAGTTGTTTCATTTATATTTATTTGTCCCTTAATTTATTAAATTGGAAGATTATAAATTTTGTATATGGAATTGTCCCTTCATTAGTGATATTGCATTTAATTTTGTCCCTATTCTCGTTAAATTTGGAATTGTCCCATTTAACTGTCCCTTTTTCAATTAAGGAAGAAGACCCTGTTATTTATAAAATTAGAATCGACCAGTATTTTATTTAATTTGCCCAATTCTTTTTTTGTATTATGATTTTGTGTTACGAGTTTTTGGCTGACCACTTTAATTTGATTAAAATAATATTTGAGAATTTGTTTACGTATGTGAGCACTTTATTTAAATTTGTGAAATACGTCTGATTATTTAAGTATTATAATAAATAGTTATTTAATGTGATATTTTGAATATGATTTTCTCGAATCCTCCCTCCTCCTTCTTTGCTAGTCGACCGGCATCGAAATTAATATCTATCTTGGAAATTTCAATTTAAGAATTTTAATGAGTTTTCTTTTGGTATCTTTTATAGAATTTAGTTCTATTTTTACTTTTGCTTTTGGGTATTTAGTACCTATTATTTTGTTTAATTTGGATATTTAGTATCCGTAATTTCGAAACTGTCCCAAGAAAGGACTGGCGCTCAACACTTTGTTTATTTAAAATTCTTTTATTTATTATTTTATCAAGATATTATTTATATTAATTTTAAACTTATTTGTTCGGACCTGAAACCTTTGGCTTATAGTAAGTATTTATTTTTGTTATTTGTTTATTTGTTGCATAACAATAAATTTTGTTTACAAATTCTAATTGTTTATAAATATTCCCCCCTGTTTTGTAAATTATGCCTATTTGTTAATAAAAATTTGTATTGCTAAAAAGGTCTGGTTACAAGATCAATAAGATCAATAAAACTTGTCCTCAACAACTGTCAATAAAAAAATTTCTAATATTTTCGCTTAAAATACATGTTTTGTCCTTTTTAAAATTTTTTTTTTACATTTAGCTTTATTAAATATACATTAAGGCAAGATCAAGAGAAAAAACGTCAAGCACAAGATTTTATCTTGGATTTCAATTCAAAACTTGATCTTGTATTATTTTATAACAAAATTCTTGATAATATTTGTTGAAATTGTTTTCGGGTAAAATTTTTTGAAAAGATTAATTTGACAACTGTGAAGTTGAATAAAAAAGCATGGAAATAATTTATTAGATAATAATATTAATATTTTTATTTGTTAAAAGTTTATATAGATTATGTAAACTATTACATAGGCACACAAAAAAAGTTGTCTGTCTTTTGAACCAGACATATATATCTTATAGTATTTTTGCCCGCTGAAAACGAATTTATAGTCAGAATTGCTCCATCACCCTCTGTTTTTTTAAATCGAGAAAACTACCCTTAACATCAAATTTTAAAGTAAAAAAATTGAATCACAGATTTCTCTTTAAAACAATACAATAAATTTATCTACTTCTGTTACAACAACTAAGAAACAATGTCAACATTGCTTAAACACCCTTTGTTTTTTATTAAATCGAAAAAACTACCCCTAAAATGTAAAAATTCAAAATTATAATATTAAAATTCAAAATGAAATTGTTTTTCAAAATAGATCAATAAACTTATGTACTTCTCTTTCAACAACTTATAAGCAATGTCAAAATTACTCCATCCCCCTCTGCTTTTTTTTTAAAACCTACCCTTAAATTTACAAAATCAAATTTTAATGTAAAAAATGAAAAACCACATTGTTTTTCAAAATAGAACAATAAATTTATGTACACCTCTTTCAACAACTCAAAAGCAATGTTAAAATTGCTCCATCACCCTCTGTTTTTTTAAATTTGAAAAACCAACCCTTAAATTTACAAAATCAAACTTTAAAGTAAAAAAAAAATAAATAACCACATTGTTTTCCAAAACAGAACAAGAAATTTATGTATTTCTTTAATAACAACTCAAAAGCATTAACAAACTGCTCTAAGGAATTTTTTCTAAGGAAAATCATCAAAATCATCTGTCATCAAAGGATGATAGAGCAATTTTGCTAATGCTTTTGAGTTGTTATTAAAGAAATACATAAATTTCATGTTCTGTTTGGAAATACAAGGGGTTTTTCATTTTTTTTACTTTAAACTTTGATTTTGTAAATTTAAGGTTTGGTTTTTCAATTTAAAAAAAAGAATGTTGATGCAATTTTGACATTGCCTTTGAGTTGTTGAAAGCGAAGTACACTCAGATGCATTAATGCTGTCCTTCCGGTTTGACGGTATTTTGCAAAATCGTATGATTTCTGTCAAAATGTTTTTAGTTCATGACATATGAGAACATTCGTATGTCACGAACTAAGAATATTTGCTAGAAATAACACGACTTTTCAAAATTCCTTTAAACCGGAAGGACAGCATTAATGCATCTGAGTGTACATAAATTTATTTTTCTATTTTGAAAAACAATGTGGTTTTTAATTTTTTTAGATTAAAATTTTATTTTAGTAAATTTAAGGGTAGGTTTATAAAAAAAACAGAGGGGGATGGAGTAATTTGGATATTGCTTATAAGTTGTTGAAAGAGAAGTACATAAATTTATTGATCTATTTTTAAAAACAATGTAGTTTTTAATTTTAATATTATAATTTTGAATTTTTACATTCTAGGGGTAGTTTTTTCGATTTAATAAAAACAAAAGGTGTTTAAGCAATGTTTTAAAGAGAAATCTGTGATTCAATTTTTTTACTTTAAAATTTGAAGTTAAGGGAAGTTTTCTCAAATTAAAAAAAACAATGGAACAATTATCAATCAGTAAGATTGGAATGTTAGACGACACTGAAGACACACAATATATGCAATCTAAAAGCCATTCATCAGATAGTCAAATATATATATTTTTTCAAATAGTCGCAAAATAGTAAAGATAAATTACAATTATTATGCATATATAAGCTAATAGTAATATATCATATATAAAAAAATATAAATATATATATATATATATATAAAATATATAAATAAATAATAATAAAATAATAATAATTTATAAATATATAATATATATAGGGGAGAGTGGGGCAAACCGGACCCCCTAACGGTTTTTTGACTTTTGTGACAAAACGAATCAACCGATTTCATTTTTCGAGGGCTTGTTTGAAAGATCATTTAATTGCGCAACTTTTTCCCAGAGACACCTGTACTTCATCTTTTATTGTTTAGTTGCTGTGTTAACTTTAAAAAATTTTGCAAACGGTCCGGTTTGCCCCACCCCCTGGGGTAAACCGGACCCCCCATGGGGCAAAACCGGACTGTTTGGTTTTTTATTTATAATATTGCATTTACATAATCTACAATAATAAAAAACATAAAGAATCATGTAAACAATAGTTGTAGTAATAAAAATAATAATTCGGGTTTGAATTTTAATTAAATAAACATTTTTTTAAATAAATGAATAAAAATGTTTTTCATTATCGGAGAAACAATATTAAAGCGTCCAATTATCATTGGAAGACAATTATTTTTTATTGTAAGTAAATATTTTAATGAAAGAAACATTTTATTGAAAAATAATTTTTATGAAACTTTAATTCAATGGAAATATCCTATGGCCGGTTTGCCCCACAGGCTCATTTTGAGAATAAATGTTTGTAAAAAAGAAACGCTTTGCAAATTCATCAAAGTTTTTAGTGGTAAATATTCCTGAGGTGTGTACCTTCAAAACCCAAGACCTAATATTTGGAAATATTACACGGTTTCCTCAGAATTCCCTTAAGAAAAAAATCGGAAAAGTGTAGAAAAAACTAAAAAAAACTTTTACTCACAGCGTTGCACAAACAAAAGTAAAAAATGTCAAATTAAAAAAATAAGGTATACTACACAAAGTTGTTTCAAATTTCTAAATAGCACTTTTGACAATTTCGCCATTTCGGAAATATTGAGGGGGGTCCGGTTTGCCCCACTCTCCCCTATATAAAAAAATATATATATATTTTGTATAAATATTAGTTTTAATAACGATGATGATAATTTGAAGTTTTGAAATTAATTTACTTCTGAATGAATTATTATTATTTTTTTTACTTGCAAAAAATAACGCGCGCGTCAAATTTCTTGTTTTACTAATATTAAAAAATTCAGTTATTCAAAAAAATTCACTCAAAATCACTATTTTTTTAAATGTATTCAGGAAAATCGGGAAAAATTCAGAAAATGTTGTCAAAAGTACTAAAACAATATTTTATTTCGAAAATTCTTAAGAAAACTCTTAATGTTATATTCCTCATCATTGTACTAAAAAGATATTATTTATTTCAAACTTTTCTATTTTTAACAACAATTTAACTTTACGGATTTTAAAGATAATTTAGGTTTATAAAAACTTTAGTAATTCAAATTCTCATAAAATTGTTATATTATTTAATACAGATTTTATTTATTATTAAAAATAATAATAGATTTGTGGATGAATTTTACTGAAAAGAAAAAAAATAAATTTTAGAAAAAAAAAATGATTTCAAAAGCTTAATTATGTTCAATATTTTTTTTAACAATATGAAATAAATATATTTCTTTTAAAAGGTCAGAATAATAGTAATATATTTAAATTATTATTTATTTTTTTATTATTATTTATATTATTATTATTATTATTTATTTATTATTTAAATGATTTAAATAACTGAAAATATTGTTTTAAAAAAATGGGGTAAAAAGAAAATTGTTTTGTAAAATAAAAGTTGTTTTATTTATTTTATTATAATTTCGACAATATAGTTTTAAACAGAAATACCTTTTCCAAAACAACTGTCAAATTTCTTAATCAAAATTTGATTTATAACTTTGTTTACATAAAACTTGTACTTTGTTTATTAATTGTCATTGAGAAGCAGGAAATATGCAAAAAACTTTTTATTTTAATTTTCGAACTGATTTTTTAAGTTTTTTTTATTTGTAGAAAAAAATTAAAAGATTAATCACCTAGTCTTAAAATCTTTGTTACAAAAAAATATTAAAAAATAACAATACTTTTGTAGATTAGTAAAATAGTTTTGTATTATTTAAAAAAATGATTTTTCTTAATAAAATATATGACGCGCTCCGAAGAAAGGTACTGAAGAAGCAAACATATTATAGGTTTAGATTGTGTTAGATTTCTCTTGATCAAAAGTTTATTTTTAATTATTTGAATTTGAAATCTATTTTTATTGAATATTTTGAATATAACGAAGACTAGTCCTGGCGGGCGGGTGTCACCGAACATCTACCGAATTTGGTAGACGTTCGGTAATTGGTCGAAAATTAGTTTGAAATGTTAAAAATAGTAGCCAAAAAATATTCTCTAATATTTAAAGTATTTAATTCATTATTAAGTTTTGTTAATTATTGCATATTAATAATATAAACATTAATTAACTCGTCAGCGGTCGCGCCGTGAGAAAAAGTCTCACGCAACACTACTCGACCTATAGGGCGCTCTTAGAGTGCAAGTGAGACACTAAAAAAGGAGCGACTGCTGACGGGTTAAAGTAATACTTTTCTCTTTTTGTGTAAAGTGTTGTTACGTTTATATTAAAAATAATATTTCAATAATAATCGTGGTTTGAAGATCGAGCGATGTACTTTCGGAAGTCGTTAGCAGTTTTCTCGCAAGATGGTAAGTCTTGCGAAAATTATTTATTTGTGAGTTCGTTATTGCTTCAGCTCTATGGGAGCTGTTATGACGTTATTCTCAATTTAGAAGGATAGATGAAAATATAGATTTAGAGTATAAGAATCTTTTATTTTAAATAGAGTTATAGTTATAAATGTAGGTATAAAACAGATATTCTTACCAACTACTTACAGTTGTTTTATCAGTTTGGATAATGCACAAATACTTAATACTACTTTCAAATATTTTATTTGAAAGGCAAACTTTTAAAATGAGTAAAAACGGGATTAGAACGATCCATAACAATCGAAAACCGTATTCGGACTCAAGAGTTTTACATCAAGACCCTGATTATTTTGAGTATCTCGACTCATAAGAACTTCTGTTAAATGAAGAATTTGACGGTACGAATAATTTAACAGACTATGTCATTAGTACGATTACAAAATAATATAAAAAGGGCATCTGCCTGATAGGACAATATCTCTGGTTACTTCGGTAAGAGAACGGAAGATAATGACGATTCGGAAGTGGGCTTTCCGGTTTTTATGCAATAGTTCCCACTTGCGGAAAAAGGGCGCAAAGTAATAAGTAGGTAATACAGGTGTTTCGAAAAATGTATGTCGTCTTCCAGACCAATGTGGAGCCAAGCTATTTTAGTTAACCAATCAAATTTAACCGAACAGGCCCTAGGTTATTGACCTTTGGTTTGAGTGGGGTCACTATGCGTTAGATATCCCTCTTTAGAGTCGTTCTTATATAATACAAATTCGGAGAATTATTAAAGTATTATATAAGTTGATTTTTGTTACTAACAATTCATACGTATACTCATGTATAGTCACGATAATAATATAAAATTTTGTTGGCAAAAATCTATCTATAATAATAATGATGAAAATGGTAGTGAGATATGCCATAAGAACTGTCCATAAAAATGTCTTGTTGTTTAAACAATTAAGATTGTCTTTGTTTGATTTTGTTTTATATCTCTTATATTGGATTTAACTTAGTCGAAATAGAGAATTATATATATATATATTTGAGATGAGCAATACATTGGAGTCAACAGGAGTTATCGAGCATTCTTTCGCGTCTCTCTTATTCTCTACCGGTACGATGAGTTTCATATCATTTAGAATGTCGATTTCTGATCATTTCTACTGCACGTTCTACTGAGTAATGCTTATCACTCCTGATGTCAACAAGTGCATGCTCATATATACAGTTTATGCATATACTTTGATGTATGCATAACAATTAAATATTAGGTATTAAATGTTTAAAAAGTTACTGCAAACGTAACAGTGTCGATAAAAATAATAGATAGCCGCGCAATTGTGACGACAGATAGCGGGACTGGCATTTATACGCCGTTCTGTTTTATCACATTCAAAACAAGAAATAGGAAAACAAACTTTTCAAGATGAAATTTATATAAATATATTATAATTTATAGCACATACTTCCAACTCCCAAAAGAAAAAATGGATGTTATAGACCAATAAAAATAAAGTTGAAACTCCTCCCTCGTAAAGAAAGACATTTTTTATTTGTTGGTTGAGTTACTCAAAATAGAGAAAAACATTTATATTTATAAAGTAAAACATATAATTCCAGCCCTAAAAAAATGGATTTTTTTGTACCAATTAACGTAAAGTTCAAACTTCTTTGACCAATAAAAAAATAAACAAACTCCTCCAACTTTCAAAATCAATTTCTCTTTGTTGGTTGAGTTAACCCTTTAACGCCTGCGGGACGTATATGTCCCACTTGCAAAAACGCCTGTAACTTTCAAGAATATCAATATTTTTTAATGCGGTTTAGCTTATTTTTTCAGTATGGATGCCAGTATCTAGAAAAAAATACAAGTAATGTAAAAAAAAAATTTATAAATAAATAACCAAAAGTTTATGCAAATCACAAAAATCGTGAAAAAATCAGCTCCTATACGGACATAAAAGTCAAAAAAAAATTTTAGAAAACAGAATTTAAAATTTTTTGAACCACTGAATATGAATCTGGTCCCAAAATTAAAAAAATTCAAAATGGCGTATCCTAGATGGCGCCTCAATCATAGAAGAAATAACTTGTGTTTCCCAAGTAATAACAATAATTATAAATAAGTGACACATGTTTATAAGGGTTTATGGGATCGCTGATTACGAATATAATGTCAAATTGAAAATTTGACAATTGACAGATGTCAATTCAGATGTCAACTTTTCTAAAAAGTGATCATTTTTTACAAAAATGACAGTATAAGAGTTTTCGGTGTCGCTGATTTGGAATATGATGTCAAATTGACAATGTGACAATTGACAGCTGTCATTTGTCAAATTGACATTACATTCGTAATCAGCGACCCCGAATACCCGCGAGAGGAAGTTTTTATCAACAATAAGCACGTTTTCGAGAAGTTGACAACTGAATTGACTGCTGTAAATAGTCAAATTGTGAATTTGACATCAAATTCGTAATCAGCGACCCCGAAAACCCTTGAAATGGTGTTTCATGTTTTCATACCTACTCTTAATTTTGCTCAGGTGTTAAAGGGTTAAACAAAATGGAGAGAAAAAGTTGTATTTATTTAAAAAATAAAATAAGTAATTCCAACCCCCAAAAGAAAAATGGACGCTTTTGGCCAATAAAAAATAAACAAACCCCTCCTACTTTCAAAATCAATTTTTCTATTTGTTGGTTAAGTTAAACAAAATGGACAAAAGAAGTTATATTTGGAAACTAAAACATATAATTCCAACCCCCAAAAGAAATAATGAACGCTTTTGGCCAATAAGAAATAAATAAACTCCTTCTACTTTTAAAATAAATTTTTCTATTTGTTGGTTGAGTTAAACAAAATGGACAAAAGAAGTAATATTTGAAAAATAAAACATATAATTCCAGCCCTCAAAAGAAATAATAAATATTTTAGACCAATTAACATAAAATTGAAACTCCTCCTTACTAAAGAAACCTATTTTTTATTTGTTGGTTAAGTTATAAATTTTTCTCCTTATTTTGTGTAACTTAACCAACAAATAGAAAAATTGATTTTGAAAAAAGGAGGAGTTTGTTTATTTTTTTATGGGTCAAAGTCATCCATTTTTTGGGGGGGTTGGAATCATATGATTTATTTTAAAAAATAAATTTTTTTCTTCATTTTGTGTAATTTAACCAACAAATAAAAAATAGGTTTCTTTATTAAGAAGGAGTTTCAACCTTATGTTAATTGGTCTAAAATATCCATTACTTCTTTTGAGGGTTGGAATTATGTTCTATTTTATAAATATAAATTTTGTTCTTTATTTCGTGTAACTTACGTAATAAATAAAAAAGTAGCTTTCTTTATGAAGCCTCGAATTTCAACTTTATTTTTATTGGTCTAAAACATCCATTATTTCTTTTGAGGGCTGGAATTATATGTTTAATTTTTCAAATATGACTTCTTTTGTCTATTTTGATTAACTTAACCAACATATAGAAAAATTGATTATGAAAGTAGGAGGAGTTTATTTATTTTTTATTGGCCAAAAGCGTTCAATTTGGGGGGGGGGGTTGGAATTATATATTTTATTTTTTAAATAAACATAACTTTTTTCTCGATTTTATTTAACTCAACCAATAAATAAAAAAATAGCCTTCTTCATTAAGGAGGAGTTACGTTAATTGGTCTAAAACATCCATTGTTTTTTGAGGGTTGGAATTATATGTTTTATTTTTTAAATATAAATTTTTTTCTCTATTTTGTGTAACTTAACCAACAAAAAAATGGCTTTCTTTATGAGGGAGGAGTTTTAACTTTATTTTTATTGGTCTAAAACAGGCCTGTATAAATGCGTGGCTCGCGAGCAAGAGGCCGAGAGAGAAATTCCCCCTCCATGCGGGCGCTCTGCCTCCTTCACTCCGCCCCGCTACTCCCTGCCCAAGCCTTTTCCCGGTTTCTTGTATACCTAGCTTCTGCACACCACATGAATTCTCACTTTCTTGTAGTTTTAAGGCTTTTCTTGTTATGCACGAATTTTACTATTTTAAAGTTTTAGCTCAATAGTAACAAAATCTATTATTATTTTTATTGTTAAAATACTATTACTTTATTCTTTGTTACTATTACTTATTCATTTTAAAGGATTGGGAAATGTCGAATGAAGAAAAAATAAATTTTCTTGTTCTGAAATTGATTATTTTTTTATTAATCAAGTTCAAGGTTCTGTATGTTTAATTTGTAAAAAAATGTTACGTTCTAAAAAACAATTTAATTTTAAAAGGCACTACGAAATTTTTCATAAAGCAGTCTTTGAAGTGTATGACAATAATGAATTGAAAGAAAAGTTTATCGAATTAAAAAAAGAAGTACTTTCACCGCAAATCATTTTGACTGAAAAAAATTTTAATACCGAAAATAGAAAACAAAAACTTCATGCCTCATATAGTGTCTCTCTTGAAATAGCGAAAAAGAAACGATGTTTTTCAGAGGGTACACTAATCAAAGAAGGTGCCGTACTAATGGCAAAATTTTTCAATGAAGATTCAGTTGCCAAAAAGTTCGAATCTGTTCCTTTGAACAGAATGTCGGTTTCACGGAGAATATCGGATATCAATGATCAGCTGATCACAAAATTGAAAAACCTAATAGACTCTGCATCATTTTATTCATTTTGTTTAGATGAAAGTACGGACATCTGTAGTATTAGCCAGTTGGAAATTTTTGTAAGAACGGTACAAGATGATTTTACCGTTAATAAGGCTTGATTTAGTTGCTATGCATAATACTACTAATAGTACAGATATTTTTAAGGCATTTCACTTAGCAACAACAAAATTTAATGTTGATTTTAAAAAATGTTCGGTTATTGTAACCGATGGAGCTCCAGCCATGGTAGGAATTGGCATTGGTTTTTGTGGTCAATTAAAGAAAAAATGAAATTAATTGCGATACAATCCATTGTCTAGTCCACCAGGAGGCCTTATGTGGTAACAGTGTTAAATTAAGTCGTGCCATGAAATTCGTCACTTCAGTTATTAATTTTTTAAGAGGTGGAAAGAAAGCGTTGATGCATCGTAAATTCAAAAATTTTTTAGAAGAAGTTGAAGCAAGTTTTAAAGATTTATCTTTTCATTGCGAGTCAAGTTGGCTCAGCTCAGGTAAATGTTTAGAGCAATTTTTTTGCCTTCGTAAAGAAATTTTAAGATTTTTAAAGGAGGAATTAGTAAACACTGACACAACAGATTTCGAAAACAAACTAACCGACGAAAATATGATATGTGAAATAGCTTTCTTGGCCGATATTACGAAACATTTAAATGATTTGAATTTACGATTGCAAGGAAAAGATAAAACGATCAGCGATTTATTTCGCTATGTAAGTGGTTTTCAGATGCAGCTAAATTTATTTAAAATAGAAATTTCGAGAGAACAATTACATCACTTTCCTTGCTGTGAAGAAATTTCAAGAGAATTTCCAAACATGGACTTCACAGAGTTCGAAGATTTTCTTAATGAAATTCAAATTGAATTTAATTCTCGTTTTCAGGACGTTCTAAAACTTCAAACAGAAATTTGTTTATATTCAAACCCACTTGGAGTACCTTTCGAAAACCAAGACATTCGGTATCGCTTGGAATTATGTACCTTACGTGGTGACCCTTATTTTTCATTTCGAACCGAAACTGGTGAAAGATTTTTCAAATTGCTTCAAAATGATTTATACCCAAACCTTCGAAATTTCGGACTAAAAGTGACTTCAATGTTAGGTTCATCTTACCTCTGTGAGAGTGGTTTTTCAACAATGAATCTAATAAAAAGTAAACACAGGTCATCTCTCACTGATGAAAATCTGACACGATTAATGAGAATTGGAGGGGGAATTTCTCTCTCGGCATCATGCTCGCGAGCCACGCATTTGTGCAGGCCTTGTCTAAAACATCCATTTTTTCTTTTGGAAGTTGGAACTATATGTTATAAATTATATTATATTTATATAAAATTTATCTTGAAAAGTTTGTTTTCCTATTTCTTGTTTTGAATGTGATAAAGCAGAACGGCGTACAAATTTTTTGTAGCACACTTTTTTTGTGACGTTATTTAGTATTTATTTTTTATGTATTTATATTTATCTATTATTGTTATCGACACTTTACACAAAGAGAGAAAATTATTACTTTAATTAATGTTTGTATCATTAATATTAAATGTTTAACAAAACTAAATAATAAATTAAATACTTTAAATATTAATGAATATTTATTGGCTGCTATTTTTAACATTTGCACTAATTTGCATTAAAAATTAATTAATTTTGCTTCCTCATAAAGGAAGCTTTGTATTAGCAAAATTTTGGATTGTCATTTTTCGACATATTTATACATTTTTTTATTATGCCTAATACTTTAGTACTTTATATATGCACAGGAACTCCCCCTATAAATCTTCTAAATAAATAAAAAAAAATTTCGACGTATTTTGACTTCCGAAGTCCAAAAAACGGATTTTAAAAATTTGTCCCGATGTGTGTGTGTGTGTACTAACATTACATTTGCCTCAATATCTCAGAACGAGAAAGAGCTAAAGGCCTCAATTTTTTTTTAAATTGTAGGTCTCCCCGGGGGACATAAAATGAGAGTATTTTCAGCCCGATTCATGAAGTTTAACTATTTTTTTTGCATTTTTCATTTTGTAAAAAAAAGTTTTTTGGACATAACTTAAAAAAATGTTAGGACACTTATAAATCTTTTTCTTTAGTTTTGTAGAGTTTTTTCACACGCATCTTTTGAGCCCTAATTGAACATTTTTCGTCCATATTAACAGGAGATATTAAACTTTTAAAAATCAAAAATTTTGGAAAATAAGACTTTTTTAAAAATTTTGTTAAAAAATGCTTCGATTGATATATTTTTTAACCTGATTTGGTAAGAAATTATGATATTATTGGTATTTTAAATATCAAAAAATGGTCGAAAATATCATTTTCTGAATTTTTTATTTAAGAGTTTTTCTTTAACTGTTAAAATATTATAACCATCTTATAAATTAATTAAAAATACATTGATTGAAACAAGATTTATTTATGTTTTATTATATTAATAGAAGGTTTCCTTCTTTAAAAAAATTAGTGTAATTAATATCAAAATTCAATAATAATAATAAAAGAAAATTATATTGCTTTCTTATAATAGAAATGTTATTAATTTGTGTACAACCAATTTCATAAAGAGTTGTTATATATTATTTCATCTTTACGTATTTGTTAAAAAAAATTCAAAAAGAAGAATGTGAATTTTGTTTTGAGATGTACGATTGGTTACCTCCACGTGGTACGTCTTGGAAACAATGTCATTGAAAAATTATTTGTTTTCAATTAATATTACTTAAAAAAATATATTCAATTAAAAAAAAAATTTTTAAATAATAATCAACTTTTAATGAAATTGGCTGAATACCAATCAACTGTTTAAAAAATTAAATTAATTAATTAATTAATTTTATATTAATATTTATTTAACTAATATATATATTTCTATTATTATTATCTTTATGAGGAAGCACAGTGCTCATGAAATGAACACAAACAGATTTACAAGAAGATATAACTTGGCAGCGGTTTTACACACTATGTCAACTGTCAGGTTAGCTCTTTCAAACTTTACACATGAATATTTAATTATTCACAACATAATTTATCCTAATTATTGGATAAATTAACACTTTGTTTATTATTTTCAATGGTTTCTTTCTACATTTTCTGCTTTTTTATTTACATTTTTGACCAATTATCGAACGTCTACCGAATTCGGTAGATGTTCGGTAAAACCCTTCCGCCTGGGCTTGAATATAAATAATTTTTATTTGACTTTTGCAGTTTGTTTAGTATTTTGTCAAGTTTGACAAGTTATTAATGTATTTTTTTGTGTGGAATTGTTGTTTTATGACATTATTTAGTATTTATTATTTATGTATTTATATTTATTTTTTAGATGAAATATTGTTTATACTTTATTTTATGGCTATATATTTTATTTATAATTCTCTATATATTTTTTCGTAATTTCTTATTAATAAAGCAAAAGAAAAAAATTTTTATTACTAGTAATTTTTCAATAAAAAAGAAAAAGAGACAGAGATATTATAAGAGAGAGATAGAAATATAGTAAGGAAAAAAGAGAGAAATTATATTATCATTATATTATTTTAATAATTTGCGTGTGAATAATTTGACTAGTAATTTTATATTTAATAATTATATTTTATATTTGTTTTTTAACATTATACTAATATTTCAGTCGTACCAACCATATATATCGTGTCATGAAAATTAAATGAATAGATAATTAAAAAGAAATTTATAATAATAATAATTTTCTTTTTAAATCTGGTTTAAAAGTTCTATTTTTCTTTATAAAATAAATATAGGTTTTGTTTAAAATTATAAAATCAAACATGCAAATTATCTTTGATAGTATGTAATCGACTTTTATAATCGATCTCGAAATCGGCTTGAAAGTCGATTTTCTATAATCGACTTTGAAATCGAAACTTGATTTTCTATGTTGACTTTTTCTTTAATTCCGACGATTAAGCAATTATAATATTTTGAAAAGTTTAATCTTTTATTATCATAACTAAGATCCTATTTGAAACATTTGTAATGAGAATAAATATTCAATTAATAAATGTATTTTTACACAAACACAAAAAGAAATTTTAAATTCAGAAGTTAATTAATCGATTTTTTTCTTTGATTAATCAATTATTAAAGTAGACAAAGTCAAACTCTATCAAAAGGTCAAAAAGGCACCTTTGCTTTGCACTTTACACTAGAAAAATAATTATTACATTAATTTTTATTATAAAAATTATAATGGTTTAATTTTAGGTTGTTTGTGTGTTCATTCATTTTTTTACTTGACTTATACGTACAATCCTAAAAATTTCTTAAAATTTTAAAGATTTTTTTTTTCTTCTTAATTTATAATTAATTTTATTGTCTAGTGACTTTTGAGAGACAGGGAAAAAATAACTTTTTACAGGAATTTGGAGTTAAAAAAATTTTGAATTTTCATTTAGTAGGTATTTTATGAAAAATATAAATTATTTAAGAGTAGTAAACATTTAGTTTTAATAGTAGTAAATGAAATAAAAGATAGTAGTAGTAGTAGTAATAATAGTGTTAGTAACAATAATAATGATAAAACCAAAAATTTATGTTTCCGAATTAGGATTTTATGATTATGCAGCTGAAAGTGCTTTAACGGTTGGTTTTATGTCGTTAAGGGCATCTATAATGAGAGGAGAGATGCCCAAAAAATGTGAACCAGAGGAAAATATAAAATGATGTTTTAGAGAACAAAATTAACTTTTATGTAGCCAATTTTTCTTTAGATGCTGTATTTTTTAAATAAGGTTGAATCCATTTTAAATCAGGCAAGCCGACTAACTTCAAGTCGTAGAATTACCTGTCGATGAACTATGTTATTTTGTATGAAAAATAAAGAGACTCGTATTTTTTTATTTTTCGTAAAAATGTTTTTAACGAAGTTAGCCACATTTAAACTTTGAGCGGTAAAACCCTAAAAAACGGTAAAAAATGGTTTTACTTGTAATTTTTTTTCTACTGTGTGTTAAAAAATTTTTTTCTTTATTCTGATTGGGGTCTTTTTCTCTTTAAAACCCTGTTTAAAATTTAAAAAAAAATCAAAATTAAAAAAATGGCGTCAGATTTTCAAAAAACAACTTAACTTTCTCGAAAACATCACCTTTTTTGCTTAAATTTTTAGAGTGACTTCGTTTTAATATAAAGAAGAAATTACATAAATTTCAAGTGGGCTAAACGATATTTGTAGTTAGAAGAATTTTTTTTCGAAATTTTTTTTGTTGGTAATTATTAAATGAGGACTTTTTTGGAATATTAAAACGAAGTCACTTTAAAAATTTAAGCAAAAAAGGTGATGTTTTCGAGAAAATTAAGTTTTTATTTAAAAATCTGCCGCCATTTTTTTAATTTTGATTTTTTTAAATTTTAAACGGGGTTTCGAAGAGAAAAAGACCCCAATAAGAATCAAGAAAAAATAGTATATTTCGATACAAGGTGCCAAGTGAGCGTTTTGCACATTGCGAGTGTAATGGGCATACGCTCACGCGGCACCTTGTATCGAACAATATTTTTCTTTATAAGTGCAGGCATAACCCCGTTTGATAAGCACTTGCAGTAGTTCAAAATATCCGATCGCCTTACAGTGCGAACAAACGATGCGCAAAATATTTTGCCCACCGCTACACTGTGAGCAAAATGTTTTGCGCATCGGTTGGTCGGACTGTAGGGAATCGGTCATTTTGGAGTGCTGCCAGTGGTTGCCAAACGAGGGTTTTGCATGTACGTATAAAGAAAAATTTATTAACACACAGTAGAAAAAAAATTACAAGTAAAATCATTTTTTACCGTTTTTTAGGGTTTTACCGCTCAAAGTTCAAATGTGGCTAACTTCGTTAAAAAACATTTTTACGAAAAATAAAAAATACGTGTCTCTTTATTTTTTATATAAAATAACATATTTCATCGACAGGTAATTCTACGATTTGAAGTTAGTCGGCTTGCCTGATTTGAAATGGATTCAACTATAAAGATAAAGATTAAGATTCTTAAGATATTTTTCAATTATTGTAGAAAGAGGGCGACGATGTCTTACACTATAGTGTACGACGTTAGATTTCGCATTTTGTGTTTGGGGTGTATTGTATAATTATTTTTCAACAATAGTTGTTAAATGACTGCGCCAGTAAGATAGTTTTTGAGATCTTAATTTTTTAATCATAATAATAATTATGATGTTAGTAAGTATAGTAATAATTATTATTATGCAAATGGAAGTTAGTATGGGGAAATATTGTAAATTTTGTCTTTGTCTATATAGTATGTCTTTTGTATTTTGTATAAAAAATTCTAGATTTGAAATAGAAACTTGTTCTTCATCTGAAATATATTTTTGATAATTATTTATTACTTTTTGTGTCAGAGATGTTTTTTCTTTCAAAAAATGTTCAATATACTGACTAATAGAGTCTAAGGTTGGTGAATACGCAGAGAGGTTATGTTTTGATTGGAGTGGATATTCTTTTTTGCAAATAAAACTAGGTTGAATACTATTGCAATTTGATTCCAATTCTAATTTTCCTGTTTAAAAAATATAAAGAGGATATTCAGTTTTATTTAAACAATATATGTGGATTAATTGTATTGGTTGCAATACATACAGCCAAGTATTTTTGTTTAAAAACGGAATCCATTGAGGTGCTGTGTTTGAAGTTATTTGAAATTTGCATTTTTTAGATATTCCATTAACAAGAATTGAGCTCCCGCATGTAGGTTCTGAAATTATAGATTTTATTTCAAAAGGAGTTCCACAAATTGTTCTTGATATTGAGGGCGAGCAAGATTCATGACAATTTTTGGAAAAACGAAAGTAATAGGATTTATTATTTGCAATTGCGACGAATTTTTCTTTTAAGTTAATATTAGCTATTGTGCTAAAATTTTTATTCCATTGGAAAATTCCTATTATAGGAAAATTTTTTATATATTTGAAATTCTTGTTTGGAAAAAAGTGGGATGTTTAAAATTTGAACAATGAAGTTTTTTGATTAATCTATTAATATGTTTGATAGTTTAAAAGAATTTGGAGAGGGAAAATCAAGAGGCAAAAATGAATTGGGTTTTCTAGATTCAATATCTAAATGAATAAAGTTATATTTTTCTTCTAAAAGCTCCGGATGCCAAATATTGTTTGAGGAAAAAATTAACGACTGGTAAATGTTGTTTAAGATCATAAAATATTCATTTATAAAACCTATTAACACAACAAAGCGACTTTCAATATGATTTTTTAAACCTGATGTGCAAAACACTTCTATATAGTCTCAAATTAAAGCTTTATTCGTGCAATTTAAGACCCATATGCGTAAAATAAAAAAATGGAAAAAGATTTTGAGAAAAGTGGGGGTAAAGCCCCTAAAAAATGTACTTTTTTAGGGATTTGAGTATTTTTTCTCCTTAAGAGTGTTCGACGGTCTCTAAACTTTGTAGGTTATGTGCGGCTTACAGTTATCGCTGAAGAAGTTTCTCTGCACACAAGCACTTTTTACAAAATCTGACAACGTACATTTGTCAGAAATGTTATTAATTATCTGAATTCAAAAAATTTTGCTAATTCATGCAGAAACGCGGTTTCAGGATTGTAATTACTAAAGTGATGTAATGACAGGCGGCAAGACGTATGTTACAAGCAAGCAAGGAGCGTAACGGCTCAGCTGTCAAAATGATTCGCATTACATTGCTTTGATAATTCCAATGCTGCAACCGTGTTTCAGTATGGATTAACAAAATTTTTTTAATTCAGACAATTAAGAACATTTGTGTCAAATGTGCGTTGTCACATTTTGTAAAAAGTGCCTGTAAACAGAGGGAAGTTTGTTAGAAAATTAATGTTTACCAATTTTACGTCATTTAAACCGATCAGTACCGTATTTGTTGGGTGATAACTGTTAATCGCACATTATCGAGAAATTTAAGAGACCATTGAACACCGTTAACCTGACGTGGTGGAATCTTTATTAAAGTCTTTAATTTAAAATTAAATAATACACTTTAAGACCCCACATCAGGTTTAGGAGCAAAAAATACTGAAAACCGTCAAAAACAGGTTTTTCTGTGTCTTTACCCCCACTTTTCTCAAAATCTTTAATGTTTTTTTATTTTTTTGAATTTGGGTCTTATACTTCACGAATAAAGCTTTAATTTAAAACTATATAGAATTTTAGCACATCAGGTTTAGGAGAAAGAAAATACTGGAAACCGTCAAAAACGCGTTTTTTCGGGTGTTTACCCTCACTTTTCTCAAAATCCTGACGTGATTCGCAATTTTTGACACCGGAATCGTTTTCAGCGCACAAAATTACATAGGAAACCACTCCCACATCTAAAAAAAGTCTTATTCTGTAGACATGTGTAATTTGTTTTTCCTTAAAAAGACGTTAATAAGATTAGATATTTTTTTAACTTGTAAAAATTTGGAACTAATTTCATTTTAAGGTTATCTTCGCTTTGTTTAGCAAAAATTCCTGAAAATTCGGATGAGAAGTCCAAACTCTTTAAAACTTGTAGAATTTTGTTTTCAATGTTTAAAATTGCTTCTGTTTTTATATAAGTAAAAATGTACATTGCGTACAGATATTTAATTTATCTATAGTTTTTTGTTTTTTACGAGGTAATTCAACGTCTTTTGGTAGTTGTGTTAAATTTCTTGAGGGTAATATTGTGGAAATTTGAAAATATTGTGATGTTGAAGGAAGTGGTAAAGGCATTAGAGTTGGAAGTGGCATATTTATTGTATGGAGAGGAGATTGTGATGTTACTAAATAAGGCGATGTTCGGAATAGATATTCAGGATTATTATAAAGTATTTAATTAGGCATTTTTTGAGTAACTTGAATTTGTCCTTGAGTTATGTCATTTGTTGATACTGTTTGTTTAATATGAAGTATTTTAACAATAAAGAAGAGTCCTGATTTTTTATTATATAATTGTAAAAAGGTATAAGTTAGTTGTGGTAAATTGTAAATGGAACATACAAGTTGTATATCATAAAGAGGTTGGAAAATTTCGCATTTAGATTTTTGTGGACTGAAAACTTCCCTTTACCACAAAATCAAAGCAAATCAAACAAAGTTTTACAAAAAACTTTTTTTTCATTTGAATTTATTATTACCTGTTGCAATAAACATTTAGTTTCCGAATTCTATGGAAAACTAAAAATATTGAATATTTTCCCTTCTTATTAATTTTTCAAAAGTAAATTTTGGAGTAAGTAATTTACATTTATTCAAGGTGTTAATCCTCCTGCGCATACGTTTTCACCCACAAAAAGTCGCTAGCAAATGCACACATTTTTCAGAAGGTAGGATTTGCACGCCGATTGGTATCTAAGGGTTTTCGGGGACGCTGATTACAAATCCGGGGTCAGAATTCCAAAATTCAAAATGGCGGACCAAATATGGCGGACAATTTTGACAATTGAAAAAAATTCTAATCGTTCCGTCTATCGCTATCTAGGGGTTTTCGGGGTCGCTGAATACGAATCCGGGGTCAGAATTTCAAAATTCAAAATGGCGGACCCGATATGGTGGACAATATTTACTATTCAAAAAAAATTCTAATCGTTCCGTCTTTTGCTATCTAGGGGTTTTCAGGGTCGCTGATTACGAATCCGGGGTCAGAATTCCAAAATTCAAAATAACGGACCCAATATGGCGGACAATTTTTACAATTTAAATAAAATTCTAATCGTTCCGTCTTTCTCTATCTAAGGGTTTTCAAGGTCGCTGATTACACAGGCCTGCAAATTGTAGCTTAGTTCTGTTACAGGAAAAGTGGAAGGTGATTCTTATTGCTTTTTTGACGTAGAATACGAATTCGACCTCCAAAATAGCCCATCACGTCAGAATTTCTTGTAAAACTGCTTTAAATGGCCAAAAATGGCTATTTTTGGTCATTTTTCAGAATTTTTTTGGTTAACCAAATTTTTTTTTCAATTTGCAAAATTGTGTCGTATAGTACCATGTATAAGCTTCAAACCCCATATTTTAAAATTTCTTTACGACTTTTTTGAAATAGTTATATAGATGTGAAATTTTTTCATTTAGGCAAATGTGGGTATAAGAAAAATTCAAAATGTCATTTTGATTGCATTCATTAATAGTTTTATAAATTGACCGTTATTTCTTAAACCAACTAGTAAGGGTGAGATATAGCAGTAGTTACAATTTACAATTTAAAAAAAATTCTAATCGTTCCGTCTATCGCTATCTAGGGGTTTTTGAGGTCGCTGATTACGAATATAAAGTCCAAAATTCCAAAATGGCGGACTCAATATGGCGGAAAATGGAACAACAATAAGAAAAAACATTTTGTGAATTAAATTAAAGATAATAAAAATAATCAAAATATATCGTTGGCCATCTGTAGGTTAAAAAGTTTTAAAATATAGTAAGTACACTACATTTAAAATAAATTATATCATTCAAATAACCGATTACTTATCTATTATCAAAAAAATATTTACTTACGGCAAATTATTTTTAATTAATTTAATTAGGTTGTATTTGCTTTAATTACTGAAATTAATAATTAAAATGCAACTTAATTGACTTAAATTAAAATTATTCCATTGAACTAAACATTTATTTAATAGTCAATAAATAGTTATTTTAATCAAATAATTTTTTATAGATTTATAATAATAATAGAAATAATAATAATAATAATATTGATAAAAATAATTATAATTAGAAATTAAAATCAATTTTTAAAGTTACATTTGATCGTGACTGTAATATGTTAAAAAATCAAACTTTTTATTCATATTAACCGATTCCAAAGACGCCGAAAGCACCAATATACCTATTTCTTGTGAAAATCGAAAAATTATATCAAAATTCATACAAAATTTTTAATTATTAATTTATATTCTTAATAAAGACTACAATAGGAATGAATTATTCAATTAGAATATGTTATTAAAATTGTTTTTTGACATATAGGATTGGCCATTTTTGAATTTTTTAATTTAGACCCATGTTCGTAATCAGCGACCCCGAAAACTCCTAGATAGCGATAGAGGGTCGAAATAATTTTTTTTAATTATCATCCGCCACATTGGATTAGACATTTTCAATTTTGGAATTCTGACCTCGGATTCGTAATCTGCGACCTCAAGAACCCCTAGAGAGATATAGAGGGGACGATTAAAAAACTTTTTAAAAATTGCTGTTTGCCATATTGGATCCGCCATTTTGGATTTTTTCAATTTTTGACTTTATATTCGTAATCATCGACCTCAAAAACCCCTAGATAGCGATAGACGGGGAGATTAGAAAACTTTTTCAGAATTGTCATCCGCCATATTGGATCCGCCATTTTGAATTTTGTCATTTTGACTCCATGTTTGTAAGCAGCGACCTCTAAACCCTATGATAATAAGTTTTGGTAAAATTCTACAAAATTTTATTAAAAGTCCGCTTTAAAAAATATAATTATCCGCCATATTGGATTCGCCATTTTGAATTTTTGAATTTTGACGTTAAATTCGTAATCAGCGCACCCAGAAACCCTTTGATAGACAATTATTGGAAAATCCGATAAACAAACATTAATTTATAAAACAGAAATTTTTCACTTTGTTTAAACATTTTATATGCAATGTTTATTGTTAAATAAATAATATATATATTGTGCTAAATAATTCAATTAGCTTCGTTTGTTCATTGAAAGCAATTTGCAACTTGACCGCTGTCTTAATATTTATTTAAACAAAAGTTATTAACAAAAATGTTTGGACGAGTATTCTCGTCCTCATGCATTAGGTAACGGTTTAGTTTGGACGAGTATACTCGGCTTTATGCGCAGGAGGGTTAAGTAATAATGCCACAAAACAGTAGTGATTCATTTTATTGATAGTGTATTTTAAACGTGAACCATATAATCTGACTTTTCGATTAGTGTATTGAGTTCTGAGGTAGGATATTTGCGTAAAATTTTGTCTGGATTACCTGTATTTTTAAAGGAAGTTCTTTTTCCCTACTGGTACATTGTGATGTAAATGTTGCTTGTGGACTAATTGATGGTGGACTAGATGCAGTATGTGTTTGTGGATTTGATGTATTGTTTTCTCTATTAAAATGTAACAGTTAGTTTGTTATAGAATCCCAAAAAACTTCAAGCAAGTGAAAAGACCAGTCAAATACTTTATGTAAAGCGTATGCATGTATAAACGTATCGGCCATTAATTTGATTCCACGCATAATGATAATGATACCAATAAAACCGGCACTAGCTATACCAAAATTAGTAAAAATGGACCAAAATCTACCCCAAGCTGAGGCTGCAATTTTATCTCATGTTTCCTCATCCATAAAATGCATTAATGAAATTTTTTGATTTAAAATATCTTGTCCTACGAAACCGCATGCTAAAGCATTCAACACCATTGGTTTTTCTGCAGGAAAAATTTTATGTTCTCGTAATTTGTCTAAGTCTGCTTGAGAATAAATTCCACTAGTGGCAAGAGATGCTGGGTTAGAATGTGTCCAGTTATGATTTTTTAATGGTTGTCTAACTTTTAGGGAGAAAGATTCTACTGTATATGATGCTACTTTATAGTTTATACTCACTTGAACCCATTTTATTGGCGATTCAAACAGCTAAACTGGAGCATCTGGTGGCCGATTTGGAACTGCCGCTGGTGTGACTCTGTGTATTACAATACGGTGAACTCCATGAGTTTTGACAGTTCGCTTAAATTGTTTTTACAAAAAGTTTAAAAGTAATTTCATAAGTGTGAATAAAAATTGAAATTTATAATGATAGATGAAAATAAATATGCACCTTCACAACAAAAGAGAAACTAAAAACGACACAATTTCTGCGTTTCTCAGTGTTCTACATTCAAAAATAATAAAAAAACACCTTCACAGAATACAACTTAATGTTTGAAGACGCAAACAATTGAATTTAGCAATAAAAACAGGGCTAAGTGAATAATAATATTATTTTTACAGCAATTATTTCAAATCTTTATAATTATATCGCAAGTCTGAAGTTTATATACTCAAAATTTCAGGTTATGTCTCTTTACAAGATATATATAGACTTTTATTTTTTTTTAATTTCATATTCGTACAGGTGTACAGGGTTTGAGAGGTCCAATTTAAAAAAAAACTATTGTGCCATCCCGAAATTTGCCCACACGGTTGTGTGATAAAATAATTATAGCTTACCTAAAACTGTGCGAGTATGTACTTACGACTGAGAATAAACGCAAAAATTGTATCGTTTTCAGTTACTCTTTTGTTGTGAACGGGCATATTTATTTTCATCTATAATTATAAATTTCAATTTTTATTCACACTTATAAAATTACTTTTAAACTTTTTGTAAAAACAATTTAAGCTAACTGTCAAAACTCATGGAGTTCACCGTATTGTAACAGAATCACACCAGCGGTAGTTCCAAGTCGGTCACCAGATGAGCTAGTTTAGTTGTTTGAATCGCCAATCCATTGGCAGTACGAAAGAATGGCAATCGATAAGCGTTCCTAAATTAGTTAATATATGAGTGCGAGGATTTAGAAAAAGATTTTCATTTCCTTTAGAAACTGGCAATTGTTGATAATATTGATTTATTTTTCTATACGTGACTTCTATAGGATTACATTTTACAATGTGAACTACTTCTGCTGCTACAACAGACATATATCCTTCCTTACCATTAAATGTATTGTGAATTCATCTGGATCCTGAGAGGCGATAATGAGAGAATTCTTAAATACTTCTTGCTCAAGTTTACAACGTTAGAACGGAACATCTCTATATAAATTATTCATTTTAGTACGAATATGTCGTTCTACATACATGAATTTAGAGTTTATGTTAGTCATAATGTCCAATGCTTCTATAGTTAAGTTTTTATTAGTTAAAAATTTTCGTTCAGGTTTTGTCTCAAAGATAAATAATTTAGGATGTTCTGATTTAAATAAAATATATTGGCAAATTGATGTTTGTCCTGTTTGACTTAATACGAAAGTTTTAAATTTCGTTAAAGTTTTAAAGTTCGTTATAAATGAAAATAATGTTTCGTCTGTTGTACGTCGTGCAGTTTGTTTGCAAATCCTTCATAGAGTAGTTGATATTTGTTAAAGTGGCCAATTTTTTTTGGTAAAGGTTCCCAGAAAGAAAACCCTCCACCCATTTCGTCAATACAAGTGTTTTTTGATAAAGGGCAAACAATTTCTGACTTCAGATGGACACTATTAGATGATAAGTCTACTATAGCCATTTGTTTAGTTAAGAAGGAAATCACATTAGAACGCGGTTTTTAGCAGTTTTTCGCAAATACTTTTTTCATGTAAGAATTTTTTTGATTGAAATAATACATTTTCAACCATGTTTCACATATATTCAACTGTAACTCATATTTTTTCAAGCGTTTATATCAAAAATCTTTCAAATTGGGAGCTATTACACATAGAGCTGCTTCGCCTGAGTTCATGATTGCCGTGCAGTCCTGAGACCACAAATTATGTCCGAAGCAGAAAATCAAGTTTATTCACATTTTATAAATATTTTATTATTAAGTGATCTGACTTTTGGCCTACTTTTTTGCAACTTGTTTATTTAAAAAAAGGTACAAAAACTTTTTTTCTATGCAAGTTTAGTTCACTTAATTAAAAATTTAATAACGAACAATTTCCAATTTTTCATTTTAAAATCGGTCAATAGCTTTTTGAGCTACACTGCACGGCAATTTCGAAAATCCTGTTTTGAGAAAAACGCATTTGAAAATGTTCAAGATTTATTTATTCTTTTTTTGTATTTAATTTTGTACAACTCATGGAAAATTCCATGCGTCGTTAATCTCGAAACCATACACTTGGTTTTCTCAGTTTTTCTTATGTTTTCATTTAACGCCAAAATTTCACACTTACAAGCTCGATTCTCACATTGCACGCGAACGACGCCACTAACACACTCAAATCTCAGGCAGTTGACAACACACACTTTGTCAAGCATCAATCTCACTATCAGTTTCTCATTAGCATTCAACTCGGAAGGAAGTTCTCGCATTAAGCAAGACGCGTATTTCTCGGTTGGCTTTTCTCAGTTAAAAATTTATAACAAAATTTAAATATTTTAGTTTTTCAAATCTTAAAATCACAAATTGTGCCTTATTTTTTATTATACAAAAATTAATAAGTTTTGTGTTTAACGCCACGGCGTGGCCCACATATATTCCTTTATCTGCTTCATAAGTAGCATGTAAGTCTAATAATTACTCTTTTCGTCCCTTTCTGCTCTCCTTAGTCTCAAAAGTGCTACGCCTATTCTACTAATATACGGTAAGCTGGAGCGCGCTCCGTTCATCACTAATACAGCAAGGACGTCAAATTCTGCTCTTAAAACTTTTGCAGCCTATTTTTAAACACCTTAACTAACAATTTATGCAAAATAGAAAAAATCGATATTTTTAGACGTCTAATGTGGTTTACCCCCTTAATGTAATTTTTGTTATACTTTGAACTATTACATTTTTCCAACTACCGTAAGAATCAGAATATTTAACTACAGAACAACTTCCGTCTGTTTATATATCGCCAGCTAAAGTTACACCATGTGAACTAGTTTGATTTAATGATAGTTTGCTTATTACTAAATTATCATCAATCTTATATAGTACAATAATATATAGTATATTTAATTTCTACTTTGCATTGTATTACCTTGGTAGTAGTTATTCCTCTAAACCGACAGATTAGCTCGGTCGGATAAGATGCCTCGCTTGGCGGACGTTCTAGGACCAAGGGTACTTGGTTCGCGCCCATTTGGCTTGGATTTTTCCGGCATGTGAGATAATCTGAGCGGGAGGTTTGACTTCGAGGTATAATGATGTGCACTGTCAATTATTGTCCGGTACACACCATTAAAACTCGACTGTCGATAAACCGGTTGTACTCAGGAGAAGGTTTTCTACAGTTTCCCTCTCCTCTGGCGAGAAAACCCATTAGACGGGTAGTCCAGGCTAATGCGAGTACTCCTAACTTCGAAAGACGATCTGTAGGCGCAAACTTAGTATTAGGAATTGTATATAAGAAAATTTGTAAAAGCAAAAAAAATTTGTAAGAAACACTTGTATAGCCAAGTATGTAAGGCTGAAGACAGGTGTATAAACCAATAAATAAAAAGTTATTCCTCTAAATTAAAGTAATTGAATATATGTTTCTTTAGATTGTAATTTGATCTCAGGGATATCACAGTCACCTACTTCAAGTTATGAAATGGTTGTAATATTAAGTCGGTTTAAAGCACAATCGTATCCAATAATTGCTTGTACCGTTGTTATAGGAAAAAATATCCTCGTTATCAATAACATAAAGGTTAGGAAGATTGCCATGATAGTTTTTCGAAAATTCTTAAACAAAATGAATAAAAAATATGTTAATGATTACACAGGCACACAAAAAAAGTTGTCTGTTCATTGAACCAGACATACATATCTTATAGTAATTTTGACCGCTGAAAACGAATCTGAAGTCAGAATTGCTCCATCACCCTCAGTTTTTTTAAATCGACAAAACTACCCTTAAATTCAAATTTTAAAGTAAAAAAAATTGAATAACAGATTTCTCTCTAAAACAAAACAATAAATTTATCTACTTTGCTACAACAACTCAGAAACAATGTCAACATTGCTTAAACACCTTTTGTTAAATTACTTTATCACCCCCTGTGTTTTCAAATTGAAAAAACCACCCCTAATATGTAAAAATTCAAAATGTGTAATAAAAAAAAATTAAAAACAACATTGTTTTGTTTAAAATAGAACAATAAATTTATGTACTTCTCTTTCGACAACTCGAAAGCAATGTCAAAATTGCTCCATCACCCTCTGTTTTTTCAAATTGAAATAACTACCCTTAAATTCACAAAATAAAAATTTAAACTAAAAAAATGAAAAACCACATTATTTTTTAAAATAGAACAATAAATTTATGTAGCTCTCTTTCGACAACTCAAAAGCAATGTCAAAATTACTTTATCACCCTCTCTTTTTTTTAAATTGAAAAACCAACCCTTAAATTTACAAAATAAAAGTTTAAAGTAAAAAAATTAAAAACCACATTGTTTTTCAAAATAGAACAATAAATTTATGTACTTCTTTTTTAACAACTCAAAAGCATTATCAAAATTGCGCAATCACCCTTTGTTTTTTCAAATTGAAATAACTACCCCTAATATGTACACTAAATATGTATGTATGTAAAATATGTATGTATTTAATATATGTATATTAAATTTTATAAAAGTATTTTGCAATTTGGGGAAAAAGTACAACAAACCGAAATTTTGATATAAAAATATTAAACTTTAAAAAAGATTATATCGAATTTAGTATAATTATATCAAATATGAAGAATTTAAATTCAATTTTAAATATTTTAATATAACTTTACTAAATTCTACATATATTTTTTTTAAAGTTTAGTATTTTTTATATCAAAATTTCGGTTTGTTGCACTTTTTCCCTAAATTTTAAAATACTTTTACAAAATTTAATATACATTTTCTTTCAGTGTACATATTAGGGGTAGTTATTTCAATTTGAAAAAACAGAGGGTGATGGAGCAATTTTGACATTGCTTTTGAGTTGTCGAAAGAGAAGTACATAAATTTATTGTTCTATTTTAAACAAAACAATGTGGTTTTTAATTTTTTTTATTATACATTTTGAATTTTTACATATTAAGGGTGATTTTTTCAATTTGAAAACACAGGAGGTGATATAGTAATTTTGATATTGCTTTTGAAATTTTAAAGAGAAGTACATAAATTTCATGTTCTGTTTTGAAAAACAATGTGGGTTTTTCTATTATAATTTTGAATTTTTACATTTTAGGGGTTTTTTTCGATTTAATAAAAAACAAAGGGTGTTTAAGCAATGATGACATTGTTTTTGAGCTGTTGTAGCAAAGTAGATAAATTTATTGTTTTGTTTTAGAGAGAAATCTATTATTCAATTTTTTTTACTTTAAAATTTGAATTTAAGTGTAGTTTTGTCGATTTAAAAAAAACTGAGGGTGATGGAGCAATTATGACTTCAGATTCGTTTTCAGCGGGCAAAATTACTATAAGATATGTATGTCTGGTTCAATGAACAGACAACTTTTTTTTGTGTGCTTGTGTTATTAAATAACCCTTTTTTATTAATTGTACAATCCTACTTCACGAGCATCTTTGTAGCCTATAAATCCGTTTTGGAAATTAATTATCTCTGAATCTTGTTCACTAATGACATGAAAGAGTGTTATTATTTCATTTAATTTTAAGAAGATTGTCCCTTCTGATTCAATATGCATGTTGTTTATACTAAGTCCATTTGATACTGATTCGAAATTGTTATAGCTAAGTATTTTTTGTTTACATAACAATGTTTAATATTGTATTTAAATTCAAATAATACTTCTTTTTGAATTAAAAATGGTAATGTTACTGATATTTCTGAAGGTAAAATACAAAACTTAGGAAGGTCATGAACACGTCCTGATCTTCTAACCATTTTAGTTACTTTCAAAGACTACATGAGGCCCTGTATATTTATTTCCTAGTGTTTTAGGTTTGGGGCCTTGTAATGAGAATACTCTATCTCCAATTTTAAAGTTTTGGGGATTTATTTTTTGATCATAATAAGTTTTTGACTTAACCCATGAAGTCCCATGAAGAAACCAGCCATTGTATTTAAAAACTAACAATTGGAATCATAGGCAAATGGAAAAAAGATATACCTGTTTTTTATTTTAAATTTCCATTTGTTTAACAAAAATTGTTTAAACAAATTAACAAAAATTTAAAATGTTTTGACATTTGTTAACACCATTCAAATCTACGTAAAAAATAAGAATATTTTGTATAGGTCATTTTACTCTTCAAGTCGTATTTTCTTGATAAAATTGTTATAAACAAATCAAGCTGCGTAAAGGGTGTTTCATCCCAAGCATAAACAAATTAATTTTAAGTAAAACTGAAAAATTAATTCATAGGTAAATGGAAAAAAAGATATACCTGTTTTTTGTTTTAAATTTCCAATTTTGTTTAACAACAATTGTTTAAACAAATTAACAAAAATTTACAATTTTTAGAAATTTGTTAACGCCAATCGATTCTACGTGAAAAATAAGAATATTTTGCATGGATCATTTTTCTCTCCAAGTCGTATTTTGTTTATAAAATTGTTATAAACAAATTAAGCTGGGTAAATAATTGTTGTTAAACAATTTGAAATTAAAAGCAAAAAACAGGTATTTCTTTTTTCCATTTGCCTATAAATCAAATTTTTAGTTTTACTTAAAATCCATTTGTTTATGCTTGGGATAAAACACCCTTTCCCAGCTTACTTTGTTTATAACAATTTTATATACAAAATACGACTTGGACAGAAAAATGATCCATGCAAAATATTATCATTTACGTAGAATCGATTGGCCTTAACAAATGTCAAAACATTTTAAATTTTTGTTAATTTGTTTAAACATTTATTGTTAAACAATTAGAAATTAAAAACAAAAAAACAGGTGTATTTTTTTCCATTTGCCTATGAATTCATTTTTTAGTTTTACTTTAAATAATTAAATCCATTTGTTTATGCTTGGGATGAAACACACTTTACGCAGCTTAATTTGTTTATAACAATTTGATAAACACAATACGACTTGGAGAGAAAAATGACCTATACAAAATATTCTTATTTTTTTAAGTACATTCGATTGGCGTTAACAAATTTCAAAAAATTGTAAATTTTTGTTAATTTGTTTAAACAATTGTTGTTAAACAAATAGAAATTTCAAACAAAAAAACAGGCATGTCTTTTTTTCATTTGCCTATGAATCCAATTGTTAGTTTTTTAATACAATGTCTGGTTTCTTCATGGGACTTAATGAGTTAATTAAATTTTTATGTGCTAAAGCTTGAATTTCGTGTAATTTTGTCACTAAATTAATTAAGTAATTGTCATAAGTTTGGAGCTTTTCTTCCTCTAGGAGGGGCAAACTGGATGGTAATCTTGCTTATCTTCCGAAGACAAGTTTATAAGGAGTGCATTTTGTTCCTTCATAAACACTAGTATTGTAGGCGAACATTGCAAATTCTAATAAGTCATCCCATTGTGAATTTCTTTTGCAAATTGTTTTAAATATACTGCAACGACGTGATACGATCTATCTAGTGAACCGTTTGACTAAGGATGAAAAAAAGTTGTTTTAAATTGTGTGATTCTAAATCGTTTAGCGAGTCGTTTCATGAGGTTACTTAAAAAATTGTACCTTGTTCTGATAGTACGCCTTTTGGAAATCCATAAATACGTATGGGGCAAAATTTCTCAATTTATTGTCCTAACTTAAAATCGAATATCTTCAAATCGGTCTGATTTTTGTAGAAACTTTAGCACTGTGGGAGAGTACTTTACCTACTAAATTTTAAAAGCTGTAGAGGTGGGAGGGGGTTAAAGTTTTTGGTAACGTGTTAACAGTGGATTCTTTTAGCTAATGTAGCTAAAATTCAGTAGAGTTGACGAAATTTTGCCCCATATGTTTTCGAAAGGTTTTTTCCTCCTCTTTCAAATGTTGCAAAAAATTTCTTTTAATTAACAATTTAAGTTAATTTTTTCAAAATTAAAAATATTTTTCACTTTTTTTGGAAATCGGTATTTTTTCTCTATTTTTTTGCCTTAAAATAAAGCTTAATATATGTACTTTCCATACCCCATTAGCAAAAAATGCCGTTTTTTGTTTTCGAATTATTAATTAATTAATAAAAATCAGTAAAAAATTACTAAAAAATGAAATATTTTTCAAGCAAATAAACTTTCCTGAAGTACGAGCCTATCATCGTAAAGCTTTAAAAAATCCGCTTCCAACAAGCATAAACTCAACTTTTTTTTATAAATAATTATCAAGTAAATAAAAAAATTGATTATTTAATCACTTAATAATTATTCATAAAAATAGATGTATTTATACTCTTTAGATACGGAATTTATTTAGCTTTATGATGATAAGCTCATAATTAAGAAATAGTTATTTTCCGCCCATTATGCTAACATAATTTTTTGTCCAAACTGCATGGAAAGTATGTCACTGACGGCACGAACAATTAAACGCTCATATTAGTTAAAAATTAAACTCTATATAAATGTTAACTCCTTGATGTCTATGATGATACAAGTTTTAATATAGAAATAAGACAACAATGTATTCTGGAAATATAGTAATTGCCAATTTTTATAACCGAAATGTGAACAAATCCAAATGTGTTATAATTTTTTTGAGAGAAAATCGAAAAAATTGCACATTTTTATAGACAAAATAAAACAAGTTGAAAATGTTTGCATTTTTGTAGTCAACATAAAAAAACTCGAAAATATCACATTTTAATGAAGAAAATCGAATAATTAACATTAACAAATACTCTTCTGCCTGCTCGAAGGTAGGGGAAAAATATTTTGCCCCCGCTTCCCCTACCCCTGGGTGGTAAAGAGTTACTTTGCGCCCGCTCTAAGTGCCCGAAATGACATACTTTCCGTGCAGGTAGGACAAAAAGTTTATTTAATTAAAAAATATTTCATTTTTCAGTAATTTCTTACTACTATTAATTAGTTAATTAATTAATTGAATAATTAATTGTCTGAAAACTAATCAAGCGACATTTTTTCTTAAACCGGTATTGTATGTATACATATTGATTTTTATTTTAAAGCAAAGAAAAAGAAAAAATGTAATTTAAAAAAAAATTATTAAATAAAGTTTTAATTACTTATTTATTTAACAATTATTTATAAAAATAGATGTATTTATAGGGAGACTAGGGAAAAACCCACTCACTAGCGATTTGACGCTATAAACTCAACTTTATATGGAGAAATTTGTACTGTAAATAGTAGGGGAGAGTGGGAAAACCGGACCCCCACGGAGCAAACCGAACCGTTTGGTTTTTTATTTATAATAGTGCATTTACATAATCTACAATAATCAAAAACATAAAGAATCATGTAAACAATGGTTGTAGTAATGAAAGTAATAATTCGGGATTCAATTTTAATTAAATAAATATTTTATTAAATAAAAAAATAAAAATGTTTGTCATTATAAGAGAAACAATATTGAAGGGTCCAATTCTCATTGCAAGACAATTATTTTTCATTGTAAGTAAATATTTTATTCAAAGAAACATTTTATTTAAAAATAATTTTTATGAAACTTTAATTCAATGGAAATATCCTATGGCCGGTTTGCCCCACCGAAAACGGTCTGGCTTGCTCCACAGGCCCATTTTGAGAATAAATGTTCGTCAAAAAGAAACGCTTTGCAAATTCTTCAAAGTTTTTGGTGGTAAATATTCCTGAGGGGTGTATCTTCAAAACCCAAGACCTAATTTTTGGAAATATTACCCGGTTTCCTCAGAATTTCCTTAAGAAAAAATTCGTAAAAGTGTAGAAAAAACTGAAAAAAATTTTACTCCCAGCGGTGCACAAACAAAAGTTAAAAATGTCAAATTGAAAAAATAAGGTATACTACATATGATTGTTTCAAATTTCTAAATAGCACTTTTGCCAGTTTCGCCATTTCGGAAATATTGAGGGGGGTCCGTTTTGCCCACACTCTCCCCTACTTAACATACAACTAATGTTAACGAATTTTCGTTTAGTTTTATGAATTCGTCATAGAATCTGAGGCGGTCAATTGTTTTTAGAAGTGCAAAAAAAGAAAAATGATCTTCGTATTTTTAAGTTTTTCGATTATTATTTTTGAGACTTAATTTATTAGACAAATTTTGTTTAGCTATTGGATGTCCTTTTTCGAAATATATGTGTAGTTATGTTTGATTTCAAAAAGATTTATTTAAATTTATTCTGAAATTTGAGTTTTGTCGCTAGTGTGCACAACACTCTTGTACAATGTAGTTCAAGTAAGTTAGTTGCTGTGTGCACTATATGTCTCTCTCTAATACTTTTTACATTAATAAATTCACAATTCAAGTTGGAAACATCGTTTTAATGTAATAGGTTATGGTCCCAGATAATGCTCTACTGTGTGTGGACTGATCTGGAACTTTGAAATTGTGACGCGATCAAGATAAAGTTTTCGTAGCTTGTGTATCGGCGAGGCGTGTACGTAAAAAGTGAATCAGATAAAAGTCGGAAAACAGGATCGACACGGCGTCGGTCAGTAAATTCGACAATAAAAATTACCAACAGTAGCAATTTCAAATGGTGTGCGCGTTAAAAGCATAAGGTGTTTTCGGCATTAAATCTGGAGCAGTGATACTCCCGGAAGAAGCAGAAGGTAATGCAGATCAACGTGCAAAGTGGTATAAAAGTGATGCTGTGGCAATGTTCACACTGACGACGGCAATGGAAGTTTCCCAAATCACACTTGTGGAAAGTTGTGAGTCTTCTCAAGAAATTCTCGATAAGTTGGACTCTGTGTTTCGGCAAAAATCGGAATTTAACAAAATGATGTTATTCAAACGGTTTCATCAAGTTAAAATAATCTCAAATAAATGTGTTGCGCAGTACGTAGCCAAGGTTGAAAACTTAGCTCGACAGATAAAAGAGGCTGGAGAAACCATGAGTGATGTCGCGATCGTTACAAAAATTGTTGGTACTTTACCGGCGAAGTACAGGAATTTTTGACAAGCATGACTGTCAATGGAAGAAGCAAGGCAGACACTACCAAATCTGACAAAGAGACTTCTGAACGAGGAAGCCAGTCTAACCTCGTTTGAAGAACAAGAATACTGCAAAAAATTTTAAAAGAAAATTTAAAAAGAACAATGATATGCAAAAAGTGATTTGTTACACATGTCGTGAAAAAGGACATTTTGCGCGAAATTGTCCAAATCCAGGAAAAAATAGTTATCAAAATTTGATGGAAGACAATCAATCTGCATATAAAATAGAATTTCAAGAAAGTGTAAGTGCACTTCCGGTTTCAAGTGACGATCAATGGCTAATGGATAGTGGAGCATCTGCTTATATGACATATCTCAGGGAATTCTTCTCAATATTTAGAGAAATGACAGAAGAATGTGACGTTTTTCTCGCTAACCAACAAGGATTACCAATTAAAGGTATTGGTACAGTAAAAATAAAGAAACTTGTTAATGGTGTGTTGTACGATTCAACAATGACAAATGTTTTGTATGTCCCAAAGCTTAAAAGAAACTTGTTTTCTGAAGGAATCCTAACCTCGAAGGGACTAAAAGTTGTAAAAGAGAAGTCGACTGCTAAAGAGTATGATAAAGACAAAATAGTGGCGTGCGCGGTTCGTGACTAATCTCTACTCGATGTTGTTTCTTACAATTTTAAGTGCTGAAGTGAACGTAGTTTCTCGGGCTGATTAATTAAATTATGAAAAAATTCGACAAAAATATTTATTTTAAGGTTGATTAACCCTCTCCCGTAAGAGCCTACTTTTCCCATTTAAAATACACGGGATATTTTAAACTTTTGGTTTTTTAAAAATAATTTTTCTACTTAACAAAATTTTTTAAATCGGTTTCTAGATTCTTAAAGTGCACACTTTTACCTTTAAAATTACCTAAAATACAAAATTTTCAGTTCATAATTAAATAAGTTATAAAGCTTTTAATATAGAGATTAAGGGGTTACATACCATTATTGGGACTCAAAAAATCGAAAAAAAATTTTATTGCTTATTTTAAAATTATATATTTTCGAGAATGTTTTCTCAAATTTTCATTAAAATCAGTGCATTAGAACCAAAGTTATTGCTATTTTATTTTTTTTTTTTTTTTTTTTTTTTTTTTTTTTTTGTTGTAGTCGGAAGTGGAAAATCTGCGAATTCAGATACCTGAGTAATGAATTCCCAGGTTATGTGGGGATAACCGCTCTTGTTCTGGTCGACCCACTAAAAACCACTCCCGTCTTATTCTGGGACGTCTAATCCACTTGCGGAACTACCTATTGGCTTTACTTCGCAAGTGGAAGTCCTCTCTCTTAGACCTCCCTGTCCGTCGTGTTAGACAATTATATACCTTAACCACCAGGGGGGAGTCGCGGGAGTGGGAGGAGGAACTAAAACTACTTCCTCCTCCCCCTCCCGCAAATCGCCCCCGGCTATTTCTCCAGGTTAACCTCTTCTTCCATCCACATCTTTTGTCTTCATTACCGAAGTAATGAAGAACTCGATGTGGCGCCAAGAGTCCGCGCTTTGGAGCATAACCGAGACCATGTTATCAGCGGTGAATTGAGTTTTCACCGCGTCAAACATGGCCCGTCTCAGCTCACTCCATTGCCCGCAGGAGAAGAGAGTGTGTTCCGCGTCGTCAATTTCAGCGCCGCAATACACACATTTTGCCTCTTCTCTGATCTTAAATCTGTGAAGGTACTGTCCGAAGCAGCCGTGACCAGTCATTGCCTGCGTAAGGTAGTAGCCAACCTCTCCGTGCTTTCTTTCTAACCATGTGGCGAGGTGGGGAATCAGGCGGTAAGTCCACCTTCCTTTGGATTCCCCATCCCATCTTGCCTGCCAACTATCGACGAGTCTGATTCTTGCCGCTTTGCGGATAGCCATCTTTAGACTACCGCTGCCCTGTTGTTCCCGCGATACCGTCCGTTCTTTGTTGATCCGAAAGACTTCCTGTCTTTCTTTTGCCAACAAATCTGTTGGCGGTGTACTCGCAAGAACCAGAGCAGCGCAATCAGACACCGTCCTATAGGCTGAGATTACTCTCCGTGAACTCCCTGTTTGTACAGAAAGTAACCTATCCAAGATGCTGCGGGTATTGCTATTTTAGTTATTATTTTTCAAAACTACTGTTACGGTGTGCATGATTTCTCTAAAACCGCTACAGCGATCAGCTTGGAATTTACAGGGTTTCTTTGCAGATATAATAGCTAGTTCGTGAACAAAGGAATTTTAATTTGTACCAAAATTTATATTTTTTTCTGTCAAAAAACCAGTTTATTAAAACCTAAAAATTCTAATTTTGGTAAAAATCATTTACCATTTCTAGAAAATTTTTTTTTTAAAACCCTTCGTTCACGAACAAGATAACATAGTAAACTAACATATTTTCTTTTGCTTTTTATTTCAGTTAAGATGGTTTCGTTTTATCGTGCACACCACAAGCCACTTTAAAAAAGTGTTTTAGTAAAACAGCTACAGTTTTCACAAATGCTAATTTATTTTCGGTTTTAAAGTTGCTAAAATTTTATGTCAACAACTACTATCAGGTACAATGTTGATTATTTAAATAAAGTTTTAATGAGAACACTAAAAATAATTATAAAAATCACTCTTTTTGTGGTCAAAAAGGTATATTTCCTCTTATAGATTTAGCTAAATTTTACTAGTTAAAGCCCAGGTAAAAATTATTTGAACGAACTTCATACGAATTTTATTCAAAATTCGAGCGAATTCGTTTAAAATTACTAGCGAAATTCGAGCAGCATTTTAAAACGTTGTTTCGAACGTTGAAAATTTTTTCGAAAATTTTCAATCCAATTTCCGTATGGAATTCATACGAAAATTGAGAGAATTAATTTTGGTAATTTTTTTACAAAATTTTGCACGCGAATTCGTATGGAATTTCGCACAAAATGACATCTAACATTCCTTTCAAAAATATTCGTTCAAATTTCCATTTGAAATTCGTACATAATTTAAATTAATTTCGCTTGTAATTTTATATACGTATACGCTGCAGTTTCGTATAAAGTTCGTACAAATAAGTTTAACCTGGGCCTTGACTAGTAAAATTTTGCTAAGTCTACTAAACTTAATATTAAAAGCTTTAAAACTTAAATAATTATAAACCGAAAATTTTGTATTTTAGGTTATTATAAAGGTAAAAGTGTGCACTTTAAGAATCTAGAAACCGATTTAAAAAATTGTGTTAAGTAGAAAAATTATTTTTAAAAAACCAAAAGTTTAAAATATCCCATGTATTTTAAATGGGAAAAGTAGGCGCTTACGGGAGAGGGTTAATCAACCTTAAAATAAATATTTTCGTCGAATTTTTTCATAATTTGTGCCAAAGATTTGATGTAGAGGGGGGCCCAAAAGTTATCTTCAACTTGGTACATATGAGCCACCCTAATAGTATATATATATATATATATATATATATATATATATATATATATATATATATATATATATATATATATATATAAGAGACTTTTGTCTGTACATTGCTCAGAACTTTAAATTTTTTTTTTGTGCATCCAGGATTCCAAAAATGCCAATAAAAATTTCGTGTATGTATGTATGTCACAGAATCTTTGTTCGCGAATCACTTAAAAACGGTTCAACCGTTTGAAACCAAATTTGGCAGAATATTTGACCTTAAGCCAAGGAAGGTTTTTAAATTTACAAATTTGAAAAATATTAATTATAACTAGAGATATTAAATTTTTTCAAAAAATTCAAAAATCAAAAATCTTCAAATTTTACCTTTTTTAAAAAAATGCTTTCAAACTTTGTATAATTGAGTATAACATGTTATTTAGTAACATTCTATTATAGATTTGCCAATAAAATGTCCTATAACTAAGATGTAAATATAAACATGATTTTTAAAAAATTAAAAAAATCGCAAATATCCCAATTTTATATTTTGTAATGAATTGCGTTTAAATGATCTATAATTGATTGTTACATGTTAATTGGTCAAATTTTAGCATAATTTTTTCAAAAATTATATTCTATAACTAAGATGTAAAGGTAAAAAAGTTTTCAAAAAATCGAAATTTTTAAAATTTTAGATTTTTTAATGTATTGCTTTTAAACGATCTATAATAGAGTATAACATGTTATTTAGTCACATTTTAGCATAATTCAGCAAAAAATACTATTCTATATTTCAGATGTAAGTATAATAATGTTTTCGGAAAATTAAAAAAAAATCAGTTATGGCTTTTGTGAGATATATATATATATATATGAACAATAAATTTACACATTTTAAACATATTAATTAGAACGGGAGGTATTCATTTTTTTCAAAAAATTTAAGAAATGGAAAATTTCTATTTTCTTTAATGTATATCTTTTTAACTTTTGACGTCAAAATAATGGAATTTAGAATAATTTGTTTATTCAATTAATCAAAAAAATTTCAATTACAAAACTTCGAAAATATTAAAACTGGTAAACGATAAATGGTAAACAATGTGAAAAAATATTAATTCATAGCTTTAAAATTATTTTTAAAGGAGATTGAAAATAGAGATTTTTTATGATAAAATTCATACTACAGAAATTTAAGAATACCTGTGAAACTATACTTGCATTATACTACTGGGGAAAAACTTAGAAAGTAAAAAGTTTTGTTATTTTAATTTTAGGTTTAACTATTATGGATGTTTTGAGCATTGTAAAGGCAAAAGTTAACAGAGTGTCTATTATTATTTTTGTGTAACAAATTATCCGGCTTTTCCTATCTTTGTCCAAATTTTTCCAGGTGTATATTTTCTCATCAAATATACATCTTTTTGATAAGAATAAACGATAAATAAAACTACAAATGGCTACAAAAGTTCACATATTTTATGAAAATACTCTTCGACGGGTTTTTGTTTTTACAAATACTTTTAACAGGGGTTCTACCAACTGGGAAAAACGGGAAATATGCAGGAATTTTATTTAATCAGAAAAAATTGTGAATTCAGCTTGCAATATAGGTTTTATTTTACATTTAAGCAATTATGATACAATTAGTTCGAATTTCACTTTACTATAACTCCAAAGACTGGTCGAAATTTAGGATTAACTTATAATACTATAATTAAATTTCTACAAATAATTGACAAACATTGTTTTCTGCATTTTAATAAATAAAAAAATAATTATTTGATGATAAAAATTTAATTACTAATTTAAAACAGTAATATTTTCATACTAAAATAGTTAATGGAAGCTAATCATAATTTCTCCAGTCAAATTAAATTTCCTACTATTTCTTATTTTTCGAGACTGGTAGACGTGTATTAAATGTATCTATAGAAACTAAAACCCGTCGAATACGGGTACGACAGCTAGTATGTATATATAAATAATAAAATAAAATAATAATAATAATAAATCATTAATCAAATAATATATTTTAATAAACTCACATCTTAATCTCTATAAGAAGAATAAGTTTCATTTTATAGCTACTAATAATATTTTATTTGAAATCCAAACAAAAGTTACACAAATTATTTTTAATAATATATATCATAACGTTCATGTCATATTGAATGTATAATTGTTTAAACAAAGAATTGGAGGAAATAAACGAACATGTATGAATATTATAAAATCAAAATTTGATATCAAAATTTTAGAATAAAAATGCACTTAAACAATGATGTAAAATTAAATTGAAGATACTTTAAAGGGATATCTAGATCAAAACCATATTGTGATTACCTACCTTTATAACTATAACTCTCTTTAAAATAAAAGACTCTTATACTCTAAATCTATATTTTCTCCTATCCTTCTAAATTGAGAATAACGTCATAACAGCTCCCATAGAGCTGAAGCAATAACGAACTCACAAATAAATAATTTTCGCAAGACTTACCATCTTGCGAGAAAATTGCTAACGACTTCCGAAAGTACATCGCTCGATCTTTAAACCACGATTATAATTAAAGTATTATTTCTAATATAAACGTCACATTAATATATTTTTTAATTGTTTATTTTCATTCTACCATTTACCGATGAATATTAAAAAAATTGTTTTAATATTTGTGTACGGAACCCGCCATTGCAGTGCGAGTTCAACTCACACTTGTCCGATTTTTTTTAAATTTTATTAAAAATTTTTTTTAGATTTTTGAATATATTTTTAGTGATCAGATTGTAAAAATATACTTATAAACCCATTTTCAGTTAATTAGATCAAATATTGCTGAATTTAGAAAAAAATTTTTTTTTAACTTTTTAGTTTTTTCTTGACAACGCTATGGCCATTGTTACATATCAAGTTTTCTATATTTTTCCTGCAATATTCGCGTTAAAATACACCAGTATGCCAAATTTTAGCCCTCTATATTGAATAGTTTAGAAGTGTGGGGGAGGGGGGTAATAGTCACATTTTGTGCATTTTTGGCCTAAAATCTTGATATTTCTTTGCGAACGCTATGGCTATCACCTCCAACCACATTCTCTATATTTTTTCTGTAATCTACATGTGAAAATACGTATCAGTACCAAATTTGAGCTCTCTAGGTCAAATAGTTGAGCCGCCAGGAGGGGAAACGATTTGGCTACGGGCACAAGAGTCTCACCAATATGGTTTTGTCGGTACACCGAAGGTGTAAGGAACCCCTCAAGTAGAAATGTAATACTGGCATTGTACTGACCCCGTTCTGACTGGCAGTATAGCAGTACTGACTCCAGCACTAAATCAGTACTAGGAAATCCCTGGCTGGTAATGCTGTCCATTACTGATTTTTTACTGGCAGTCAGTACTATGTCAGTATTAAAATATCACTGGCAGAACACCATCTAATTACTGAATCGCAGGTAAAATTTAACAAATTTGGAAAGTGCTGTAACTTGTTCTCTAAAACAAAATTTACCTTTAGAAGCTTAAGTTAATTTGTTATATGATTATTAAAGAAGAGGGAGTAATTTATTGAGTACTAATAATTATTATTAATATTTCTGTAGTAAATAAACTTTTATGAGTATCAATAAAAATGTAAATAATTAGCTAAATTCCTTTTATTGAAATAACCCAAGTGTGAAAACCAACGCGGCATAACATTGGCCCTGTATTAACAAAGCTGGCATCGAGACTTGACAGACAATATTGGTCCGACTTTGCACCGACTCTTGTGGTGTTAACCACGGTTGGATGTCGACAGCCAGATCTCAGCAGACATTAATGGCCCAATATGGCAACCAGATTTCAGCAGCCATTAATGGCCCATTATTGGCTGCCAGATCTCAGCAGACATTAATGGCCCAATATTGGATGACATTACTCTTACAGTGTTGACAAAATAAAAGAATTTTTTTTACTTAATAAACTAATTAATTTATAATATTTATACGGCTTATTTCCCTAAGTTAAACGCAAACTTACAAATATTTGAAAAATTTTTACCGCTCGCGGGGATCGACACCTAAACCTGATGCACCACAGTCTAACACTCTGACCACTCTGCTACTCTGTCGTGAAATCGAGGAAGCAAAAGTGTTTTTATAAGCTACACTGCACTGGCCGATACTGTGCCATTATTGGGCCGAGCTACATATTGGCAATTATAATTTCCCATCATAGATACAAAATGTTAGACATTAATGTGCCATTCGTGGGCCAAATTACGCCCTAATTCTGGGAATCATAATTTTCCTTCAAGGATACAACATTTTTGCCATTAAAGTGCCACTAATGTGCCATTAATGGGACGATCTTCGTCACATCACTGGCAATTGAATTTTGACATTAAAGATTGATCAACTTTGCCAATATTGTGCCGTTATTGAACAAAGCTACCATCGAATTCTGGCAATTATAATTTGCCATCAAAGATACAAAATATTTGCCATTATGAAAATGCATGCTATGTTTTTAATATTTAATTATTATCTGAAAATTTAACTAGAATCCATTTTGAAATCAATTTTCAATAAAAAATTCTACGAGAATTCAATTAATTTAATACAAAAATAAATAATTTATTGAATAACTAAATGTTTCTTAAAATTTAATTATGATTATTTGGCATCATTACTATTTCTTAATTACAATTGCTTTAAGAAAAATTCAAAGATTTTTAAGAATATTAAAAAAAAAGTTTATAAATTTTATTTGTCAATTAGACGCTCACGATTACTCTCTAGTCTCACATTCCTCGTCTCCGTACATTCATTTGCTCTAACATCAGCATTTCGCTCATGATTCCTCTGTAATCTTACATTCCTCGTCTCCATACTCTCATTTTCTCTAACAACAGCATTTCGCTCACGATTGCTCTGTAATCTCACATTCCTCGTCTCCATACTCTCATTTTCTCTAACAACAGCATTTCTCTCACGAATACTCTTTAATCACACATTCCTCGTCTCCGAACTTTCATTTGCTCTAACTTCAGCATTTCGTTCACGATCACTCTCTAGTCTCACATTCCTACGCTCTATACTCTCATTTGCTCTAATGTTAGCATTTAGCTCACGATTACTTTTTAATCTCACATTCCTTCGCTCTATACTCTCATTTGCTCTAACGTCAGCATTTCGCTCACGATTACTCTGTAATCTCACATTCGTCGTCTCCATACTCTCATTTGCTCTAACATTTGCACTTCGCTCTCGATTATTTGTTAATCTCTCATTCCTTTGTTCAACATTCTCGCTCATTCTAGCTTGCGAATTTCGAATACGATTATTTGCTAATCTTGATCTTGTCACGTGTGTATCCTCCATTTTCCTTGAAATATGGCGACGCATTCTATCCTTAGCAAGTATTTCTTCTTTTTTCTCTGACCTTTCATTTTGCCTATTTAATGCCTGTCGCTCTCTGTTAACAGCATCGATATCTTCCGTTGATTGTTGAGATGATCTTACATTTTATCTAGAAATCCGTCTTCTTTTTGCTTCTCTTAAAGTTGAACCAATATTAATTTTCCTTTTTAAAGGCATAAGTACCTACATATCATTAAAACAATTTTTGTAAAACTCATTACTCTATTATTTCTCTAGTTAACTTTTAAAATTTTTTATTTTTCACGTAGATAAACATACCGATTAAAACCAAATTCTTTATTATAACTGATTTTTTAATAAAAATAAATACAAAGCTTTAGTTTATTAGAATAGAAAAAGCATTTTTATCATGCACTATATTACAATTCAATTTTCAAAGAACCACAATAATAAAGAAATAAAAAAATATCTTTTTTAAAGATTCTAATTTTAAAAATATTAGTAACTTTTTTCTTCTGCGCTGTATAAAATTTAAAAATATTTTTTTTACTTGTTTAAACTCAAATAATAATAATAATAATTTAATATAAAAACTCATATAGAGTATCTTTTTCAATTATTTAAAATGTTTGTTTATTATGACTGAAAGAGTGTTAAATGAAATGCCAAAATATGTATTTCTGAAAGCTCTATACAATTTTTAAAAAACTTCTAATGAACTCATAACCATTTTATACAAATATATATTTACAAAAAATGCTTTTTTAAAAAATGTTTCAAATGAAACTTAACCCATTTAGTCCTAAATGTCCGTTTTTTTCAGTACAAGTTCGAGCTTCCCGTTCTACGAGTTCCGGTTTTAAAAAAAATCGGGACAAAGGTTTTCTTATGGATTTGAGTGTCCTCTTTTAGAATCTGAAAAAAATTTCAATTTCGACTTCATGATAAAAAGTTATAATTGTTTAAACAAAAAACATCCCGTTTTTTTAGTGTTTTTTTTTCTTTAAATGCAGATTACTTAATTGAAATCGGCTTGGGAAAAATCTGTAACATCAAAATATCGCGTCCAAAATGTTAGGACTATCAAATAGACATACTGCCAAAAACAATTTTTTACAAATTTCAAAATGGCGCCTCAATAATGGCCGCCAAAATATGCAAATTTGGAAAAATAATTTTAAAAAATTTTAACTCTACATTTTTTTACTTTTATGCTTCATTTGAATTAAATAATGCTGCTACAATAAAAAATATTGTTTTTTGATGTTATTTAACAATGTTATAAACAATTATTATAAACAATTTGAAAACTAAGAGCCAAAGTGGATGTAAAAAATTTATTTTTATCAATTCTTTTTTGGAGAAGGTAAAAATGGATATTGAAAGTAAACAATTTAATTCAAAATTATTTTGCAATGTATAAGAATGTTATAAACAATTTTTATAAACAATTTTGCAAAAAATGAAATAGAATGGTAGAAATTTTATTTTTTCAATTTTATTATGCTCTCTGGTTATCAAAATGTTGCATAAGGATTAAACTTTCATTTAACATTATTTAGCAATATTTAAAAAGGTTATAAACAATTTTTATAAACAATATTGCATAAAATGTAATAGAATGGTAGAAATTTTATTTTTTCAATTTTATTATGCTATCTGGTTATCAAAATATTGCATAAGGATTAAACTTTCATTTAACATTATTTAGCAATATTTAAAAATGTTATAAACAATTTTGCAAAAAATGAAATACAATGGTAGAAATTTTATTTTTTTAATTTTATTATGCTCTCTGGTTATCAAAATGTTGCATAAAGATTAAACTATCATTCAACATTATTTAGCAATATTTAAAAATGTTATAAACAATTTTGCAAAAAATGAAATACAATGGTAGAAATTTTATTTTTTTAATTTTATTATGCTCTCTGGTTATCAAAATGTTGCATAAGGATTAAACTTTCATTTAACATTATTTAGCAATATTTAAAAAGGTTATAAACAATTTTTATAAACAATTTTGCAAAAGATGAAATAGAATGGTAGAAATTTTATTTTTTCAATTTTATTATGCTATCTGGTTATCAAAATATTGCATAAGGATTAAACTTTCATTTAACATTATTTAGCAATATTTAAAAATGTTATAAACAATTTTGCAAAAAATGAAATACAATGGTAGAAATTTTATTTTTTTAATTTTATTATGCTCTCTGGTTATCAAAATGTTGCATAAAGATTAAACTATCATTCAACATTATTTAGCAATATTTAAAAATGTTATAAACAATTTTGCAAAAAATGAAATACAATGGTAGAAATTTTATTTTTTTAATTTTATTATGCTCTCTGGTTATCAAAATGTTGCATAAGGATTAAACTTTCATTTAACATTATTTAGCAATATTTAAAAATATTATAAACAATTTTGCAAAAAATGAAATACAATGGTAGAAATTTTATTTTTTTAATTTTATTATGCTCTCTGGTTATCAAAATGTTGCATAAGGATTAAACTTTCATTTAACATTATTTAGCAATATTTAAAAATATTATAAACAATTTTTATAAACAATTTTGCAAAAGATGAAATGGAATGGTAAAAATTTTATTTCTTTAATTTTATTATGCTCTCTGGTTATCAAAATGTTGTATAAGGATTAAACTTTCATTTAACATTATTTAGCAATATTTAAAAATATTATAAACAATTTTTATAAACAATTTTGCAAAAAATGAAATGGAATGGTAAAAATTTTTTTTTTTAATTTTATTATGCTCTCTGGTTATCAAAATGTTGCATAAGGATTAAACTTTCATTTACCATTATTTAGCAATATTTAAAAATGTTATAAACAATTTTTATAAACAATTTTCATAGAAAAAGAAGTTAAGAGTGAAAAGAAATATTTTTTTTCACTATTCACTTGGTTTGTCATTAGAATAGATATTTAAAAGACAATTTTTATAAAACAATTTTATAAACAATTTTTATAAAAAAAGATGTTCAGAGTGGACAAAAATATTCTTTTCTTCTCTACTAACTTTCTTTTGTCATTAAAAGTGGAAACTAAAGTATCTATTTTTAAAGATGTATTTTGGTGTTGACCAGAATAAATTGTAGTGAGAAGATGTAAAATAGTGTTTGTTTTCGCTGGTCTTTTTTTATACAATTTCAAAATTCGAGCTTTCGTCTTTCCATGAAAGACCTCATCAGGTTATATCAAATCATGTTGACATGATTGATTTGATATAACCTGATGAGGTCTTTCATAGAAAGACGAAAGCTCGAATTTTGAAATTGTATAAATAAAGACCAGCGAAAACAAACACTATTTTACATCTTCTCACTAAAGTATTTATTGTTTATAAAAAATTTGTAAACAATGTATAAAAATGTCGTAAATAATTATTATAAACAATTTGCTAAATATGAGGTACCATCATGGTACCTCATGCAACATTTTGATAACCAGAGAGCATAATAAAATTGAAAAAATAAAATTTCTACCATTCTATTTCATTTTCTGCAAAATTGTTTATAAAAATTGTTTATAACATTCTTAAACATTGCAAAATAATTTTGAATTAAATTGTTTACTTTCAATATCCATTTTTACCTTCCCCAAAAAAGAATTGATAAAAATAAATTTTTTACATCCACTTTGGCTCTTAGTTTTCAAATTGTTTATAATAATTGTTTATAACATTGTTAAATAACATCAAAAAACAATATTTTTTATTGTAGCAGCATTATTTTATTTAAATGAAGCATAAAAGTAAAAAAAATGTAGAGTTAAAATTTTTTAAAATTGTTTTTCCAAATTTGCATATTTTGGCGGCCATTATTGAGGCGCTATTTTGAAATTTGTGAAAAATTGTTTTTGGCAGTATGTCTATTTGATAGTCCTAACATTTTGGACGCGATATTTTGATGTTCCAGATTTTTCCCAAGCCGATTTCAATTAAGTAATCTGCATTTAAAGAAAAAAAAACACTAAAAAAACGGGATTGTTTTTGTTTAAACAATTATAACTTTTTATCATGAAGTCGAAATTGAAATTTTTTTCAAGATTCTGAAAGAGGACACTCAAATCCATAAGAAAACCTTTGTTCCGATTTTTTTTAAAACCGGAACTCGTAGAACGGGAAGCTCGAACTTGTACTAAAAAAACGGACATTTGGGACTAAATGGGTTAATGAATAATGTATGAAATTTTTTACAAACATAATTTCTCAATTCTTTAAAATTCAAAATAGTGAAAAAATCTGATTTAAAAATTAAAGGTAAAACAGTATATTTATAAACAAGTTGTTAATCCAGATGTTCATTACATGAACATTTTGCTTCATCTATACGATCAGCAAAAAAATTTGCTTCCTCGTGGAGGAAGCACTAACTTATTGTCACGTATTGACATATTTGCCATGTTGTTGTCTTCAAATCTAATTAAAAATTAATTTTTAAAATTTGTTATATTTATTATAATTATAATTAAGTATATTAAGTATATTTAATTTTTAAGTATTTTCTAATATAATCTAATACTAGTCACTTTTACTTGCGCGCTACGCGCGCCCCCTTTCTTTCTGCTATTCAATATGAAAATATTTTAACATTGAAAAAGTTTCTAACATTACTCGGGGGTTTTTGGTGTCGCTGTTTACGAATTTAGTCAGATTTCAAAAATTAAAAAAAAGCGGATTCAATATGGCGGACACGTTTTTGAAAAATTTATCGGATTCGCTTAAAACTTGTTACTGGGGGGTTTTTGGCGTCGCTGATTATGAATTTGAAGTCAGATTTCAAAAATTCAAAATGTCAGATCCAATATGGCGGACACGTTTTTGAAAAATTTATCGGATTCGCTTAAAACTCGTTACTCGGGAGTTTTTGGAGTCGCTGAATACGAATTTGGAGTCAGATTTCAGAATTCAAATATACAAAAACGTGTTCGCCATTTTGCGACCCCAAAGCCCCCCCCGAATAACGAACTTCAAACGAATCCGATGAATTTTTCAAAAACGTGTCCGCCATATTGGTTTTTTGAGGTTATGTCAAAATCCTGATCTGATGGGGTTAAATGTACCTCGGATTCGGATTCAGGGACCCAAAAAACATAAAGTCTACATAGTGAGACCCCCAAGTAAGAACTTTTATTTTTTTTGTGTGGCTGTGTTATCAGTTAACTGGTTGATTTACTTATACATCTACACTACCGTCCGAAATTGTGCGAACGCTAACATCTCGAGCTATTAAAAAACACACCCGCACAGAAACAGTGATAACTCGGTTAAAAATGAAGCTAGATGCTTTTTTTAAATTGCATTGGAAAGCTTATTAAATTTCCAATGAAATGACACTATTTTAAGATGTATTGTATAAATAGGAAGCGAGATATCATGTTATGAAGACAAAAAAATAATTCTATTTTTTTCGGAATTTCTTACTCTGACTTTGACTCTTGGCACAGTTTAGCAAAGTTTATGAAAAAAATTGTTACTTTTTCAGACTATTCCTTGTAACCTAAGCTTTAAATAGAGATCAAGAACAGCAAAAAATATTTACGGGTTCCCGAGATATTACAAAAAGAATCGGACCGTGCCAAGCAGAATTTTCAATCATTTCTCTAATTCGCCGTTGAGTCAATTACTTGTCTGTGAAAAAAGTGTGGTAAATTAATTTTACCAAGTACATTCTTACCGGGATCCACTTTTTAAATATCGATATATAATAAATTAAATTAAAAAGTGGATCCCAGTAAGAATGTACTTGGTAAAATTAATTTTCGACACTTTTTTCACAGACAAGTAATTGACTCAAAGGCGAATTAGAGAAATCGATGATTGAAAATTCTGCTTGGCATGGTCCGACTCTTTTTGTAATATCTCGGGAACCCGTAAATATTTTTTGCTGTTCTTGGTCTCTATTTAAAGCTTAGGTTACAAGGAATAGTCTGAAAAAGTAACAATTTTTTTCATAAACTTTGCTAAACTGTGCCAAGAGTCAAAGTCAGAGTAAGAAATTCCGAAAAAAATAAAATTATTTTTTTGTCTTCATAACATGATAACTCGCTTCCTATTTATACAATACATCTTAAAATAGTGTCATTTCATTGGAAATTTAATAAGCTTTCCAATGCAATTTAAAAAAAGCATCTAGCTTCATTTTTAACCGAGTTATCACTGTTTCTGTGCGGGTGTGTTTTTTAATAGTTCGAGATGTTAGCGTTCGCACAATTTCGGACTGTAGTGTACACTGAGAAAATTTTGGGGACAATGCTGCTCTGGTAGGTGGCACTGCTGCGTTAAATAAAGAGCTGGAGCCCAACTTTACCTACGATTCCCAGCCGCCCCAGAAAAGGTAAGAATCTGTTCTTATGGACTTTACTCCGTGCACATTGAACTGATCCTTACCTTTCAAAAGTCAGAATCAGCCCCTTAAGGAGTAGATGCTGCCTTTTGTCGGAGCGGCTGGGAATCGTAGACAGAGAGCTCCAGCGACTCCCATGAATTCCCGCAGCGTCCCCAAAATTTTTTCAGTGTACGAAGAATTTTTTTTTCAATTTGTCCATCCCTTAAAACAGTAGTATACTTGAAATAACTTGTTTCTTAAACCTCGCTTAACTACAGTGGAGTTTACCTTCACCCCGAATTTTAGAAAAATTTCAAAATCTCGAGGAAATATAAACAGTCAGTTTTAGGCGATTCAGGAGCATCAATATTTTTTTGTACCTCATAAAATTTTTCTAGGGAAGTAAAGTAACAAGTTCATGCAAAAGAAATCCGTCCATTTTACCTTTTAACAAAAAAACTAAAGGCTGACTTCAGATTTGTTATTTTATAAAATTCCAAATATCATAAGGCTGTATGATTAGTATGTTTAGCTAAGGGGTTAGTTTTGAAATAAGGGTTGAGGTGACAAATTAAAACTGGTAGTCTGCAAAATGATATTATAATTATTCAACCATTAATTTAAAAAAAGTTAAACATTTATTAGTTTTAATAAATAGTTAAATTGAACGATCACTCCGAGTCAAGCAAAATAAAATAAAAGAAATTCAATTCTTTTTTACGTTTCGGCAGCACAGCCGAAATTGAGTCAAATTCACAATGTAACAAAAGTAATTCAGTTTACACAATGATACCGAAAGTTTTCTTGCCTTATGTTCCCAATCTTTATGAAAAAACTTCATCTTTCCTAAAAAAGTACAATATTTTAACTATCCCAATCAATAATAAGAACATGAATCACAACTTGGTAATTAAAGGAAAAGAAAAAAGTAAAAAAACTGAAATCACAAACTCGGTATATAAAATAGGATGCAAAAACTGTTCTGCATCTTATGTTGGACAAACCAAAAGAATTGTGGGTGTTCGTATTAATGAGCACAAAATCTCAAAAACAAATGTTGTTGCTGAACATATCAATTCACTTGGTCATGATTTTGATTGGGATGGATTTTTAGTACTGGATAGAGAATGTTCATTTAATAAACGCTTTATTTCTGAAATGATCCATATTAACTTACAAAAAAATTCAATTAATAAAAAAGATGACACATTAAAACTTAGTAGTTATTATACTCATTTTCTTAATGAAAAGAAAGACTTGTAATCAGCTGTCTTTTCAGTTTACCTTGACATTTCTCTTTCTTGGTATTTGTTTACCGATGGGGCATTGACCTCGAAAAATTGTACATCGTTTTTCTCGTATTTGTCTGTATATTTGTTTAGTGTCATTTTGTAACCGTAGCAATAAAGATGTGCTTGACTTAATTTATATTTCTAAATTTTTCTTTTTTTCGGTAAATATTTTATTTTTTAATTTTTTGTTGTTAATTTAAAATATTGTAAAAAAATTTTTGTAATATTTAGTTTTTTATAATAAATTTTAGTTCTGAAGAGGACAGCTGTGCTGCCGAAACGTAAAAAAGAATTGAATTTCTTTTATTTTATTTTGCTTGACTCGGAGTGATCGTTCAATTTAACTATTTATTAAAATACGACTGAGTGATAGAATCATCTCTATTCTTATTTATTAGTTTTATTAGTATTTTTTTAAATTAAATCGAAATAGGGGTAGTTTTGGGGTTGAAAGTTGGACCTGAAATATTAGTAAGGGTATGTTTATGAGTGTCAATAATATTCAAACAATTTCTAATAAAAATTCACTGTAGCTTTTTCTGGTTCTGAGATATGGAAGCAACGTTAGATATTACATTTATTCCGTTTTAAGTAAAATTGTTAATTTCAAATCAGTATAATTTCGATTACATTTTAACAGGTTAAAAATTTCAAATAGTAAATTTGAAATTGTTCAATTCTTTTAATGAAATATGAAAAAAACCAAGAAATAAATTTATGTTTAATAATTTTTGACACTCTCTTCTTGTTTAAACTTTAAAACTTAGTACTTTAATGAATAAAATCATCGTAAACAAATTGGCTGCCTTTATTCCCGTGTTACTTACGATATTTTTTATTCCTAATGCACAAAAGTGGCGATTTCAGATAGCAGACGACAGGGAGTAAAAGTCATTCACTTGTTCGACTCATATCAAAATGGCAACCGTTTTTTCCCTTGGGCAAAAATAACGCATGGGAACAGCGGTTATGTTTGCACATGGGAGAAAATGGACGCCATTTTCATATGGTCGAACAAATGAGTGACTTTACTCCATGTCGTCAGCTATCTAAAAGCGCCATTTTTGTGCATATGGGATAAAAAACAAATTTTTATACATGTTTTTCGAAAAATGACCACCATTTTGTCAGTTTTGCAAAAAGCAAAAATCGTGTAAAACTTCATACGCCAATACTTATTATTTAAACCTGAAAAAATGTACAAAAATAACATTTTTTAGGGCGTTTAAAGTGGGTAGATCTTTTAATAAAAAACATTAATCCTGAAGCCTGTACTTACGCGACTAAAACACTCATAACTCCGTTAATTTTCCTATTATTAACTTGAAATTTTAACACAATATTCTGGAGATATTATACAATCATTAAAAAAATTCTAAGAAAATGCAATAAAAATTTTTTAAACCTTACCCCCCTTAAGAAAAACTGGGAAAAGGGGAAATCTTAATATTTTAGATGATTTTTATTACTTTAAGGATATAGAAAACAGATAATAGAATTATTAAAAAAGAGGACTACAATAAGAATGGTATTTAGTTACATTCAGCGATAGTTTCAAACAGTTATACAAATTAACAAATAATGATGGTGGTCATTTTCTTCACTAATAACCCTTCGTGATTTCGATTAGCAGTCCAAAAATTCACATATTCTATTTTATGATAATAAATTTATGCTAATAAATATTATTCTCAGCTTTTTTAAACATTTGTATATAATCCATTTGGTTGTTGAATCTTATTAAAAAAAACAATTTTTAAAATTAAAACATATTTTTTATATTACATATGTATACCGAAAAAAGTTTAGTTTTCATAAATTTTATGTTACAAAATTGTTTTCTTTCCTTTGAAAATAGATGAACTTACATTTTGACCGGTACTGTAAATATTTCACATTGAAAATTCCGATAAACATAAATATAGCAAATTAAACTTGATTAAAATTGAAGGGCCGGATGTATCAACTGACGCTACGCGCTATTACAAGAAATAATACCAGTCAGGTAGCAGTGAGAGGCCCAGAAGCGCTCACTACTCACTGACTGGTATGGTCCTTTACAAAGGCGCGTAGCGGCAGGTGTTATATCCGGCTCCTTAATTATTCAAAAATTTCACTATAAACATAATTATTTATATATTTATTACTTCTATTATCTCCTAAATATATTTTTACGGATTCAAATGAACGTACTCTCGATAATGCAACATACATCTGACCGTGATTAAATACATCTCTTCTTAAATCAATAAATATTCTGTTAAATGTTTGCCCTTGAGATTTGTTAATAGTTATTGCAAAAGCCAATTTTATATGAAATTGTCTTCTTTTAAAAGTTTGGAAAAAAGTGCAACAAACTGAAATTTTGATATAAAAAATACTCATTATTACAGTAAAACTTTAAAATAAATGTGTAAAATTTAGTAACATTATATTAATATTCTTAATATTCTGCGAGTTCAAGTTTCAAAACGTTAATTTTACATCATTTTTAAAATTTGCTGTAAAATTTTTATTTTTAGTCAATTTAAATTCTTTTTTGGTCAAATTTGTAGCTTTATAGATCTCTTTTCAAACTCATATAATTTATTTTACATAATTTGGATATTCAAAGAGATGTAATGATAGAAAATATTAAAAGTTTTTTAAAATAATTTATTGATAACAAATATTATATGAATTTTATACTTTTGCTCATTTCATGAACACATTGCTTCTTCGTCATAAAAATAATAATTATTTAAATAAAAGAATTACTTTTCATAAATAAGTTGAAAATTTCTAAACCTTGGTCAAACAAATGTATTTTTATGTGCTCTATAACATTATTTTAATAGTTTGATAGTCACACAACAGTTTTTGAAGAAAAAATTGAGATAGTAATAAATATTTGGATTCAGCGACCCAAAAAAAAATATGATTATATCAAGTATTAAAAAAAATTTAGCACATTTGGGTCACGAAATCATTATTTTAACTACACTGCTCAAGAATTAAGCAAAAAGAATGTTTTTTTATAGAATTACAAATCCAAAAAATTATGGTAATTATCCAGATAAGCGGCTTTTCCCAATTTCGCTTATTTTTGGATAATTCTTTTTGGAAAAGCTTTCATTTAGCTAGAATATGAAAAATTCGTTGGGGGAAGACGAAAAAGTGCATAACCGGAAGTCAGGGATGGGAAACAAAATTAAAATTTTCGTTTTTTGCACATAACTCGGTCAAAACTAATAATATCAAAAAATTTCCTTCATAAAAGTTGTAGATCATGTCAAAATACATCTTTTTTATTCTATACATATTTTTCCTAAATTGAGTATTTTTTGAGAAATTTCAAAAAATAAAAAAAACCTTAATAATGATGTAGGGAAGAATAAGGTGCCTGAAGAGTTCACAACGGAGGCTAGCGAAACTCGCCGCAACTTAATTCCTTCTCTATTTTAATGCAAAAAGAGAGTCAAATTGACATTTTAGTTGGTACTACTAGGTACCGAACCCTGACCCGAGCCCCTTCCAACGTGTGAGAGAGACGCAGATATATGTTCGCTCTATTTGCACTCATGGCCTAGTTACAAAACGCAACGCAAAACGCTGTCATGGGATTTCACCCTAACAGTCATAGAAAGGGAGACAAGTTGGTTTTCTAGTTGGTACTAGAAGGTACTTAGAACCCAGAACCAATCCCCCTTACAACAAAAAAAAAAAATTTTGACAGGTGTCCCTTGAAGAGACCACTCAGAGGCGGGCGAAGCCCGCCGCACCTAGTTCCGCTTCACGTTTAGAGAGAAGTCCTCTTGCTTTTCTATGTAGAAAGGGAGTCAAATTGACTTTCTAGTTGGTACTAGAAGGTACTTAGAACCCAGAACCAATCCCCCTTACAACAAAAAAAAAAAATTTTGACAGGTGTCCCTTGAAGAGACCACTCAGAGGCGGGCGAAGCCCGCCGCACCTAGTTCCGCTTCACGTTTAGAGAGAAGTCCTCTTGCTTTTCTATGTAGAATGGAGTCAAATTAACATTCTGGTTGATACTAGAAGGTACCAAACCCAGACCTGATATTCTACCTTCTAGTATCAACCAGAATGTTTATTTGACTCCATTTTACATTAAAAATGGGAAAAGAAAAAGATGCGGCGGGCTTCGCCCGCCTCCGAGTGGCATCTTCTCTAAGCACCTTAAAAAGGCATTTTTTTAAAGACACGTTGGAGGGGGGTTGGTCTGGGTTCGGTACCTTCTAGTACCAACTAGAAAATCAACTTGACTCCATTCTACATTAAAAATGGTAAAAGAAAAAGATGCGGCGGGCTTCGCCCGCCTCCGAGTGACATCTTCTCTAGGCACCTTAAAAAGGCATTTTCTTTATAGACATGTTGGAGGGGGGCGGTCTGGGTTCGGTACCTTCTAGTACCAACTAGAAAGTCAACTTGACTCTCTTTCTATGACTGTTAGTAAATGGACCCTACCAGATGTATGTGTATTTTCTGTATTATGCGTTTTTATGGTTATTTTCAGTTTTTTGCATTTTTCTTGAATTACCAAATACTCAATTTACTTTACGGCCAAAATGTATAGAACATGAAAGTAGTATTGTGTTTAAATTACCTTTTAGTATCGAAGTGTGAAAGCACCTTAAGGTTTAAAAATTGTGTTTTGTTAGCTATTGTAGATACACCTTTACAGAACTTTTTGGTCATTTTTATCGACGGGATATTTCTCTTATACTCACTTTTCCACAAACAAAAATGTGAATGCACCTTAAGGTTTTAAATTCGCGATGAAGATAAGTTGACAAATGCGCCATTTTTTTGTTAACTTCCCAACCTTGCTTATTGAAATTTCTGAAAATTTTATCGAGCAAAGTTGGGCAGCTACCAAAAAATTCAAAAATCGTCAACTGCTCAACCCTGCGGAAGGAAATTTTTGATTTTTTTGATAATAACTGAAAGTTTTCAAATTTAAGAAAAGCCCTTCTACATACTACATTTTTATGGTTATTTTCAGTTTTTTGCGTTTTTCTCGAAATATATTCAATTTACGAACAAAATGTATAGAACATAAAAGTAGTATTTTATCAAGATCTACAACTTTTATGTAGAACATTTTTTGAAATTTTTAATATTTACCAAGAAAAATCACAAAAACGAAAATTTTAATTTTGTTTCCCATCCCTGACTTCCGGTTATGCACTTTTTCGTCTTCCCCCAACGAATTTTTCATATTCTAGCTAAATGAAAGCTTTTCCAAAAAGAATTATCCAAAAATAAGCGAAATTGGGAAAAGCCGCTTATCTGGATAATTACCAAAATTGGTTTAAATTAGACATAGATTTTGACGTAATGTAAGGCCATTATTTATTCTCCTTTTTGACCTATAGGTGAAAAAATAGGTCAAATTTGACGTAAGTTTTGACGGACCCTTCGGGATAGGGCGCCCTTAGAACTTTCTGAAACAGCGGCGGCGGCGATATGATTTTATATTAATAGGGATAGATAATATTAACCATATTCTATAATGTTACTTTTCTTCTAGCTGCTGTTTCTTTCCTCCTCGGGGGTTAGGAGGAAAGTAACAAATGCAGAGGTCGTGAAAAATTCATGCTGTGAACTGGTTATTTAATTTAAATGTCTAATTTAAATTTTATTTAAGAGGTAAAAGTCCAAGCTTTCAATTAACGTATTAACAAAAATTATTAGTTAAATAGTTTGAACGCTAAAATAAAAAAAACTAAATTTTCTTACTTTCCTCCTCAATCTCCCATATATAAATATTAGTTTTTCCAGATTTCATTCCTTGTAGTGTTAGTTTTTATTCTGATCAAGTGGAGAGTGGTACTTTTCTTCCTGATCATTTTAACAATGTTAATTTTCGCCCCCACCTACCAAAAAGTATTAGTTTTCGCCCTGATGCGGATGATTTCATGATAAGTGTAGTATACTCTATAGTTTAGTATATAGAATATTATGCTATATACTGTATAGTATTGTTAAAATATAATAATTCATACTGTAGAACAAGAAGCATAATGTTTTTTAATGAAATATGTAAAATCTTTACTAGTGGTTAGTTAGTTTGAAATAATTGTTGCCACTATTTTTAATAAAATTTTGTTAAATTATTAAATAGTATTTACAGTTTGTATAAAAGTATATTTTAGACGATGAAATATACTTTTCAATCAATAGCGCGTGCTTTTGTTATATATAAGATGTATTGGAATACGTTCAAATACAGATGCTATAGAATTGACAGTACCATGCTATAGAATCGACAGTGCCATATATATAATTAACAGTATCGTGCAGTAAAATTGTAGCTATACTTATTTAAATTAAAGATGTTATGTACTGTATTATTGAAATGATTTTTCAATATGAAAACATATTTCTACTGGTTGAATCCATTTCAAATCAGGCAGGCCGACTAACTGCAAGTCGTAGAATTACTTGTCAATGAAATATGTTATTTTATATGAAAAATAAAGAGACACGTATTTTTTTATTTTTCGCAAAAATGTTTTTTAACGAAGTTAGCCACATTTGAACTTTGAGCGGTATTCCAAAAAAAAATCCTTATTTAAAAATTACCAACTGCTCGCACAAGTTACGAACGATATTTTTCATAACAAGGTGCAAAAAACTGGCCTTTTGTGCGAGCAGTTGGTAATTTTTAAATGGGGACTTTTTTGGAATAAACTGTAGACGAAGCGAGGCTTTGGAAATTTTCATTTGTTATTGTTCGTTGTTTTAAACAATTAACTTCAATAATTTTGAACTTAAAAAAAAAATTTTCGAAAAAAATTCTTCTAACTACAAATATCGTATAGCCCACTTGAAACTCATGTAATTTCTTCTTTATATTAGGGGAGACCAGGGTTACTTGGCGCATGGGTTGCTTGGCGCAGTCGAGTTTTTTCGAAAATTTTGAGTTGAATAATTTTTTCTCTTCACTCGAGTTAAAGTACTTAATAAACTCTAAGTTTGTACAAAGTTTCATTTTTATTAATTAATTATTGTGGCGTATAGATTGTAATAATTGATTTTGGTACTCGAAAGTAAATTTTTGACCTCCTCATTTTTTTGTTATATCTTTTTAAGAAATGATTTAAAATAAAGCTCAAATATCAAGTTTTGAGCTTTAACTATTTGTTTTCAAGGGCCAATAAAGAATTTCTGATTTTTATTAATGTTATTAATAAAAACTTTATAAATATATAAAAAGTATCTCCGGGGTTACTTGGCGCGGTTTGGCTGGGGTTACCTGGCGCTCTCGAACTGAGAGAAATCTGCTACATCAGTGTATAGTAAACAGCATCTTTCACGAGTTTAGTCACAACATTTATATTTATATGATAAAAGTTAAAAGTTTCGGGTTAAATGTTGTTAATACTGCATAAATAATGAGTAATTACAAAAGAAAATCTGTTAACGAGCCAATACGACAGGATGTATTGATAAGAGCAGTGAAGGAAATCAAAATTAATGAGAAAAGTCTACGTGGAACTGCGAAAGATTTTGACATACCAGAAACATTAATTTTGGCTCTAAAAATTCGAAAAAATACTATTAAGTAAGAAATTTAACTTAATGTGTAATAAATATTAATAAAATTATTTGATAAAGTTTAATATTATGTAATTTATATATTCCTAAGTACTAAAACATAAGCCAGTTTAAACAATTTTAGTGAATGATGCGTTTTTTAAAAATTCACAGAGTATATTTTATAAAAGTTTTCTATAATTTTACGATTACACAAAAATGTTCTTAATTGTAACTAAATATGATCCTTCTTTAATTTTTTTTATTGTAAAATAACAGTAAAAAAATTATTTTACTATATCATATAATGTTTCAACTTTAAATCGTATAATTTAATTAATTTCACTCATGTGCCAGGCAACCCCGGCCCGGGGTTGCTTGGCGCACTTTACACAGCTTTGAATAATGTGGTATAAAAAAAACTATTAAGTGGATTTCAATTTTTTTTGTTTTAAATTGAAGCTGAGATGTTGCAATAAGTTTTCCGTGCAATAGGAATTTTTAGAAATCAAAAATGTTTTAGTTAAACAACAAAGAGTGAAAAGCGCGCAAAGTAACCCCGGTCTCCCCTAATACGAAGTCACTCTAAAAATTTGAGCAAAAAAAGGAGGTGTTTTCGAGAAAATTAAGTTTATTTTTTTTTTTGAAAATCTGTCGCCGTTTTTTTAATTTTGAAGTTTTTTATTAATTTTAAACGGGGTTTCGAAGAGAAGTAGAAGACCTCCAATAAGAAGCAAGAAGAAAAATTTATTAACACACAGTAGAAAAAAAATTACAAGTAAAACCATTTTTTTCACCGTTTTTTAAGGGTTTTACAGCTCAAAGTTCAAATGTGGCTAACTTCGTTAAAAAACATTTTTACGAAAAATAAAAAAATACGTGTCTCTTTATTTTTCATACAAAATAACATATTTCATCGACAGGTAATTCTACGACTTGAAGTTAGACGGCTTGCCTGATTTGAAATGGATTCCACCTACTATTTAAAAGCATTTGCATTTCATATAAAAATATTATGCCTTAAACTTAGAAAAATAATGAATTGAACAATGAAAAAAATATGAAATAAAGAAGATTTTTAAAATAATGTAATTATGTTATAAACATTTTTTTCACTGAATATTCGCTACTCCTACTTGAAAAATTCATTTTTTTCTTTCACAAGCGGAGATAATTTTATCAGTTATGTATAAAAGCAAATTCAAATCAATATCATTTTAATATATTATGATTGTATGTATGCATGTGCAATGTTAAATAGTATGTTAAGTTTAGGTTAGTGTAGGATTAGGTCAGTTGTAAATTTCTATCTCGAATTGTATATGGGAAATTCTACGTGAGATTTCAGTCAACCTCTTAAAGTCGGACAAAAATATATTCTATATTTTGTATCGAAAAAAAGGTACGTATTTTTTAATTTTTTGTGGACAAATTTTTAAGTTATGAATTTTTAAAATTTTTGTTTTTTAAATGTAGATAAATTTGTAGTGTCAGCTAACTCAAAAAATATAGCTTTTTCTATTTTTTTTTCATCGCTAAACACAAATATGACCTCCAAAAGTGCTCATCACATCGAGATTTTGAGAAAAATGGACTCAAAGTTTCAAAAACCTTGTTTTTGGCCTTTTTTTATCACGTGTAGAGAGTGATGCTGACGTGCTAGAAGTCTCTAATTAGGCTTAAATTAAAGCTTGAACTGTCAAATATGAGAATCAAATCAAAAAAGTTCTGAACCAGTCAAAAATTTTCATATAGCACAACTTTTTCATGTGCGCGCGCTCTACTTGTACTTATAGAGCTGTACACTATGGCACTCTTATGAAGAATCCACAGTTCGATCTAAGCAGCAAAGCGGGCCGTTTTTTCGTGGCGAAAATCAATGATTTTCTATATCTATATACATAGGAGCGTCACGGAAAAGCGTCCCGCTTTGCTGCTTAGATCGAAGTGTGGATTCCCCATTATACTTATTAATTTTATTTGCGCTATTTATTGTTGTTTATCATTTTTAGGCTCGCTGAATGTAACTGATTGAATTTAAGGTCGTTGTTAAACAATTTAAAATGACGATTTCAAAATGGCAAACATATAAATTTTGAAAATTGATGGATTTGACTAAAACTTGGTATTTGGGGGTTTTCGAGGTCGATGATTACGACTCTTAAGTCAAAATTAAAAAAGGTTGCTTGAAAATTCGTATTAATTAGCGATCCCAAAAACGATAAATAACAATAAATAGAACAAATAAAATTAATAAGTAAGAGTGTCATAGGGTACCGCTCTATGAGTACAAGTAGAGCGCGCGCGCACATGACAAAGTTGTGCTAAATGAAAATTTTTGTCTGATTCAGAACTTTTTCGATTTGATTCTTTTAGTTGACAGTTCAAGCTTTAATTTAAGACTAACTAAAGCCTTCTATCACGTCGGCATCATTCTCTACACGTGATAAAAGAACCAAAAACAGGGTTTTTTGAAACTTTGAGTCCATTTTTCGTAAAATCTCGACGTGATGGACACTTTTGGAGGTCGCATTTGTGTTCAGCGATGAAAATCCTATAGCTTCGGGTCCCCTTGTTTGTTTGTTGCATATTGTTAAACATGACTTGTGATGTCATTTTCTAAAAATTAAGGTCACTGAATGCACAAATGAGCGAAGAAATAATTTCGTCCACTTCTATAATGTCAGCGGGCGGGAATGTATTTTGCGCCCGCTCTCATGACGTCAGCGGTCGGGAATGTACTTTGCGTCCGCTCGACTGTGACGTCAGCGGGCGCGAATGTATTTTGCGCCCGCTCACCTTACCTCTGGGCGGAAATCACTTGCTGCAAAAATTTTTTTTAATTAAAAAAAATTTTTTTGTTTTATTGGAAAATTTTTTTTTAAAAATGAATGTTTTGAAAGTGTCCCTAAAGAGTCCCCAAAGTGTCCTCAAAATTCTGTTCCTAAAATGTTCTAATTATAATATAAAATAAAAAATCCATTAATCAATTTCTCATTCCACCACTGGCTAAACCACTAGTGGGGAAATGACTTCATTTCTCCACTGGCCAAACCACCAGTGGGGAAATATAATAATTTCCTCCATTTGTGCCCAGGGTACAATAGTTCTATTTCGACAAAGGCGTTGGACAATAGTATATTGTGTGGCATGGGCGGAAAGTTGTTAGAATTGACATTTCCGCCCGAGTTGCACTCGATATTTTTTGTTCCATTGCGCTATAAACAAGAAGCATCCGTAAATTCAAAAATGAATATGCACTAATTGTTAAATGTGTTTGAATTTTTTTTATTAAGCCTAAGACGAATCTCGTGCGCAGCGAGCGCACGAGCCGAAGGCGAGTGCTTGCGAGCGAAGCCGAGAACTGTAAACACACGAGTTGGAAATCATTTTTTCTCCCGAGTTGCACATACTATTTTTTCTAACATACGTATACCGAAAGTACAAATATCTGATGAAACATTGAATACATCTACGTAACTGTTGAATACAAATAAAAAAGTTTGTTACGTAACTTACGTAAGTTACGTAACTGTTGAATAGAAATAAAAAAAGTTAGTTACGTAACTTACGTAAGTTACGTAAATTGCGTAACTTACGTAACTGCTGCGTGTAAACAAAAAACTAATTACGTAAGTTACGTAAATTACATAACTTACGTAAGTAACTTAACATACATCAGATACGTAAGTTACGTTACAAACATCACATACACAAGTTACGTTACAAACATCACATACGTAAGTTACGTTACTTACATCACATGCGTAAGTTACGTAACTAACATCAGATACGTAAGTTACGCCAGTCGTTTAAGTTACGTATCTCACGTAACTGATTCACTGATGGTCATACTTTGATATATACCTAATAACATTACCAAGAAGGTAAGTTACTTTTCCTCCCTGCTTATGACGTCAGCGGGAGGAAAAGATCAACTTTTCTCCCGCTTGACAGGTAGGAAATGGTGTACTTTCGGTGCGTGTGTTAGAAAAAAGTAGTTTTTCCGCCCGCTGTTGGTAGTCGGGCGGGAAAACCTTACTTTCCACCCGCTATGCATGTATGGAAAGTCGAGTTTATTGCAACAAATTATTTTGTTCATTTTTTATTACAAAAATAAAAAAAATTTTATTATAAATATATACTGAAGCCATTAGGCCAAACAGATAAATAAAAACATTTTTTATTTAAAGATGTATTTTGGTGTTGACCAGAATAAATTGTAGTGAGAAGATGTAAAATAGTGTTTGTTTTCGCTGGTCTTTTATTATTCAATTTCAAAATTCGAGCTTTCGTCTTTCCATGAAAGACCTCATCAGGTTATATCAAATCAATCATGTCAAAAAAAAAAAAAAAAATTTTTTACTTATATAATCGTAATGCTTCCAAAAATATTGAATTTATAATAAAAATAACATATGCCTGCTGGATACGATGGGTAAACTTCTAGAGGATATGGTTCTGCAGAGAATGCAAAGCCAATTGACCGGAGAGAATAGTCTATCGGATCACCAATTTGGTTTCCGTAAAGGAATGTATCTTACGATGACTTCTTGCGAATGGATCTGCCCGAAGGCGCGGTTATCATCGACTTTGCGGACGACGCGTTGGTTGTGTGCACAGCCGAAAGCGATGAAGCCCTTGGGACATTGGTGAACGAATGTCTGTGGCGAGTTAAGAGCTGGCTGGATGTCAAAGGTCTTCAAATGGCGAGAACATGCGAGAACATGCTGTCGGCCCAGAGAGGTATCAATGCCAGAATCGTATCTGCGTATTGTACGGTCTCGACAAGTGCTGTACAGGTCCTTGCAAGTGTCCCGCCGGCCGATCTTATGGCGAGGGAAAGGGAGGAATTGTTTGTTCTTTTTAAAGAAAGAAATAATCCCCAGAACCCAGAGTCGGGAAGACTCAGTAAGGCCTGCATCCGCAAGAATACAACGAGCAGACTCGTCGAGACTTGGCAAGACAGATAGATAATAGATAGAATAGAGAGGAAAAAGGCCGATAGACTTATCGGCTTATTCCAACGCTCACCACCTGGATAAACCGAAAGCATGGAGAAGTCTCCTATTATTTGACGCAAGCGTTTACAGGCCATGGGTGTTTTAACGCGAACCTGTATCGCTTTAAATTACGCGAAAATGAGGTGTGTGCGTACTGTCAGTTCCCCGTGGACAACGCAGAGCACAACCTTTTTTCATGCAAGAAGTGGGACTTGGAGAGGCGGGCCATGTTCGAAGGTATAAACAGTAGAGTTACACCGGAGAACATGGTATCGCTGATGACCCAGTCAGAAGAAAATTGGCGGCAAGTCGAGAACTTCATAATCTCGGTCATGTCGAGGAAGGATCTCGACGGCCGCCAAAAAGCGTAGTTTAAACAGCTTTTAATTTGTTTGTTCGTTTTTTTGCATTAATTTATTTTGTGATTTATTGTCCTTATTCACTTTTAATTTATTTTGTGTTTTATTTGTCCTTATACAATTTTAATTTATTCTGTGATTTATTCGTCCTTATTTATTTTAATTTATTCTGTTATTGATTTGTCCTTATACAATTTTTATTTCTTGACAATTTATATCTGTTAATTTTATATGTTTCTGTTTTAGACTCGTTTATTATTTTATCTATTGATATTTTAAACTATTTTAACATTTGTTTTTTATTTTTGTTATGCTGTTAATTCCGCTTTTATATTGAAATAGTTTTAAATTTTTTAACTATTAACGCAGGAGAACCGCAGGTAAAGAACATAGTCGCAGCAGCGACAGAGTTGGGGCGCCACTCTCTAAGGCTAAAGTCTTACGACAGTTCCGAGGGAGGGTAAAGGGCTCCAAAAGAAGGGTTACGGGTTTTAGTGGGTCGGGCTGGCAGTAGGTCGCCAGTATTCTAAATTTACTATAATACTTATTTATTTTATATTTTCTTTTGTTTTATTATACCAACCCCACATAACCTTGGAGTGCGGAATCCAAGGTATCTGCAGGCAGATTTCCTAAAAGTCCCTAAACAAAAAAAATAATAATAATTACGTGCCCGTCTGGAACTTTTGTTCTACATGTAAAAACGAGGAAGAGTACCTGCGGGGTAATGCTACGGCTAAATCCCTCACTGGTTCCGATTTGTCAAGCGCTTTCGAGAGTGCGGGCGGTGGCAAGTAGCCCAAGGATGCAGGAGATCAACAACGCATTGGAGGAGCCACAGATCATCGTGGACAAGGTGGAGAGACGAGAGAGTACAAGCAGCGTCACCATTCAAGCCAGCTGCATTTCTGTCATCAGTAATGCTTCTGCGATTGACATTGCTAGCTGCAATAAAGAGCGATATGAATGCGTGAGGCTGCGGGAAGAAGAGTCAACAAGCATTCTAGAAATGGAGGAAGAGGTCAGCAAGATGCTAAAGTCATGCGATGTCCAGAAGAATGTCAATAGGACAATCAAGGATGGACTTACATGCTTAACATCGCTTATACAGGAGGTTAAGGAGAAGCACGCAGAGGCGGCCAAAAAGACGCGAATTTCTACAAGGGACTAACTTGGTCAGAGGAAGCACGAAGGGACCGACGATCGAGACGTGACCGTTTTAATGCATTAATGCTTAAAAACGTCGTCTTGAAGTCTCAGAAACGGAAAAGAAGTGATTCTTAGGTTACGAAGGACCCAAAGAAGAAAAAGGAGGAAGGACCTCCCAAAAGGTCCAATGACAAGGAAACCAAACCGGCACCAAAGTCAAATCCAGATAAGAAGGGAAGAGCCACAGTGCTGAAGTTGCTGAAGGAGCTACCTTCGCTGAAGTGTTGGTGAAGGTTCGGAAAGAGTCTGACTTAGAGGCCAGCGAGACAAGGGCTGTGGAATCGTTACCCACTAAAAAAGTCTCATTAAAATTAGAGGGTCTTCAAACAAGAAGCTGTTCGCCGAGGAGGTGACAAAGATAATCGGCGGTTTGGGTAAGGTGCAGATGGCGGTCCGGCAGTCTACGCTGGAAATCCGCGATCTCTTACTGAAAAGGGAGACGTTTTGGACGCCCTGGAGAAAATCTCTACGTTGCCAGCAGGGAGCAGAAAGGTGGCGGTCCTTGGACCAAATAAGCGAGGAGTAAAGCTCGCTGTCGTTGTCACCAGCCAAGAGGATGCAGATAAGCTGGAGAAAATAGGACACTCTAAAATTGGGTTCGTGTCCTGCCCGGTGAGAAGAAGAGCTACGGTCACAAGGTGCCATAGATGCCTTGGATATGGCCATATAGGTCGAGACTGCCAAGCAGTAGATAGGTCGGCTGCGTGCTTCAAGTGCGGAGAAGCCGGCCATAAGGTAGCAGATTGTAAGAAGAGCCAATGCTGCTTCTTATGCAAGGCAAAGTTCGGCGACAAGGAGAACATCCAACATGTCGCTGGGTCAGGGAGATGCGGAGTTTTCAGAACTGCCCTCCAGGAAGCAAAGAAGACTTTGTCGAGGACAAGGAAGAAATAAGGCCAGAACAAGAGCGGCACGGGAGAGTCGCGCCAACGACTACGTGGGACCATTCATTTACAAAGTCTGAAGCCACTAGGTAGTTCCGTAGATGGATAATAGGTTCGAAACCCAGGGGATCAAGAGGTTTTTTTAAGTCGGTATCCGTGACTGCCTAAAGCAGGTATGCAAGGTTTATATTTTTATCCTTGCATTTTGTGCGTGAGCCCGACATACACCAGCGCAAGCGGGAACTTCCTGGACATGCACAAATGCATTTTTTTCTCTTCTCCCCCTTGAATTAAGAAATAATAATAATAACTCTGCTGCTGGTTGTCCACTGCCGAGCATCGGTGATGTCTTTGACGCACTGGGAGAAGCGGATGATTATCCTTTCTCCGGCGCGACTGCCGTCATTGATGGCGTGGGTGTGGTGGGTCTGGATGCATATCCTTTGCCAGACATTACTGCCATTCTTGACGGCGATTGTGCGCCAGGGTGGGATGCCTAACCGCTGCCAGACTCAAGTTTCATTTTGGATATGTTCGGTAGACCTTGCCGTGGTGGCGGGGCTTCCCGCAAAAAGGCAACCAAACAGTACACTCTACACATACACTTCTCTACACATATATGGGTTACACACAATTACAACACTTACACAGCCTGTCACACACGGTCACACTACACTCATCACACCCATATATTCAGGGCCCATCCTGGTCAGATGGTAGTATCCTGTTTAGGCTCGATAGTTTCCTCGATACAAGACAAAAAAATGAAATGGACAAGATTTTAAATAAGCTACTCTAAGTGGGTACCTTATATGAGGGTAATCCCACCACCGATTCTGATCGGGTTGAAGCCTCGGTAGTCGGTGTAAATGGCTCCAAGGATTTTGGAGGGTGCCAATGTAAAAATTCCGAGGATGTGGGACTTAGTAGATACGAAGGAAATGTTTTAGAGCAGGTCGATTTGATGCCTAAAATACTGGAACGTTTGTGGCGTGCTTGAAAAAAGCAAAGAAACATTAGCAAGGATGTTCAAGATGGAATGGTGGCATTGGGAAAGGTGCACGAGGTGCTTCGCAGTAACCTGCGTTTTATACCAAGGCCCTTTATTAGCCTAAGCAAACCAAGGTCGAATCCAGGAACTGCTAGATCGATGTCGCACGCCGCACCCAGCGAGTGTGAGTCCATTAACCCAAAGAAACGCCGTAGAGAGTGTGTGTCCAGAGACTGGTTTTACTGCGACCACTCCCAAGGGCAAGAGGGTTAAGAGCAAGGAGACCAAGGCAAATCCTACTGCTATGGAGACGGAGGCTCCAAGCTGCTTCGGCCAGGGTTGCTTCTAATTCGGAAGCAACTGTGAAAACAGCCTGAAAACGAAAAAGACTTTCAAACCGTCTCCAATAGGAAACGGGAGGCCCGTAAGAGAAAGGCCTTGAAGAAAGCGGAGGAATGAGAGGGACTTCAGAAGTGCCTCCCAAAATTAGAACCACGGAGGCAATAAGAATTTCGGCCAGGAATTCAGAGACCTATTATGATCTTATAAAACTGGCAACAACTTCTGTAAAGCCAGAGAAAACTGGCACCGAGATTCTGAAAATTAGGAGAACTCTCAAAAAGGAGGTTCTTGTTGTAGTGAAAAAGAGGGGTGAAACTTCAAATTTCGCTGAGAAACTTACCTTCGTCCTGCAGGACAAGGCCGAGGTTACGGCTCTTGTCAGTAAAAAGACTCTCGAAATTCGGGAACTAGACGAAACAACTTCCGAGGCGGACGTTTTAACAGTCTTAAAGTAGAAGTTGCAAAAGCCCAAATTAGATGTGACTTGCCGACTTTTGACACGTTTTAGTGGCACAAAAGTGGCACTAGTACGATTGAGTGTAAAAGACAGCGAAAGTCTGCTTAAGCAAGTCAAAGTGCGTATTGGTTGGATAAACGCATCCATCCGAACGCACTTAGAAGTGACAAGATGTCAAAAGTGCCTAGCTTATGGACACGTGACCCGAATTTGCAAGGGCCACGACAGAACAAAAAACTGTCGGAAATGCGGCGAAGCGGGTCACTTTGCCAAGAGTTGTACTAGCGACAAACCAAAGTGCTTAGCGTGTACAGATTTGGGAAAAAACAGAAGCCTCATAGAATCCAAGCTGGATGTCATCATCACTGTCGATTTTAATGCAAAGTTTCCGTAGTAGGGTGAGACGAAGCTCGACAAGAGAGGAATTCTGATTGGAGAAAATATCTCTAAGAACGATTTATTAGTTGTAAACCGAGGCAATACATGGACTTTTAGACGAGGTGCGATCGGATCAATTATAGATCTAACGATCGCATTGTCTAAACTATTTACCCGCATAAGCAACTGGCGGGTCTCTGACCGCAAGTGACCACCAGTATATTGAGTTCTCAGTCTCAATGTAAGACACACGAGGAGAAAAAAGACAGTTAGGTCCTAGTCGCAAAATCTTCTCCTGGAACATTAAGAAACTCGACAAGGAGAAGTTCAGCCGGTCCCTAAAAGAATCTATTTTAAGAACTCTTTACACTTAGCGAACTTCAAATAGCAGGCAAAAGATTGAATACAGGCAAGGCGCCTGGAATCGATGGGATAAGTAACGAGATCCTGAAGTTGGTAATCGACACTTCACCGCAGATTCTGCTTCGATGCATCAACCTTTGCCTCGAGAGAGGAGAGTTCTTCCGCCACTGGAAGCGAAAGAGGTTAGTCCTCCTAAGGAAAGGTGAAAAACCTCTAGATAAGGTCACATCCTACAGGCCTATATGCCTGTTGAATACGATGGGTAAACTTCTAGAGGATATGGTTCTGCAGAGAATGCAAATCCACTTGACCGGAGAGAATCGTCTATCCGATCACCAATTTGGTTTCCGTAAAGGCAAGTCTACAATTGATGCCATCCAGGCAGTTGTAGAAATAGCAAAAGCAGGAAAAAACAAATTGGGACCAGATAAAAAAAGAGCTTCTGCGCTTTGGTAGCAATTGACATACGCAACGCGTTCAATTCTGCAAGATGGAAAGATCTCTTCGAGTCGATGAAAAAGAAGAACATACCACCCTACTTGTTGCGGATAATGGATAATTATCTTAGCGACAGGTAGGTTATATATGATGGAGACACCTGCACTCTCAAGGAAGAGATGCAGCGTGGAGCTCCTCAAGACTCAAGGGTGGGTCCATTAATATGGAATGTATCTTACGATGACTTCCTGCCAATGGAACATTGGTGAACAAATGTCTGCGACTAGCAAAAAGCTGGCTGGATACCAGAGGTCTTGAAATGGCCCTGGAAAAGACCAAAGTACTGCTGGTCACAGACAGACGTGGTTATGAGCTCCCACGAATCGTGATAGACGGATTCGAGGTCAAGTGGAGTAAGCAAATTGAATATCTTGGTGTGGAGTTGGATGAAAGATTAAATTTCCACCACCACATGGCTACGGCGTCAAATAAGGCGATTGAGTGTGCGGCTAATCTTTCTCAGCTAATGCCAAATGTTGGCGGACACCGTGAACAAAAACGGAGACTGGTGGCAAGTGTCGCCCACGCTAAAATGCTCTATGCAGCACCAGCGTGGGCCTCATCCCTGAGGAGTAAAAGATGTGTGACCATCTGTGAGAAGATACTGTCAGCGTAGAGATCGATAACAACGCGTATCATCTCTGCATACTTGACGGTATCTATGAGTGCTGTGCAGGTCCTTGCAAGTGTCCCGCTAGCAAATCTTTTGGCAAGGGAAAGGGAAGAAATGTTTCTCTTTTCTAAAGAAAGAAGTTCCCTGAATGAGGAAATAAGACCAAGCAAGGGCCTGATACGCAAAGAAGCGAGGCACAGACTCATAGAAAGATGGCAAGAAAGATGGGATGGCGAGGAAAAAGGTCGATGGACTTATCGCCTTATCCCGCTACTCGCCACCTGTATAAATAGGAAACACGGTCAGGTTTCCTATTATTTGACGCAAGCGTTTACAGGCCACGGGTGTTTTAACGCGTACCTGTATCGCTTTAAATTACGCGAAAATGAGGTGTGTGCGTACTGTCAGTTCCCTGTGGACAACGCAGAGCACACCCTCTTTTCATGCCAGAAGTGGGACTTGGAGAGGCGGGCCATGTTCGAAGGTGTAAACAGTCAAGTTACAGTCAAGTCAAAACACTAAGCTTCCTGATGGCCAGTCTGAGAAGAGGAAGCGCGAGGAAGGACCTATGCAAACCCATCCGTTGGAGTCATGTAGTGGTGGACAAAGGCCTTTACAGAACTTAAAACTGTCGGAGATGCGGCGGTGAAGGTCACATGGCAAGAACTGTTCTGTCGAACAACCTAAGTGTTTAACATGCACAGATTTAGGAAAGACAGATATTGTTCATATCTCTGGGAGAAGCTCTTGCCCGGTTTACAGGGAGTTGCTGCAGAGGCTTAAAAAGGCAAATTCTTAAAGTTTCTGCAGGTCAACCTGCACACCTGCAGGGAGGCACAGGCGTTTCTGATGCAGACGGTCACGGAAAAAAGGATCGACATCCTGTTCTGCAGTGAGCAACACAGGAAGAACTATATCGCTCCCTGGTACCAGGATAAATCAGGTAGGTGTACTGTTTCACGTAAGAGCTCAGTGCACTGGTGGTCGGATGCACTGGCCTCCCTGCGGAAAGCGTGCTTTAAAGCTACAAGCAATTATACCTGCCAGTTCCCTGTGGACAACGAAGAGCTCTTTTCATGCAAGAAGTGGGACTAGGAGAGGCGGGACATGCTAGAAGGTGATCTATTTGTCCTTACACAACTTTTACCTTTTGACTGTTTCTTTAATATCTGTTTATTTAATATATTTCTGTTTTACACCCGTTAATATTTTATCTCTTGACATTTTTTACACTCTCTTAACTTTTTTTGTGCTGTTGATTCCGCTTTTATATTATAATAGTTTTATATTTTAACTATTAACGCAGGAGAACCGCAGGTAAAGAACAAAATCGCAGAAGCGATAGAGCTGGAGGGCCACCCTCGAAGGCCAAAGTCTTACGACAGTTCCAAGGAAGAGTAAAGGGTTCCAAAAGAAGTGTTACGGGTTTTAGTGGGTTGGGCTGGCAGTAGGTCGCCAGTATTTTTAATTATCTATATTATTTATTTATTTTACCTTTACTTTCTTTTGTTTTTTATACCAACCCCAAATAACCTTAGAGTGCGGAATCCAAGGTATCTGTGGGCAATAAACTATCTCAATTTTAATTTTCAATAATTTTCTATAACTTTTTAACTGCAAAACATTTTAAATCTCATTTGAAAATACAGACACTAAAAACATCAAGGAGGGGGATGAAGAATGTAAAAGGTCTCGAAAACATTTAAAAAATAATTTTAATTTTTCTATTTAAAAACTTTTGTTTTTTAAATATACTTTGATAAAGTTAATTACATATATTTAAAATGTATTGCAGTTAAAAAGTTATAGAAATTTATTGAAAATTAAAATTAACATAGTTTATTGCAATTAGAATAAAGTTTTTATTCTTCATCAACATAATATCAATTTGAAAATTTTAAAACCGACGTCGGTTTCGGAATTAGAGACCCCAGAAACCCTAACGTATTAATTTTCATGAGTATTTCATGCTTTAAACATTTAAAATATGTTCGCACACACTGAATCCACCTTTTTGAATTTTCAAAATATGACATCGAATTTTGTAATCAGAGACCTGAACAGAGAGCCAAAACTCGTCCACACAAATGAATCTACCATTTTTAATTTTTAAAATCTGACATCAGACTCGTCATTAGCGTCACTGAAAAACCCCAAGTAACGAAATTGTCATAAATTTCATCGACTTTTAAAAAAACTTGTCCGCCATATTGAATCCGCCTTCTTGAAATTTTAATATTTGACATTGTATTCGAATTGAGCAACTCTAGAATTTCTTGATGTGTGATTTTTGTAACTTTAGTACTTAACTTAATTTTACTATTTGCATGTTTGCTACAAATATTGAAAAGTATACTAAAAATGGCAAAGTAGTTTTGTTCACTAAATATGGTGTGGAATTTTTATTTTTAATCCAATCAAGGTCTACAAGGGCTGAAAAGTTTCTGAATTAAATAAGCTATTAATAAAAAATTGAAAATCTAAATATTTTCTACTGTTTGTTGTCGAAAAAATTATCAAAAGTTAGTTAAGTGTCTAAAAATTATCAAAATTTCCATGAAATTTGATCTTTAATCGACTGTAGCTCTCTCAATTTTCATTTAATTTTATTATGTAATATATGGATTGAAAGATAATTTAATTACCTTTTTAACGGTTTCCTATTCATCACTTTTGGACGAGTTGATTTTCCTACAGGTAAATTTAAGTGCCGTCGCTCTTCAAAAATACAAAATTTGAAGCTACAAAAAAACTACACGAGGGAAAAAAATTAAAACTATGATTTTCTTACTTAAAAAACACCCACTAATCAAAAAAGAATGTTTTGTTTGATTGGCAAGAAAAGTTTTTAATTTGTAAACCTGTGTAATTAAAATTGTTTAAAAGCCTTGCTCTTGCTCGGGACATAACAGTAGCAACTTTTTAATTTAACTACAACTAATTTTCACGATAAAAACGAAATATAAATAATAAATCCAAATTTTTAAGCCAAAATCATAAAAGCGGATGGGAAGAAGAACTCGCCGAGGGGCTCCGCTGCACGCAGTATTGTCAGTCAAGAGTTCCAAATGCCAAAAAAAATAAAGTTTTAAGTTTTGAATTTTAAAAAGTGCTATATTATAGAAAATAAAGAAGCGCATCTTTTTTTTTCTTTAAAATTTTTTTATAGGACAAGTAGTTTAAATAAAAAGTGCAAAAAACTAAAAAAAAATTTAATTTTCATTTATTATTCAATTTTAAAACATAAATCATCGTAGTTAAGACAAATATTAATAAAATTAATTGGTATTTAATATACAAACACGTTAGAGTCTATAGAAGACGATAACATATCAAAAAATTAAAAAATTAATAATTGTTTAACAATGTTTAATTGTTATTAATGATCTACCAGCAACCACATTTTCTTACCTTCGCAAACAAAAAGTCAGTGGGGAAGTTTCAAATTAAAAGAACTTTCAGTGAGACATTTGTTCTTCAATGTATTAAAAATGTTTCCTGGAAAATTTTTAATTGATTTATTGAAAAGTTTAGAAAATATCGAAGTTTAAACAAATTGTGCGTGGCGCGCTAGCGAGTCGCCGTGTATAAAAAATAATATTCCGTATATTATGAATGATCTGCTTCTCATAACTATTACATATACATTTATTTTCTGACGCAAATAAATTGTTTAAAATTTATTTATATTGATAATTTAAAATTGATTTAATGTTTTAATTAATAAAATTTTACTAAATAAATCGAATAAAATGTTATTGGTATTATCTATATAAATAAATATTTTTCTTATTTTTTTTTTTGCTCAGGGACTTTTGGGAAATCTGCCTACAGATACCTTGGATTCCGCACTTCAAGGTTATGTGGGGCGGCGTGGTCGAATTGCGTAAGGCGGTCAAAAGAGGACCGAAAATTTTCCGAATTGCGGAAGGCGGTAAGTTAAAGGGCCCCATTACTCCTCCGTTCCTTCTTTCCCCTTCTACTCTGCAGTCGGTTTCAGGAGTTGCTAGAAAGGCGGGACGATACAGCGGTTTTCCCGCAAGTATAGACGATTGAGAAAGGGGTTTCCCTGTCTCACACTTTTTCCTTCACACTTTGTACAGGCTTAGGACTGTCAGCATTTGACCGAAATTAGTAATTCATATTAATTAGCTGGCGTGTTTAAAAAAATGGGTGTATACAGTAAATCTATGTATATTTATGTATAATATATATATATATATATATATATATATATATACACATTTTTTGTATTCACCATTTTTTTCTAAAATCGATAGTTTTCGAGAAAAATGCAAAAAACCATGAAATTCCATAAAATGTGGTTAAAATATACTCTCACCTAAAAGGACATCTAATTATAAAAAAATAAAGTCTTATAATGTTTTTTGGTGTGCGTAATTACGAAAATCATAGTAAAAATAGTCGAATAGTTCAGCTTCATAGTAAAAACCATAAAAAACACCATAAAAGTCTGATTTTTTGCATTTAACTCGTAAAAAACGCAAAAATTTCAAAAAATGTTATATACAAATATTGACTTTCTAGTTGGTACTAGAAGGTACTTAGAACCCAGAACCAATCCCCCTTACAACAAAAAAAAAATTTTGACAGGTGTCCCTTGAAGAGACCACTCAGAGGCGGGCGAAGCCCGCCGCACCTAGTTCCGCTTCACGTTTAGAGAGAAGTCCTCTTGCTTTTCTATGTAGAAAGGGAGTCAAATTGACTTTCTAGTTGGTACTAGAAGGTACTTAGAACCCAGAACCAATCCCCCTTACAACAAAAAAAAAAATTTTGACAGGTGTCCCTTGAAGAGACCACTCAGAGGCGGGCGAAGCCCGCCGCACCTAGTTCCGCTTCACGTTTAGAGAGAAGTCCTCTTGCTTTTCTATGTAGAAAGGGAGTCAAATTGACTTTCTAGTTGGTACTAGAAGGTACTTAGAACCCAGAACCAATCCCCCTTACAACAGAAAAAAAATTTTGACAGGTGTCCCTTGAAGAGACCACTCAGAGGCGGGCGAAGCCCGCCGCACCACTTCCGCTTCACGTTTAGAGAGAAGTCCTCTTGCTTTTCTATGTAGAAAGGGAGTCAAATTGACTTTCTAGTTGGTACTAGAAGGTACTTAGAACCCAGAACCAATCCCCCTTACAAAAAAAAAAAAAAATTTTGACAGGTGTCCCTTGAAGAGACCACTCAGAGGCGGGCGAAGCCCGCCGCACCTAGTTCCGCTTCACGTTTAGAGAGAAGTCCTCTTGCTTTTCTATGTAGAAAGGGAGTCAAATTGACTTTCTAGTTGGTACTAGAAGGTACTTAGAACCCAGAACCAATCCCCCTTACAACAAAAAAAAAATTTTGACAACACCAGTGTTTACTACGAGCCCGATCCGTGAGAAATGTCTGGCCGTCTAGATGCAACTATGTAGCAAAAATGTGTTATTAGCAAAAATTAGATGTACTGGGGGTAGAGGTGTGACCTAATGAACTCATTAGTCGATCACTCCTCCTTCTCGGCAGCCCCTCCTTCTACAGTCATGGCAAAAGAGTGGGAGAAGGGCTTGAGATTTGACCATTTTACGCAACTCGGAAAAATAAAAGAAGACCCTTTCCGCAATTCGGAAAATATTTGACTATTTTACGCAATTCGACCCCAGCCATGTGGGGTTGGTAAAATAAAACATAAGGGAATATTAAAAATCGGACAAGTGCGAGTTGCACTCGCACTAAGATCGAGGGTTCCGTACACAAATATTCAAACAAAATTTTTTTAAAATTATTTTAACAATTCTTTTAAAATTAAAAACAAATTAAACAAAATGGTAATATACTATAAGAAGATTAGAATAAATATTTTTATTATTTTATTTAATTAATAAATTTTTATATTTCTCTGTAATTATACTTATGTTCACCAATCAGGTTCGCTATAATTTTCCTGTAATCTGCACTTAAATCTGAAGATCCCTGCTGAATTTCAGCTCACCAGGTTCAGATTTGTAGAATTTAAGGGGGGGACAGGGTCATTTTTTGCAATTTTTTCGAAAAAATTTAATTTCTTTCCCTTCTATTTCGCAAATATGTAGGCCAATCGTATTCGCTATATTTTTCCTGTAATCTGCACGTAAAACTGAAGATCCCTGCTGAATTTCAGCTCACCAGGTTGAGATTTGTAGAATTTAAGGGGGGGGCAGGGTCATTTTTTGCAATTTTTTCGAAAAAATTTAATTTCTTTCCCTTTATTTCGCAAATATTTAGGCCAATCATGTTCGCTATATTTTTCCAGTAATCTGCACGTAAAACTAAAGATCCCTACTGAATTTCAGCTCACCAGGTTGAGATTTGTAGAAGTTAAGGGGGGGGACAGGGTCATTTTTTGCAATTTTTTCGAAAAAATTTAATTTCTTCCCCTTCTATTTCGCAAATATGTAGGCCAATCATGTGCGCTATATTTTTCCTGTAATCTGCCCTTAAAACTGAAGATCCCTACCGAATTTCAGCTCACCAGGTTCAGATTTGTAGAATTTAAGGGGGGTACAGGGTCATTTTTTGCAATTTTTTCGAAAAAATTTAATTTCTTTCCCTTCTATTTCGCAAATATGTAGGCCAATCATGTTCACTATATTTTTCCTGTAATCTGCACTTAAAACTGAAGCTCCCTGCTGAATTCCAGCTCACGAGGATGAGATTTGTAGAATTTAAGGGGGGGGGCAGGGTCATTTTTTGCAATTTTTTCGAAAAAATTTAATTTCTTTCCCTTCTATTTCGCAAATATGTAGGCCAATCGTGTTCGTTATATTTTTCCTGTAATCTGCACGTAAAACTGAAGATCCCTACCGAATTTCAGCTCACCAGGTTGAGATTTGTAGAAGTTTAGGGGGGGGACAGGGTCATTTTTTGCAATTTTTTCGAAAAAATTTAATTTCTTTCCCTTCTATTTCGCAAATATGGAGGCCAATCATGTGCGCTATATTTTTCCTGTAATCTGCACTAAAAACTGAAGATCCCTGCTGAATTTCAGCTCACCAGGTTGAGATTTGTAGAATTTAAGGGGGGGCAGGGTCATTTATTGCAATTTTTTCGAAAAAATTTAATTTCTTTTCCTTCTATTTCGCAAATATGTAGGCTAATCGTGTTCGTTATATTTTTCCTGTAATCTGCACGTAAAACTGAAGATCCCTACCGAATTTCAGCTCACCAGGTTGAGATTTGTAGAAGTTTAGGGGGGGGACAGGGTCATTTTTTGCAATTTTTTCGAAAAAATTTAATTTCTTTCCCTTCTATTTCGCAAATATGGAGGCCAATCATGTTCGCTATATTTTTCCTGTAATCTGCACTAAAAACTGAAGATCCCTGCTGAATTTCAGCTCACCAGGTTGAGATTTGTAGAATTTAAGGGGGGGGCAGGGTCATTTATTGCAATTTTTTCGAAAAAATTTAATTTCTTTTCCTTCTATTTCGCAAATATGTAGGCTAATCGTGTTCGTTATATTTTTCCTGTAATCTGCACGTAAAACTGAAGATCCCTACCGAATTTCAGCTCACCAGGTTGAGATTTGTAGAAGTTTAGGGGGGGGAAAGGGTCATTTTTTGCAATTTTTTCGAAAAAATTTAATTTCTTTCCCTTCTATTTCGCAAATATGTAGGCCAATCATGTTCGCTATATTTTTCCTGTAATCTGCACTTAAAACTGAAGATCCCTACCGAATTTCAGCTCACCAGGTTGAGATTTGTAGAAGTTAAGGGGGGGACAGGGTCATTTTTTGCAATTTTTTCGAAAAAATTTAATTTCTTTCCCTTCTATTTCGCAAATATGTAGGCCAATCATGTTCGCTATATTTTTCCTGTAATCTGCACTAAAAACTGAAGATCCCTGCTGAATTTCAGCTCACCAGGTTGAGATTTGTAGAAGTTAAGGGGGGGACAGGGTCATTTTTTGCAATTTTTTCGAAAAAATTTAATTTCTTTCCCTTCTATTTCGCAAATATGTAGGCCAATCATGTTCGCTATATTTTTCCTGTAATCTGCACTTAAAACTGAAGATCCCTACCGAATTTCAGCTCACCAGGTTGAGATTTGTAGAAGTTAAGGGGGGGACAGGGTCATTTTTTGCAATTTTTTCGACAAAATTTAATTTCTTTCCCTTCTATTTCGCAAATATGTAGGCCAATCATGTTCGCTATATTTTTCCTGTAATCTGCACTTAAAACTGAAGATCCCTACCGAATTTCAGCTCACCAGGTTGAGATTTGTAGAATTTAAGGGGGGGCAGGGTCATTTTTTGCAATTTTTTCGAAAAAATTTAATTTCTTTCCCTTCTATTTCGCAAATATGTAGGCCAATCATGTTCGCTATATTTTTCCTGTAATCTGCACTTAAAACTGAAGATCCCTGCTGAATTTCAGCTCACCAGGTTCAGATTTGTAGAAGTTAAGGGGGGGGGACAGGGTCATTTTTTGCAATTTTTTCGAAAAAATTTAATTTCTTTCCCTTCTATTTCGCAAATATGTAGGCCAATCATGTTCGCTATATTTTTCCTGTAATCTGCACTAAAAACTGAAGATCCCTGCTGAATTTCAGCTCACCAGGTTCAGATTTGTAGATGTTAAGGTGGGGACAGGGTCATTTTTTGCAATTTTTTCGAAAAAATTTAATTTCTTTCCCTTCTATTTCGCAAATATGTAGGCCAATCATGTTCGCTATATTTTTCCTGTAATCTGCACTTAAAACTGAAGATCCCTGCTGAATTTCAGCTCACCAGGTTGAGATTTGTAGAATTTAAGGGGGGGCAGGGTGATTTTTTGCAACTTTTTCGAAAAAATTTAATTTCTTTTCCTTCTATTTCGCAAATATGTAGGCCAATCATGTTCGCTATATTTTTCCTGTAATCTGCACTTAAAACTGAAGATCCCTGCTGAATTTCAGCTCACCAGGTTGAGATTTGTAGAATTTAAGGGGGGGCAGGGTCATTTTTTGCAACTTTTTCGAAAAAATTTAATTTCTTTCCCTTCTATTTCGCAAATATGTAGGCCAATCATGTTCGCTATATTTTTCCTGTAATCTGCACTAAAAACTGAAGATCCCTGCTGAATTTCAGCTCACCAGGTTGAGATTTGTAGAATTTAAGGGGGGGCAGGGTCATTTTTTGCAATTTTTTCGAAAAAATTTAATTTCTTTCCCTTCTATTTCGCAAATATGTAGGCCAATCATGTTCGCTATATTTTTCCTGTAATCTGCACTTAAAACTGAAGATCCCTGCTGAATTTCAGCTCACCAGGTTGAGATTTGTAGAATTTAAGGGGGGGCAGGGTGATTTTTTGCAACTTTTTCGAAAAAATTTAATTTCTTTTCCTTCTATTTCGCAAATATGTAGGCTAATCATGTTCGCTATATTTTTCCTGTAATCTGCACTAAAAACTGAAGATCCCTGCTGAATTTCAGCTCACCAGGTTGAGATTTGTAGAATTTAAGGGGGGGCAGGGTCATTTATTGCAATTTTTTCGAAAAAATTTAATTTCTTTTCCTTCTATTTCGCAAATATGTAGGCTAATCGTGTTCGTTATATTTTTCCTGTAATCTGCACGTAAAACTGAAGATCCCTACCGAATTTCAGCTCACCAGGTTGAGATTTGTAGAATTTAAGGGGGGGCAGGGTCATTTTTTGCAATTTTTTCAAAAAAATTTAATTTCTTTCCCTTCTATTTCGCAAATATGTAGGCCAATCATGTTCGCTATATTTTTCCTGTAATCTGCACTTAAAACTGAAGATCCCTGCTGAATTTCAGCTCACCAGGTTCAGATTTGTAGAAGTTAAGGGGGGGGGACAGGGTCATTTTTTGCAATTTTTTCGAAAAAATTTAATTTCTTTCCCTTCTATTTCGCAAATATGTAGGCCAATCATGTTCGCTATATTTTTCCTGTAATCTGCACTAAAAACTGAAGATCCCTGCTGAATTTCAGCTCACCAGGTTCAGATTTGTAGATGTTAAGGTGGGGACAGGGTCATTTTTTGCAATTTTTTCGAAAAAATTTTATTTCTTCCCCTTTATTTCGCAAATATGTAGGCCAATCATGTTCGCTATATTTTTCCTGTAATCTGCACTTAAAACTGAAGATCCCTACCGAATTTCAGCTCACCAGGTTGAGATTTGTAGAAGTTAAGGAGGGGGACAGGGTCATTTTTTGCAATTTTTTCGAAAAAATTTAATTTCTTTCCCTTCTATTTCGCAAATATGTAGGCTAATCATGTTCGCTATATTTTTCCTGTAATCTGCACTTAAAACTGAAGATCCCTGCTGAATTTCAGCTCACCAGGTTCAGATTTGTAGAATTTAAGGGGGGGCAGTGTCCTTTTTTGCAATTTTTTCGAAAAAATTTAATTTCTTTCCCTTATATTTCGCAAATATGTAGGCCAATCGTGTTCGTTATATTTTTCCTGTAATCTGCACGTAAAACTGAAGATCCCTGCTGAATTTCAGCTCACCAGGTTCAGATTTGTAGAAGTTAAGGTGGGGACAGGGTCATTTTTTGCAATTTTTTCGAAAAAATTTAATTTCTTTCCCTTCTATTTCGCAAATATGTAGGCCAATCATGTTCGCTATATTTTTCCTGTAATCTGCACTAAAAACTGAAGATCCCTGCTGAATTTCAGCTCACCAGGTTGAGATTTGTAGAATTTAAGGGGGGGCAGGGTCATTTTTTGCAATTTTTTCGAAAAAATTTAATTTCTTTCCCTTCTATTTCGCAAATATGTAGGCCAATCATGTTCGCTATATTTTTCCTGTAATCTGCACTTAAAACTGAAGATCCCTACCGAATTTCAGCTCACCAGGTTGAGATTTGTAGAAGTTAAGGGGGGGACAGGGTCATTTTTTGCAATTTTTTCGAAAAAATTTAATTTCTTTCCCTTCTATTTCGCAAATATGTAGGCCAATCATGTTCGCTATATTTTTCCTGTAATCTGCACTTAAAACTGAAGATCCCTACCGAATTTCAGCTCACCAGGTTGAGATTTGTAGAAGTTAAGGGGGGGACAGGGTCATTTTTTGCAATTTTTTCGAAAAAATTTAATTTCTTTCCCTTCTATTTCGCAAATATGTAGGCCAATCATGTTCGCTATATTTTTCCTGTAATCTGCACTAAAAACTGAAGATCCCTGCTGAATTTCAGCTCACCAGGTTGAGATTTGTAGAATTTAAGGGGGGCAGTGTCCTTTTTTGCAATTTTTTCGAAAAAATTTAATTTCTTTCCCTTCTATTTCGCAAATATGTAGGCCAATCATGTTCGCTATATTTTTCCTGTAATCTGCACTTAAAACTGAAGATCCCTGCTGAATTTCAGCTCACCAGGTTGAGATTTGTAGAATTTAAGGGGGGGGACAGGGTCATTTTTTGCAATTTTTTCGAAAAAATTTAATTTCTTTTCCTTCTATTTCGCAAATATGTAGGCCAATCATGTTCGCTATATTTTTCCTGTAATCTGCACTAAAAACTGAAGATCCCTGCTGAATTTCAGCTCACCAGGTTGAGATTTGTAGAATTTAAGGGGGGGACAGGGTCATTTTTTGCAATTTTTTCGAAAAAATTTAATTTCTTTCCCTTCTATTTCGCAAATATGTAGGCCAATCATGTTCGCTATATTTTTCCTGTAATCTGCACTAAAAACTGAAGATCCCTACCGAATTTCAGCTCACCAGGTTGAGATTTGTAGAAGTTAAGGGGGGGACAGGGTCATTTTTTGCAATTTTTTCGAAAAAATTTAATTTCTTTCCCTTCTATTTCGCAAATATGTAGGCCAATCATGTTCGCTATATTTTTCCTGTAATCTGCACTTAAAACTGAAGATCCCTGCTGAATTTCAGCTCACCAGGTTGAGATTTGTAGAATTTAAGGGGGGGCAGGGTGATTTTTTGCAACTTTTTCGAAAAAATTTAATTTCTTTCCCTTCTATTTCGCAAATATGTAGGCCAATCATGTTCGCTATATTTTTCCTGTAATCTGCACTTAAAACTGAAGATCCCTACCGAATTTCAGCTCACCAGGTTGAGATTTGTAGAAGTTAAGGGGGGGACAGGGTCATTTTTTGCAATTTTTTCGAAAAAATTTAATTTCTTTCCCTTCTATTTCGCAAATATGTAGGCCAATCATGTTCGCTATATTTTTCCTGTAATCTGCACTAAAAACTGAAGATCCCTGCTGAATTTCAGCTCACCAGGTTGAGATTTGTAGAATTTAAGGGGGGGGCAGGGTCATTTTTTGCAATTTTTTCGAAAAAATTTAATTTCTTTCCCTTCTATTTCGCAAATATGTAGGCCAATCATGTTCGCTATATTTTTCCTGTAATCTGCACTTAAAACTGAAGATCCCTACCGAATTTCAGCTCACCAGGTTGAGATTTGTAGAATTTAAGGGGGGGGACAGGGTCATTTTTTGCAATTTTTTCGAAAAAATTTAATTTCTTTCCCTTCTATTTCGCAAATATGTAGGCCAATCATGTTCGCTATATTTTTCCTGTAATCTGCACTAAAAACTGAAGATCCCTGCTGAATTTCAGCTCACCAGGTTGAGATTTGTAGAATTTAAGGGGGGGCAGGGTCATTTTTTGCAATTTTTTCGAAAAAATTTAATTTCTTTCCCTTCTATTTCGCAAATATGTAGGCCAATCGTGTTCGTTATATTTTTCCTGTAATCTGCACGTAAAACTGAAGATCCCTACCGAATTTCAGCTCACCAGGTTGAGATTTGTAGAATTTAAGGGGGGGCAGGGTCATTTTTTGCAATTTTTTCGAAAAAATTTAATTTCTTTCCCTTCTATTTCGCAAATATGTAGGCCAATCATGTTCGCTATATTTTTCCTGTAATCTGCACTTAAAACTGAAGATCCCTGCTGAATTTCAGCTCACCAGGTTGAGATTTGTAGAATTTAAGGGGGGGGCAGGGTCATTTTTTGCAATTTTTTCGAAAAAATTTAATTTCTTTCCCTTCTATTTCGCAAATATGTAGGCCAATCATGTTCGCTATATTTTTCCTGTAATCTGCACGTAAAACTGAAGATCCCTACCGAATTTCAGCTCACCAGGTTCAGATTTGTAGAATTTAAGGGGGGTACAGGGTCATTTTTTGCAATTTTTTCGAAAAAATTTAATTTCTTTCCCTTCTATTTCGCAAATATGTAGGCCAATCATGTTCGCTATATTTTTCCTGTAATCTGCACTTAAAACTGAAGATCCCTGCTGAATTTCAGCTCACCAGGTTGAGATTTGTAGAATTTAAGGGGGGGGGGCAGGGTCATTTTTTGCAATTTTTTCGAAAAAATTTAATTTCTTTCCCTTCTATTTCGCAAATATGTAGGCCAATCGTATTCGCTATATTTTTCCTGTAATCTGCACGTAAAACTGAAGATCCCTACCGAATTTCAGCTCACCAGGTTGAGATTTGTAGAATTTAAGGGGGGCAGGGTCATTTTTTGCAATTTTTTCGAAAAAATTTAATTTCTTTCCCTTCTATTTCGCAAATATGTAGGCCAATCATGTTCGCTATATTTTTCCTGTAATCTGCACTTAAAACTGAAGATCCCTGCTGAATTTCAGCTCACCAGGTTCAGATTTGTAGAATTTAAGGGGGGGCAGTGTCCTTTTTTGCAATTTTTTCGAAAAAATTTAATTTCTTTCCCTTATATTTCGCAAATATGTAGGCCAATCGTGTTCGTTATATTTTTCCTGTAATCTGCACGTAAAACTGAAGATCCCTGCTGAATTTCAGCTCACCAGGTTCAGATTTGTAGAATTTAAGGGGGGGGGCAGGGTCATTTTTTGCAATTTTTTCGAAAAAATTTAATTTCTTTCCCTTCTATTTCGCAAATATGTAGGCCAATCGTATTCGCTATATTTTTCCTGTAATCTGCACGTAAAACTGAAGATCCCTACCGAATTTCAGCTCACCAGGTTGAGATTTGTAGAATTTAAGGGGGGGCAGGGTCATTTTTTGCAATTTTTTCGAAAAAATTTAATTTCTTTCCCTTCTATTTCGCAAATATGTAGGCCAATCATGTTCGCTATATTTTTCCTGTAATCTGCACTTAAAACTGAAGATCCCTACCGAATTTCAGCTCACCAGGTTGAGATTTGTAGAAGTTAAGGGGGGGACAGGGTCATTTTTTGCAATTTTTTCGAAAAAATTTAATTTCTTTTCCTTCTATTTCGCAAATATGTAGGCCAATCATGTTCGCTATATTTTTCCTGTAATCTGCACTTAAAACTGAAGATCCCTGCTGAATTTCAGCTCACCAGGTTGAGATTTGTAGAATTTAAGGGGGGGCAGGGTCATTTTTTGCAATTTTTTCGAAAAAATTTAATTTCTTTCCCTTCTATTTCGCAAATATGTAGGCCAATCATGTTCGCTATATTTTTCCTGTAATCTGCACTTAAAACTGAAGATCCCTGCTGAATTTCAGCTCACCAGGTTCAGATTTGTAGAAGTTAAGGTGGTGGGGACAGGGTCATTTTTTGCAATTTTTTCGAAAAAATTTAATTTCTTTCCCTTCTATTTCGCAAATATGTAGGCCAATCATGTTCGCTATATTTTTCCTGTAATCTGCACTTAAAACTGAAGATCCCTGCTGAATTTCAGCTCACCAGGTTCAGATTTGTAGATGTTAAGGTGGGGACAGGGTCATTTTTTGCAATTTTTTCGAAAAAATTTTATTTCTTCCCCTTCTATTTCGCAAATATGTAGGCCAATCATGTGCGCTATATTTTTCCTGTAATCTGCCCTTAAAACTGAAGATCCCTGCTGAATTTCAGCTCACCAGGTTGAGATTTGTAGAATTTAAGGGGGGGCAGGGTCATTTTTTGCAATTTTTTCGAAAAAATTTAATTTCTTTCCCTTCTATTTCGCAAATATGTAGGCCAATCGTGTTCGTTATATTTTTCCTGTAATCTGCACGTAAAACTGAAGATCCCTACCGAATTTCAGCTCACCAGGTTCAGATTTGTAGAATTTAAGGGGGGGGGACAGGGTCATTTTTTGCAGTTTTTTCGAAAAAATTTAATTTCTTTCCCTTCTATTTCGCAAATATGTAGGCTAATCATGTTCGCTATATTTTTCCTGTAATCTGCACTTAAAACTGAAGATCCCTGCTGAATTTCAGCTCACCAGGTTCAGATTTGTAGAAGTTAAGGGGGGGGGACAGGGTCATTTTTTGCAATTTTTTCGAAAAAATTTAATTTCTTTCCCTTCTATTTCGCAAATATGTAGGCCAATCATGTTCGCTATATTTTTCCTGTAATCTGCACTAAAAACTGAAGATCCCTGCTGAATTTCAGCTCACCAGGTTGAGATTTGTAGAATTTAAGGGGGGCAGTGTCCTTTTTTGCAATTTTTTCGAAAAAATTTAATTTCTTTCCCTTCTATTTCGCAAATATGTAGGCCAATCATGTTCGCTATATTTTTCCTGTAATCTGCACTTAAAACTGAAGATCCCTGCTGAATTTCAGCTCACCAGGTTGAGATTTGTAGAATTTAAGGGGGGGCAGGGTCATTTTTTGCAATTTTTTCGAAAAAATTTAATTTCTTTCCCTTCTATTTCGCAAATATGTAGGCCAATCATGTTCGCTATATTTTTCCTGTAATCTGCACTTAAAACTGAAGATCCCTGCTGAATTTCAGCTCACCAGGTTGAGATTTGTAGAATTTAAGGGGGGGCAGGGTCATTTTTTGCAATTTTTTCGAAAAAATTTAATTTCTTTCCCTTCTATTTCGCAAATATGTAGGCTAATCGTGTTCGTTATATTTTTCCTGTAATCTGCACGTAAAACTGAAGATCCCTACCGAATTTCAGCTCACCAGGTTCAGATTTGTAGAATTTAAGGGGGGGCAGGGTCATTTTTTGCAATTTTTTCAAAAAAATTTAATTTCTTTCCCTTCTATTTCGCAAATATGTAGGCCAATCATGTTCGCTATATTTTTCCTGTAATCTGCACTTAAAACTGAAGATCCCTGCTGAATTTCAGCTCACCAGGTTGAGATTTGTAGAAGTTAAGGGGGGGCAGGGTCATTTTTTGCAATTTTTTCGAAAAAATTTAATTTCTTTTCCTTCTATTTCGCAAATATGTAGGCTAATCGTGTTCGTTATATTTTTCCTGTAATCTGCACGTAAAACTGAAGATCCCTACCGAATTTCAGCTCACCAGGTTGAGATTTGTAGAATTTAAGGGGGGGCAGGGTCATTTTTTGCAATTTTTTCAAAAAAATTTAATTTCTTTCCCTTCTATTTCGCAAATATGTAGGCCAATCATGTTCGCTATATTTTTCCTGTAATCTGCACTTAAAACTGAAGATCCCTGCTGAATTTCAGCTCACCAGGTTCAGATTTGTAGAAGTTAAGGGGGGGGGACAGGGTCATTTTTTGCAATTTTTTCGAAAAAATTTAATTTCTTTCCCTTCTATTTCGCAAATATGTAGGCCAATCATGTTCGCTATATTTTTCCTGTAATCTGCACTAAAAACTGAAGATCCCTGCTGAATTTCAGCTCACCAGGTTCAGATTTGTAGATGTTAAGGTGGGGACAGGGTCATTTTTTGCAATTTTTTCGAAAAAATTTTATTTCTTCCCCTTCTATTTCGCAAATATGTAGGCCAATCATGTTCGCTATATTTTTCCTGTAATCTGCACTTAAAACTGAAGATCCCTGCTGAATTTCAGCTCACCAGGTTGAGATTTGTAGAATTTAAGGGGGGGCAGGGTCATTTTTTGCAATTTTTTCGAAAAAATTTAATTTCTTTCCCTTCTATTTCGCAAATATGTAGGCCAATCATGTTCGCTATATTTTTCCTGTAATCTGCCCTTAAAACTGAAGATCCCTACCGAATTTCAGCTCACCAGGTTCAGATTTGTAGAATTTAAGGGGGGTACAGGGTCATTTTTTGCAATTTTTTCGAAAAAATTTAATTTCTTTCCCTTCTATTTCGCAAATATGTAGGCCAATCATGTTCGCTATATTTTTCCTGTAATCTGCACTTAAAACTGAAAATCCCTGCTGAATTTCAGCTCACCAGGTTGAGATTTGTAGAAGTTAAGGGAGGGGCAGGGTCATTTTTTGCAATTTTTTCGAAAAAATTTAATTTCTTTCCCTTCTATTTCGCAAATATGTAGGCCAATCGTGTTCGTTATATTTTTTCTGTAATCTGCACGTAAAACTGAAGATCCCTACCGAATTTCAGCTCACCAGGTTGAGATTTGTAGAATTTAAGGGGGGGCAGGGTCATTTTTTGCAATTTTTTCGAAAAAATTTAATTTCTTTCCCTTCTATTTCGCAAATATGTAGGCCAATCATGTTCACTATATTTTTCCTGTAATCTGCACTTAAAACTGAAGCTCCCTGCTGAATTCCAGCTCACGAGGATGAGATTTGTAGAATTTAAGGGGGGGGCAGGGTCATTTTTTGCAATTTTTTCGAAAAAATTTAATTTCTTTCCCTTCTATTTCGCAAATATGTAGGCCAATCGTGTTCGTTATATTTTTCCTGTAATCTGCACGTAAAACTGAAGATCCCTGCTGAATTTCAGCTCACCAGGTTGAGATTTGTAGAATTTAAGGGGGGGGCAGTGTCCTTTTTTGCAATTTTTTCGAAAAAATTTAATTTCTTTCCCTTCTATTTCGCAAATATGTAGGCCAATCGTGTTCGTTATATTTTTCCTGTAATCTGCACGTAAAACTGAAGATCCCTACCGAATTTCAGCTCACCAGGTTGAGATTTGTAGAATTTAAGGGGGGGCAGGGTCATTTTTTGCAATTTTTTCGAAAAAATTTAATTTCTTTCCCTTCTATTTCGCAAATATGTAGGCCAATCATGTTCGCTATATTTTTTCTGTAATCTGCACTTAAAACTGAAGATCCCTACCGAATTTCAGCTCACCAGGTTGAGATTTGTAGAAGTTAAGGGGGGGACAGGGTCATTTTTTGCAATTTTTTCGAAAAAATTTAATTTCTTTTCCTTCTATTTCGCAAATATGTAGGCCAATCATGTTCGCTATATTTTTCCTGTAATCTGCACTAAAAACTGAAGATCCCTGCTGAATTTCAGCTCACCAGGTTGAGATTTGTAGAATTTAAGGGGGGGCAGGGTCATTTTTTGCAATTTTTTCGAAAAAATTTAATTTCTTTCCCTTCTATTTCGCAAATATGTAGGCCAATCATGTTCGCTATATTTTTCCTGTAATCTGCACTTAAAACTGAAGATCCCTGCTGAATTTCAGCTCACCAGGTTCAGATTTGTAGAAGTTAAGGTGGGGACAGGGTCATTTTTTGCAATTTTTTCGAAAAAATTTAATTTCTTTCCCTTCTATTTCGCAAATATGTAGGCCAATCATGTTCGCTATATTTTTCCTGTAATCTGCACTAAAAACTGAAGATCCCTGCTGAATTTCAGCTCACCAGGTTCAGATTTGTAGATGTTAAGGTGGGGACAGGGTCATTTTTTGCAATTTTTTCGAAAAAATTTTATTTCTTCCCCTTCTATTTCGCAAATATGTAGGCCAATCATGTTCGCTATATTTTTCCTGTAATCTGCACTTAAAACTGAAGATCCCTGCTGAATTTCAGCTCACCAGGTTGAGATTTGTAGAATTTAAGGGGGGGGCAGGGTCATTTTTTGCAACTTTTTCGAAAAAATTTAATTTCTTTCCCTTCTATTTCGCAAATATGTAGGCCAATCATGTTCGCTATATTTTTCCTGTAATCTGCACTTAAAACTGAAGATCCCTGCTGAATTTCAGCTCACCAGGTTGAGATTTGTAGAATTTAAGGTGGGGCAGGGTCATTTATTGCAATTTTTTCGAAAAAATTTAATTTCTTTTCCTTCTATTTCGCAAATATGTAGGCTAATCGTGTTCGTTATATTTTTCCTGTAATCTGCACGTAAAACTGAAGATCCCTACCGAATTTCAGCTCACCAGGTTCAGATTTGTAGAATTTAAGGGGGGGCAGGGTCATTTTTTGCAATTTTTTCAAAAAAATTTAATTTCTTTCCCTTCTATTTCGCAAATATGTAGGCCAATCATGTGCGCTATATTTTTCCTGTAATCTGCACTTAAAACTGAAGATCCCTGCTGAATTTCAGCTCACCAGGTTGAGATTTGTAGAATTTAAGGGGGGGGCAGGGTCATTTTTTGCAATTTTTTCGAAAAAATTTAATTTCTTTCCCTTCTATTTCGCAAATATGTAGGCCAATCATGTTCGCTATATTTTTCCTGTAATCTGCACTTAAAACTGAAGATCCCTGCTGAATTTCAGCTCACCAGGTTGAGATTTGTAGAATTTAAGGTGGGGCAGGGTCATTTATTGCAATTTTTTCGAAAAAATTTAATTTCTTTTCCTTCTATTTCGCAAATATGTAGGCCAATCGTATTCGCTATATTTTTCCTGTAATCTGCACGTAAAACTGAAGATCCCTACCGAATTTCAGCTCACCAGGTTGAGATTTGTAGAATTTAAGGGGGGGCAGGGTCATTTTTTGCAACTTTTTCGAAAAAATTTAATTTCTTTCCCTTCTATTTCGCAAATATGTAGGCCAATCATGTTTGCTATATTTTTCCTGTAATCTGCACTTAAAACTGAAGATCCCTGCTGAATTTCAGCTCACCAGGTTGAGATTTGTAGAAGTTAAGGTGGGGGCAGGGTCATTTAATGCAATTTTTTCGAAAAAATTTAATTTCTTTCCCTTCTATTTCGCAAATATGTAGGTTAATCGTGTTCGTTATATTTTTCCTGTAATCTGCACGTAAATTTGAAGATCCCTACCGAATTTCAGCTCACCAGGTTGAGATTTGTAGAATTTAAGGGGGGGCAGGGTCATTTTTTGCAATTTTTTCGAAAAAATTTAATTTCTTTCCCTTCTATTTCGCAAATATGTAGGCCAATCATGTTGGCTATATTTTTCCTGTAATCTGCACTTAAAACTGAAGATCCCTGCTGAATTTCAGCTCACCAGGTTCAGATTTGTAGAAGTTAAGGGGGGGGGGGACAGGGTCATTTTTTGCAATTTTTTCGAAAAAATTTAATTTCTTTCCCTTCTATTTCGCAAATATGTAGGCCAATCATGTTCGCTATATTTTTCCTGTAATCTGCACTAAAAACTGAAGATCCCTGCTGAATTTCAGCTCACCAGGTTCAGATTTGTAGATGTTAAGGTGGGGACAGGGTCATTTTTTGCAACTTTTTCGAAAAAATTTAATTTCTTTCCCTTCTATTTCGCAAATATGTAGGCCAATCATGTTCGCTATATTTTTCCTGTAATCTGCACTTAAAACTGAAGATCCCTGCTGAATTTCAGCTCACCAGGTTCAGATTTGTAGAATTTAAGGGGGACAGGGTCATTTTTTGCAATTTTTTCGAAAAAATTTAATTTCTTTCCCTTCTATTTCGCAAATATGTAGGCCAATCATGTTCGCTATATTTTTCCTGTAATCTGCACTAAAAACTGAAGATCCCTGCTGAATTTCAGCTCACCAGGTTGAGATTTGTAGAAGTTAAGGGGGGGGACAGGGTCATTTTTTGCAATTTTTTCGAAAAAATTTAATTTCTTCCCCTTCTATTTCGCAAATATGTAGGCCAATCATGTGCGCTATATTTTTCCTGTAATCTGCCCTTAAAACTGAAGATCCCTACCGAATTTCAGCTCACCAGGTTCAGATTTGTAGAATTTAAGGGGGGTACAGGGTCATTTTTTGCAATTTTTTCGAAAAAATTTAATTTCTTTCCCTTCTATTTTGCAAATATGTAGGCCAATCATGTTCGCTATATTTTTCCTGTAATCTGCACTAAAAACTGAAGATCCCTGCTGAATTTCAGCTCACCAGGTTGAGATTTGTAGAATTTAAGGGGGGGCAGGGTCATTTATTGCAATTTTTTCGAAAAAATTTAATTTCTTTTCCTTCTATTTCGCAAATATGTAGGCTAATCGTGTTCGTTATATTTTTCCTGTAATCTGCACGTAAAACTGAAGATCCCTACCGAATTTCAGCTCACCAGGTTGAGATTTGTAGAATTTAAGGGGGGGCAGGGTCATTTTTTGCAATTTTTTCGAAAAAATTTAATTTCTTTCCCTTCTATTTCGCAAATATGTAGGCCAATCATGTTCGCTATATTTTTCCTGTAATCTGCACTAAAAACTGAAGATCCCTGCTGAATTTCAGCTCACCAGGTTGAGATTTGTAGAATTTAAGGGGGGGCAGGGTCATTTATTGCAATTTTTTCGAAAAAATTTAATTTCTTTTCCTTCTATTTCGCAAATATGTAGGCTAATCGTGTTCGTTATATTTTTCCTGTAATCTGCCCTTAAAACTGAAGATCCCCACCGAATTTCAGCTCACCAGGTTGAGATTTGTAGAATTTAAGGGGGGGCAGGGTCATTTTTTGCAATTTTTTCGAAAAAATTTTATTTCTTCCCCTTCTATTTCGCAAATATGTAGGCCAATCATGTGCGCTATATTTTTCCTGTAATCTGCCCTTAAAACTGAAGATCCCCACCGAATTTCAGCTCACCAGGTTGAGATTTGTAGAATTTAAGGGGGGGGGACATGGTCATTTTTTGCAATTTTTTCGAAAAAATTTAATTTCTTTCCCTTTATTTCGCAAATATTTAGGCCAATCATGTTCGCTATATTTTTCCTGTAATCTGCACGTAAAACTGAAGATCCCTACCGAATTTCAGCTCACCAGGTTGAGATTTGTAGAAGTTAAGGGGGGGACTGCGTCATTTTTTGCAATTTTTTCGAAAAAATTTAATTTCTTTCCCTTCTATTTCGCAAATATGTAGGCCAATCGTGTTCGTTATATTTTTCCTGTAATCTGCACGTAAAACTGAAGATCCCTACCGAATTTCAGCTCACCAGGTTGAGATTTGTAGAAGTTAAGGGGGGGACTGGGTCATTTTTTGCAATTTTTTCGAAAAAATTTAATTTCTTTCCCTTCTATTTCGCAAATATGTAGGTTAATCATGTTCGCTATATTTTTCCTGTAATCTGCACTTAAAACTGAAGATCCCTGCTGAATTTCAGCTCACCAGGTTCAGATTTGTAGAATTTAAGGGGGACAGGGTCATTTTTTGCAATTTTTTCGAAAAAATTTAATTTCTTTCCCTTCTATTTCGCAAATATGTAGGCCAATCATGTTCGCTATATTTTTCCTGTAATCTGCCCTTAAAACTGAAGATCCCCACCGAATTTCAGCTCACCAGGTTGAGATTTGTAGAATTTAAGGGGGGGGGACATGGTCATTTTTTGCAATTTTTTCGAAAAAATTTAATTTCTT